>CM049387.1:11579763-12142968 GCA_026937815.1 Etheostoma perlongum
TGTGATCATATTTAACACTGAGGGTGCAAAAGGTCTGGGGAACTGATTTATGTGCAGTGTGTTTTTAAAATCAGTTGGCATTTTGAAGTCTATTGTGTCCTCAGTCTCAGGGTGGTATCAGCATCTTTAGTTGTCACATTTGGACTGCCGCACAAAGAAGTGCATTTTATTCATTGTGCTGTGTTGAAAATGAGCTGCCAGCAGAAGGCACGCGCACTGAGCAGTTAGGTGTGAGAGGGATTGTGTGGAGTACTGTGTTGTAGCTGTTCTTTGTGGCAGCAGACCAAATTGGATCTGGTAGCCGTGCTTCCTCTTAGCGCTGTATTCTCGCTTTAAGTTGCTGCGCTGCCTGCCAAGTCGTGCTTTGCCGTGCTAACCCGCCCATGTGGCCCCTGCACCTAAATCACTTACTGGCATTCCTGCACCGCCCGTTTACCCTCCAGCTTCAACATCTCCTGACTGTTTCCCACTAGCTCCTCCTTGTGGATGCTTTGTTTCTTACAGCGTGTGTGTGAGTGAGAATCCCAAGTATGTCGTTGTGTGTGAATAGAGGGTTAGATAGCCTAATAGTCGTGTCATTTCCCATGCAAGATGATTGATTTTTGCCATGAAAGAATGATGTTTTATTTACTGTACACTTCATGTACTGTTCTTTGACTGGCTTACTGTAAATGAACAGTTGTTTATACTTCAGTTTGCTGTAGGTTACACTGGACTAGGGTTAAAGCAGGACAGAAATGGGAAGTTTATGTTTCTTTATAGGAAAAGGGCCTAAGGTTGTAATGGGACAGGGAAGGCAAGGGTGGAGCAAGTTAATTAGAAAACAGGCTTCCTAGCAGCAGGTAGTGAGTTGGGTGGGTGGGGTTCTGTGGTGCTCAATGGGGCAGCCTAGGGCCAGGAAGTGCTGAACTGTTTTTCTTGCAGGGATGACAGCAGTCAGGAGGGGGAGGAAGGGGAGGAGTTTGAGTGTTACCCCCCGGGGATGAAGGTGCAGGTGAGGTATGGGCGAGGCCGCAATCTGAAGACGTACGAGGCCACTGTGAAAGAGGCAGACGTGGAGGGGGGAGAGGTGCTCTACCTGGTGCACTACTGTGGCTGGAACATCAGGTAAGACAGGACCTGGGGAGAAATCACCTATCGTCTATATTCACCCTAAAAAAATATATAGTATATATATTTAAAAAGAGACATCTCTTAACTTTCAAGGGATCACCGCTACATGGGTATCCCCTCAGCAGTAACAGATACATCCCTTCCTCACAATTCTGCTTTCATCTGAACCAGTCCCATGGTCAGTACTCTGATTATGGAGAACACTGGGCCATCTACTGGCAGAAACAGAATTGAGTATAGGGTTGATGTGGATCATTCCTCAGCTTCCCTCACTCAGTTTTGAATGAATCCCCTGTCTGTCTGTCCCCCAGCTGTCTGTCTCTCAACTAAATCCACAGACAGGCTGAATTTGAATTGATTTTACTCTGGAAATGGTCCACCAGTGGTTTTGGTTAAACAGTTTTTAGATCCTATGAGATGATATTTAAATGTGAGCTACCCCTTTGGATCTTTGAAAGGCCAACCAAAATGCTGCTACACTCACCTCTACCTCTCAACCCTCTCCCCCCTCCCCAGTGGGTCAGGGTTAATGCAGTGTTAAGTAGAGTGTTAGGGTACCATGACACAGAGGTTAACTAGTGCAATTAGCATTTCATTGTCTCAATGTTGTTGTGTGGTCCTCTAGCACTCTATAAAAGACAGTGGGATGTTCTCTGCATTGTGTCTGTCGTGTGCGATGTCGTGAAACTTTTTCATTTTTCTCATACGACCCAAGTAGCACCCTTGGTACTGTTGGAACTTTGTTGAATATGATTTCTGTGGTGGTCGGTGTTAACATTGTTTCTTTCTTCATCGTAAAGGTTTGTCTTTTACCACATTACACTATGGGATGTCTTCCTTTGCTGTTGAGGCGTATTGTGTCACAGCAACATGTTGGGGTCATGCAGTAGAGGTGTCTGTGTGGTGGGTGGTGTGAGAGGATATTTCTTCGCTCCTCTCGAAGATCTGAATGATGAAATTGTCTCTTGTCTTTGTACTTGATTTTTAGATATGATGAATGGATCAAAGCAGACAAGATTGTGCGCCCCGCCAATAAGAATGTACCAAAAATAAAGCACCGCAAAAAGATAAAGGTACGAGTCTGGAGAGTGGCAACTTGTAAACTTAAACCTGGTTTGATGTCATGACACAATCACTGACTTTGTTAAATCCTGAACAGAACAAAGCTGAGAGGGAGCGAGACAGGTTGGAGAGGCTCAATGACAGAGAAGTCCTCGGCCCTTCGCCCAACGCTAGCCGCCTCCCACGCTCCAAATGTGGCCTGAGTCAGGATGTCTTTTCCAAGATGGACGAGGGTGAGGACAAAGGGACTCAGCAGTCTCCAGTCAAGTCTATAGAAATTACTTCTATCCTCAATGGCCTGCAAGGTAGCAACACTCATTAGGCTGTAATCCTCATGCACACTTACAGCAGCTTAGGCCTGTGTCACTCTGAAGTGGTTTATTTATGATTGTTGAAATCCTGCTGAAACTAACAGACGTTCTCTCTCATTTGCCTCAGCCTCCGAGATGTCCACTGACGAAAGTGAGCATGAGGATGAGGAGGGAGAGCATAATGAGGAGGATCGCCCAGGTTGCAGAGGAAGCCCAAGAAAAGCCCCACCGGAGCCCCCGCAAACATCAGAGTGCTGGGAGAGCGGGACCCCTCCTCAAGCATCCAAACCTTCTCCAGTCTCAGGAAAGAACCAGGATTTAGTCAGTACAGAGAGCGGCGATGTTGGGAAGCGCAGAAGCCAACCGGAGTTAGAGGGAGAGGGGAGCAACAGGAAGAGGAAATCTGACGGTCCAGCAGAGAGGACCCCGAAAGGCCAATCCAAAGCAAAGACCCGGAGCACCAGGAGTGCTGACTGGTTGCCAGTAGGCTCTCCCAGGAAGCTGGAGGAGAGAGCGGTTGGTCCCGGGGAGGAGAAGGGAGCGTCTTCCAGCAGTAGTTCAGATGATGAGGGTGCGGTGATAGCTGAATCGCAGGTTGAGGAAAGTGAGCGAAGCCGGCAAAAGACCAAAGGTTCCCCTTCCAAGAAGTACAACGGGATGAGGGAGAAGACCAAAGGTGGCAGACAAGCTGGGTTCTGGGAGATTCCTGAAAAGAGGGCCAAAATGTCTGGAAATGCAGAGGAAAGGCCAGCTGTACGCTCTAAAGGCCAAAAGGATGTGTGGTCCAGCATCCAGGCACAGTGGCCTAAGAAGACTCTCAAAGAGTTGTTCTCTGACTCGGACACAGAGGCCGCCAATTCTCCTCCTCCACCTGTGCCCCCGTGTCTGGAGGAGCCGAGTGTCGAACAGGATGCTGGACCTGAGGACGAAGCCTCAGAGGAGCAGATGGAAAATGACAAACTACAGGAGTTTCCGAGCAGCGGCAGTAACTCTGTACTCAACACACCACCGACAACGCCCGAGTCGCCCTCAGGAGGAGGCAGCGCTGTTGAAGATTCTGGTCCAGCGCAGCCTTCCTCCCCGCCACCGTCCATACCCCCCGCTTTGCCTTCAGAGCCGGTTTCTGACGCTCTTCCCCCAGGACCTATACAGGAGGAAGTGGCAGGTGGGCGCAGTGAGACAGACAGCAGCACGGTGGAAGTGGAGAGTCTGGGTGGGGAGCTGCAAGACCTCCCTCAGGATGAGAGGGCGGGTTCCCCCTCAAAGGTGTTTGACGTCAGCCTCTCCTGCAACAGCAGCAGTAGCGGCAGCCTCGAGCTGAGCAGCAGCAGCCAACTAGAGAGTGAACAGAAGTCCAAAGGTACAAGTACCTACCCAAGTCTTGTGAATCCTTTTTTTTCTTTTTCATTGACAGAATTCATTAATTTTCTTCAAGATGGAATACTAAAGAAATACACACTGACAACTCATTTCACAGTCTGTCTGTTCCCTAACCGTCTGCTTGCATTTTCTTTGTAGTGTCTGTGAGTCAGAAGCGGCAAAAAGAATCACAGACTGGTGGAGCCTCAAAGAAACACAAGCCAAGCCGTAAGAGCCTCGGTGTGCCTCCCAAAAAGAATAGGAAAACAGGTAATGAGAGCCAGCAGTACTTTTATAGAATTTCTATTTCATGTTTACTTGTTTCCTGACATTAAATTACAGATTTTCGGCAGGAAAGGGAATAAGATTTTGCTTGATCATTGTCCATTTCTTTTCACCTCAGCCGTCTTCTCTCCTCCAGCCAACAGCAGTGACAGTGAAGACCAGTCTGTTGTTGAGGGCACTGCCAAATCAACCGCCTCGAAGAATAACGCACCAGACGTGAAGGCTGCCACTTCGCCCAAGTGTCACGGACGATCTCCCCCTTCGAGCCATAAGTACCACAAGCAGGGTGACGCCGACCACACCCAGCACCGAGACCACCATGGACGATCGCCTCGTGTGTACAAGTGGAGCTTCCAGATGTGTAAGTGTCACACATTGACTTAATTTTGTTTTTGGAAAGTAATTTGTCAAGACTGAGAGTATTAAATTGATCATTAATTTTTTTTTTTAATTAGTAATTTGGGTAAACTGATTATTTAATTAAGCAACTATTTCTCATTGTATTTATTAGTTTTTATAAATATTTATGTCTATGCCCTATTAACCCCTAAAATTCAAAATTAGCTGACCTGGAAAAGATGAGCAGTCTGGAGAGGATTTCCTTTCTTCAGGAGAAGCTGCAGGACATCAGGAACCACTACCTCACCCTCAAGTCTGAGGTGGCCTCTATCGACAGACGACGAAAACGCATGAAGAAGAAGGAACGGGAAAGTGAGTCAACCATTTGTGATGTCAACATTGCTTATAACCAGGATTGGGTTGCACCAGCTATTCTTAAATGCATTCTTAAGTTTGTGTGTATAGATCTGAATGCAACATGAATTTCCTTTGTGTTTCTGCAGGCACGGTGGCTGCTTCATCTTCATCCTCCTCCTCCTCCTCCTCCCCGTCCTCCAGCTCATTGACTGCAGCAGTCATGCTGACTCTGGCTGACCCGCCGGTGTCATCCTCATCCTCCTCTTCTCAGAACTCTGGGGTATCAGTGGAGTGCAGGTGACAGGACGAATAAGCAAAAGCCACCGCACTAAGCACTTAACCAGCACCCCGGGGTCACCGCCCCCATTCCCTTCCAAAAGGACAGACAAGTCAACCTACATACTGTAACTACTGGGGCACAAAAACCAGACCAGAGACAAAAAACAAACAAGAAACAAGCACTATTTTCTATTGACAACTGTTTCCTTGCGAGCTAATGGCACTTAAGTGCACTTTTATGAAGATTGTGTAAGGGGATAAAATTTGTCAACAAAACAATATAAAAAATTGTCTTTTGCGCTCTTCTTAATTGAACATTTATAAGAATTGTTTTTGCAAGCAATAATTGTTTCCGTTTGATAAAGTTGTAGTGGTAAGGAATGATTTCCAGTGAAGACCCCTCTGGGCTCTGTCCTTATAGCTCAACACAGTACACAGCCTGTGCTTGCCATGTTATTGTGGGGAATTCAGTGGAACACTGCCACATTGGCATTAAGAGCATATGAAATGTAACTTTGCCACGTTTCTCTGTCCACCCTTACTAAAAAAGGCCTTCATGTGGTTAAATCTCAAGTGGTTGACGATGCTTTTCTTACATACAGGCTTGCGGTCGTGTATAGCTTTGCATTGAGTCATGTAGGATAGAGTTTCAGACCATCATAGGTCCACTGACAGCCTCAGTGGGAGAAAATGGAATGATACTGTAGTGCCTTTTTGTTCTTTTCCATGGGGCTTTGAGAAAGGACAGCACCTTTTTTTTTTTTTTTTTTCCAGAGCCTCTTCTCAAATCAGAGGGTCAGCTGGAATAATGTGTCCCTTACAAAAGAATGAACTGAAGAATGCTGTTTAAGTGAGCAGGCAGTGAAGAGCTGAGTCTGACAGATAATGATGGTTTTTATCAGCGTATGGTACTATTTAAAAAGTATAATTGTAAAAGCAGAGCCATAAACTGTATAAAAAAGTAAGTAGCCACGGTGACGTCACTCATTGGTTTGTGAACGACTATTTTGAAGCCTTGAATTTGACTTTTTGGCCATCCCCATCTTGGTATTTTGGAGCCAGAAGTGACCATATTTGGACGAGTGGGTGGAATTAAGTGGACTAACGCTAGCGCTAGCTAAATAGCTATAATCCACGCTAACTGTGATATTAATTGGGATGTTTATTTTGGCTAGTGGAAAACAAAAGGTTTTTACCGAAAAAAATGAACAGTTGACTCGTTAGAGTTTCTTTTAGTCCAACAGGATGCTTAACAAGACTTTTAGGAGACCAAAACGTTATAAACTTCACCTTCATGAACTGAAAACAAAAACAAACTGAGAGGTTCAAAGTTTTAAGACAAAAACACTAGACTAGTCAATCACAAGGTGGACACGTCTATTTGACTGTAAATGGGGCCATAATTAATAATAAATCAAGTGAGAAGTAGGGCTATTTTCTCATAGACTTCAAGAATACAGGTTTAAGGCTCTTCTGCAGTGGCTTAACTTTTTAGACCCTGTGGCTACGTCCATGTCTTTTATACAGTCTATGAACAGAACTATACTGTAATCTACTACTGAATGCTCATCCATCTTGGGTGCAACTATTTAGTTTGGCAGTATAAAATGTGCAATGATGGAGGTAGTGTATCCAGTGGTCACATTACTCCAGATCATCCGCCTTTTAAAAGTCCATCTGCTTTATTTGATTATGTTTCCATCACCCATATAATCCTTCCCGGTCCAATCATCTTCACTGAAGATTTGCAACTGGATCAAGTTTCAGTGAAGGCTAGGAGGTATTTGCAGCATGTACTTAGTACTGCACATGAACACATGAAGCTGAATCCCACATTTTGCAGTAATTCTAACAAACATGAAGTTATGTAATGAAGTATATTTTTTGCTTTGTTAAATAAAGCAGCGCATACTCTTTTGGCATCTTACTAATTTTACTCATGATCAAAAATGACATGCCAGCTTCTTCTCATACTCATCTCTACTAAAACATATTTGTTCTGTTTCCTGTACTATGACCAGATCAAAGGTAAAGATATTGTAAATTTGCATTTATATCATAAAGTGACGTATGTGTATACATTTCTGAAGATATCTCCTGTGTTTCCTTTGTATAAACCCCCTACTGTATGATAACCTGAAGTTACATTTTGTTTGGCACATGTAATTGTATGCTTTTGTTATACATTTGTATATTGAGACGTGTTTTGAGTCAAGCTATTTAATATCTTGCACTGTTAATAACATGTACCTTCCTGTACAGACAGTTTTACGGTTTTAACTGTAGTTTTGAGTGTAAATATTGAGGGTTACAGCATGTTTGTTCTCCCCTTTGTCCTCATTCTTGTTCTCTTGTAGGAACATATTTTTTTGAGTTCATTTATGTTTTCTGCTTATTTTCATCAGTTCCAATACTTTGCTTTTTTATTTTATGTTTTGCTTTAGTTTGTATTGTTTTGTTTTTCTATAGCTTGTGCTTCTAAGGGAAGAATGGTGGTTTTATCATGCGGCTGAACTATTTTCCAACCTGTACATGGCCTGAAGCTACAGCTGTATGAACGTGTATATGGAAAATAGTCTGGATAATAGATTAAGAGAAAGTAATAGAGCTTATTGAAAAATGCTCAATAGTATTTATTAGGCTCATCTGATGATGGTCATTGTGTAATTTATTGTAAAAATGTAAGCAAAGCAGAAGCCTCTGTTTGAAATAAATGCCATAGTTTGTGAAGTATTCAGTGTCTCTTGCTGTGGAAAGTACAATTTTACTCAAGTACCATACTTAAATTTAATTTTCAGATACTTCTACTTCACCTGAATATTTCTCGTGGTCTAACATTTTACTTTTTACTTCAGTAAAAAAAAAAATTACTGACAAGCTTTTAAAATATGAAGCTACTACCCAACACTATACAAAGTGGACTTTATAAATAAAAGTGGTTAAAATGAACATTGTTGACGAACTATAATATTAATATGCAGCTTACACATTTTATGCACTATAACTAATTTTGCTATTTAAAAATTTTGCTGCTAATACTTTTGTTTTACTGTGTTTTTTTCGAGTAAAGTACTTTAACTTGTAAGAGAGATTTTACAGTTAGGTATTTGAAGTTTTTTTTTTTCTTAAACTCGATTGAACTATTGATGCGTCACGATTTACGCACTTCCGTAGCAACATGCTAGCTGCTGGCCAGCTAGCTAGCGTGTGTTGCGTGGCTTTGAATAGTTTTCAGATATGATGAGCGGTCGGACCAGCGCGGTAGTGGCCGGGTTGTGTGGAGCCCTTTTCGTCGCATACTGTATTTATTTTGACAGAAAGCGACGGAGTGACCCTCGCTTCAAGGAAAAGCTACGTGAACGTAAGTGCTTGAGCTGGAGAGAGCAGAGAAAGTTAGCTTAACATGCAACTCCTAGCAAGTTAGCTTTCATGTGGCAAACAAGCCGCAAGGACACTTTATCAAAAAAGTATTCATAATAGCGCTATGTTTCCCTCCCAAATTACCCACAACGTAGAAGGTATTACATTTACTCTTAAACCTAAAGTTTCTCAGTTACGTCGCATTATAGATAACGGATGAGGTAGCTAGCTAATCTTGGAACCACGTGTTTGTTAAATTTGTAACGTTACAACAGCAAATTAAACACCCAGCACAGTCTAAAGCCACTTTCTTCTCGCAGGTAGAAGAAAGCAAAATCTTTCTAGTGACAAGTCTGGACTGGCAAGGGTAGGAGACGTGGGAAAACCCCAATTTCATATTTTTTGTGTCGTACTGAGGCCTAAATGTGCATTTCTGACATTCAATTTTTACTTTAAAGCTACCTGACTTGAAGGACGCGGAAGCTGTTCAGAAATTCTTTTTGGAGGAAATCCAGCTGGGAGAGGAGCTCCTGTCACAAGGTGAGCCTCGTGTCTGTTCACTGTTTTCATACTTAAAACGTGAGCGTATTTGCATGATGGACACGGAAAAAGACAGATCAAAGAAAGCTTGAAGAGCAATGTAATTAACTGTAGCAAATGATAGATACACTGGCAAGGCAAGGCAGCTTTATTTGTATAGCACATTTCAGCAACAGGGCAATTCAAAGTGCTTTACACAAAATCTGTTAAACAGATAAAACACATGTACAAACAGTTAAAAATCATAAGCATTAAAAACCGATAAAACACATGAATAGATAGTTAAAACATTAGGACACATAAAACACAAGAATAAAAGTTACAGTGCAGCATAAGAAATTTAAAGAAATGAGCAGTCATTTAAGAAAGGCAGCATCAAAAAGAAAGGTCTTCAGCCTTGATTTAAAAGAACTGAGAGTAGCAGCGGATCTGCAGGTTTCTGGGAGTTTATTCCAGATATGAGGAGCATAGAAACTGAAAGCTGCTTCACCCTGTTTAGTTCTGACTCTGGGGACAGAAAGTAGACCTGTCCCAGATGACCTGAGCGGTCTGGGTGGTTCATAGTGGAGTAGCAGATCAGAAATGTATTTTGGACCTAAACCGGTTAGTGATTTATAAACTAGCAAAAGTACTTTGAAATCAATTCTTTGAGACACAGGAGGCCAGTGTAAAGACTTCAGAACTGGAGTGATGTGATCCAGTCTCCTGGTCTTAGTGAGGACTCGGGCAGCAGCGTTCTGAATCAGCTGCAGCTGTCTGATTGATTTTTTTAGTGAGACCTGTAAAAATCATTAAATCATTCAAGGGCACAACCTGTGCTGCACCTATGTGCTTTAGCACTTCTACAAAAGTACTTTTTTATCATTTATTTGTACAAAGTTTTCAATAAACCAGTCAATTGTTGCCATCTTTTATTAACGTGTGCCTTATTTTATAAATTTCTGACCCACTTTCTTATTGCTCACTTTCTAATCTTTTTTAAACCCCAATTCCAGGTGACTTTGAGAAAGGTGTGGACCACCTAACTAATGCGATTGCAGTTTGTGGTCAACCTCAGCAGCTGCTTCAGGTGCTCCAGCAGACACTGCCGCCTCCAGTCTTCCAAATGTTGCTCACCAAACTGCCCACCATCAGCCAGGTTAGGATTTCCTGCATCCCCCATTAAGAATTCAGTGTGACTTTTTTTTTTTTTTGCAAAGCATCCTTAATAAACCCCCCAGTTGCTGTTTGTGGTCTCTGGGACAAGAAAGGGTGCAAGATCAATCTTAGAATTATCCAAAGCTAAGAGCCATGTGTCAGTAGTTCTTGGCTATTTCACCTCTAAGACAGAAAAGCTAACATTACAAATAACTGGTTGTTAATTGGCAATGTAATGTGAAAATTTTACACAAGGTGAGTTGTTCTGTAATAGTTCCTATAGACTTTTTAGCATAACTTATAAAAAAAAGATGGTATTTTCTGTTTTTCAGCGTATCATCAACTCTCACCCTCTATCAGAAGATGACGTCGAATGAATTTGTGTGAGATGAAAATCTGCTAGGTGAGGATTTCCTGCATCCCCCATTAAAATTGCAGTGTGTTTTTTGTGTAGCTGTTGCCGAGCATCCTTAATAAACCCCCCAGTTGTTATTTGTGGTCTCTGGGACAAGAAAGGGTGCAAGATCAATCTTAGAATTATCCAAAGCTAAGAGCAGTGTGTCAGTAGCTCTTGGTTATTTCACCTCTAAGACAGAAATGTTAACATTAAAAACAACTGGTTGTTAATATCCCTTGTAATGTAAGCATATTTACACAATTTTGCTGTTCTAAATTTGTGCGATACACTTTTTAGCATAACCTCTAAAAGTTATATTTTCTGTTTTTCAGCGATCAGCTCTGTCTTTAACAGAAGATGACGCAGAATGAATGTGTGTGGATGAGATGGAAATCTGCTATTCCTCAGATTGTCTAACTGTTTCAGACACTGATATTTGTGCACTGTAGAGTAGCTGTGAGTCTGATATTACAGCTCAGGAGACAATGATCCCCTTCTAGCTTGGCACTTAAAGGACATCCTCGGGGTACGGTTCTTGAGATGTCAAACACATTCCATCTTTCTAATCTTGTCCCTACCAGATCTCATGTTTTCTAGCAATCTGTATATTCTATTAATTTCCATTAAATTAATTGATTATATTCTGTGTTTTGGGGGCCTTTGCTGTGTTATGCACTAAATAAGAAACAAAAGGTATGTAAACTGTTAGTTACATATTGCTGCACAGTTGATGTACATGTGAAGTGTTTGTAAATGTCTACACTAAACTCAACACTTGTTTGTGGAATATTTTTGTAATGTCAGTTAAATGTTATTTTATATTCCAGTCTTTCATATCTGGACATATTTTTGTCTGTAAAATCCTATAATAAAATATGAAAAAATACTTAGTTTCTGAGTTTCCATTCTCCAGTAGATGGCAGTAGCAATGCACAGGAAAAATGCATTTACAGTTTTGAAATGTGGAGCGTGGGCAGTTTTTATCTTTTTGGGAAGCTGAGTCATTTTGCTAAATAGGGTTACTTGCAGAAATGAAGGATAACAACTTCTAATTTAAAAAAAAAAAAAAAGTCAAGGGACTATATTACTCTGTCCATACAGCTAGGTATGTTAAATATAAATGCACAGACACTTGACCTTAAATATGTTGATAAATCTTCAAGTTGGTTATGAAATAGTCACTTCCATAACAGTTGAACTACAGTATTTCTTTGCCAACCAGCATTGTGAAACAAGCATGTGTGAGAACATTGAGCCAGTGTCTTTATTCTGAATGGCTGTATTGTGTGTGCAGGAGAGTGAAAGTGGAGCAGCTCGTAGGGGAAGGGACTAGGTCTGGTTGAAAGTGTGTCTCTTGGAAGACAAATAGAGCTGTAATTATTTTTATCCCTGTCTGCAGCTGTTTTTCTTTGTGCTCTGACCAGAGCAGCCCAGGCCTGGAGGTTGCCAGGAAACGAGAGCGGGGGGGAATAGTTTTTCTACATTAGGAATGAAAAATGAAAATTGAATGGCAGCCCAGAAATGTCGAGTGAAGAGTAAATGGTGGCCGGTGTTCCATTTTCCATGAACATGTGCTCACTCTGCAGTCTTCAGCACTCATGCTATTTCGCCGTTTGATGGAAAAGGTGAAGTCTGTAGAGTCGTCTGGCGCTGAGTGCATGTGCAGAAGAAATTACTTGGTAATATGTCCTCTGGGGAGGCAAAGAAGAGAAAAGAAACTGTTGGAAGTCAGGCTGTGGTCAGGTTAGGACCCCTGATCAGCTGCAGGCTGTGTACTGTGCAGACTGCCCCGGAGCTGAGGGGTCTGGAGGATACCAGACCTGCACTGCCTGCTCTGAAAGCAAGCCGTCATTGAGGAAACTAAGTGAAACCGACCTTGACATAAAGCC
The DNA here is from genome assembly GCA_026937815.1 of Etheostoma perlongum. Classification (NCBI taxonomy): domain Eukaryota; kingdom Metazoa; phylum Chordata; class Actinopteri; order Perciformes; family Percidae; genus Etheostoma; species Etheostoma perlongum. Next base: position 11,592,192 of record CM049387.1, read on the forward strand.
ATGACACTGTTTTTATTGTCGAATGACACAGCAAATCTTTTGTTTTTTATCTATAACAAAGTCTGCTCTGTGTCCCCAATCCTGAGTAGAAGATAAATGTAATCCATGTTGCTGTAATTTTTATAATTGCATCCCTGCTCTATTTGAGTATGTGAATGGATTATGAGTCAGCTCATCATATCTGATGAAGCAGACAGGGGAAGAAGGGAAAAAAAAGAAAGTCTCTCTTGCTGTGCAGCAGGGGGAAGTGTTGCTCCAGGCAGTGTGCAGATGGTGTTTCACTGAAGGACAACTGAATGGAGAGAGCTGAGAGCATAACAGTTCCTGTTGACAGCAATAACAATTGCTGTGCCTGCAGCACAGAGAACATGTGCTTGGGAGTGGTGTTTTTTTGTTTGTTTTTTACCTACAGGTTCTAATCTTTTTTTTGTTTTTCTAACGTGCTCACAATGATGAATGCAGCCGGTTCCTTCATTACAGACACAGGAAATAACCTGTTATTAAAGGTAAAATCCCTGGATAAGGCATGGAGCAGACCAAAGCACTCTGATTGCCATTGTCATTTTTTTTGTTGGATGTTGATCGTATGTCCGATGTTGTATTTGGAATATTATAATCACTTGAGCTCCACAACTCATTACTGAAAATCCTGCCAACAAATGAGCCACAGCAGTAATTACCTCTGCTGTATTATTCCAGTTTTTTGACTTTGAATGTCAGAGCTTGATTAGCTACTGCTCTGTGTACTGAGTGCAGTAGAAACACAGATCGGGTTTCTGGCCGGTGGAGATGTGTTTGGAAGTTTAAGGCAGCCAGAAATAACTCTGTTGTATGTGGTTACTATGGTAGCTTCACGTAGCTCTGCAAAGCAGCACATTATACTGCATTGGTCTGCACTGGGGTGTGTATTTGCTGCCTGCTGATCACTGACGTGTTATGTGGAGGTGTCCACAGAGGCCTGCATGTCCTCTAGCATCCGTGTTTTGGAACATCTTTTCCCAGCAGCCTGATGATGCTCAGAGTCTGTGCCCTGTTGCTGATGTCATGGCTGTGGTGCCAGAGTCTGCAGCCTACTGTACGTTGCCATGGAGAGGCCAGGGCTGAGAAATATGAGACACGTTCAGGCTGTGCTAGCAGCTATAATAAAGACTGCTCTCTTCTGCACTGCCGGTTGTGTGCACGGCAGCAACACAGTATATTAATTACCCAGCGCCTCCTCGGTGTCATTCAGCAGCGAGGGGAAGGAGGAAGAAAAATTTCCAAGGCACGTCCTTAAAATAAAGCAACACTATACGTGCTTAGAGTATTAACTTCCACACAGATGACCCATTTTTCCATCTCAAAAGGTCTGTGGATGGGTGGAAAAAAAGAAAGGGGGGGGGGTGGTGAGTGGGAGAGGAGGGGAGGGGAGGGGAGGCAACAGTGAAGCCAATCACGTGAATCTAAAGCAGGCTACAAATCCTGGCGGATTTCTCTTCCTCTGTGGGGCAATGTCTTACTGTCAACTGTTTTTCCATTTCTCTCCTCCCCCCCCCCCCCGTGGTAATTTAACTTCTCCTGCTGCCCTTCCTCCATGCAGGTTTCTTCCGTACTCCATTCCTAAACCCAGCCTGTCTATTCAGCTCAGTTGTTTACATTCCCAGTGAGTGTGTGCTGTAGGGTGTGGACAGCCCCCCCCCCCCCTCCCTACACTCTCTAATGTCATCCTGCACCACCACCCTGCCTCCAGCCACCAGCCTCCACCTATCTCCTCATCACTAGATCCCTGATAAGGCAGAAATTCAATAGCACTCTTCTGCCCGAGACAAGTAAACGCATCACGTGGCCTGTGAATTCCTGTTTACGTTGGGTGGTTTTCATATTTTGGTCTGGTATATCATCCCCCTCTTAAAGCTGAATTTGTCATGAAGGGAGACAAAGAGGATAACGGCAGCAGAGCCGCATGGGAGAGAAAAGAAAAAAGAATATCGCTCAGCATCAGTTCTCATCCTGTCATCTGTCATCAGCATTATCGGTGCAATCTAGGCGAGGAGTGAAACTAGAAGAGGGAAGTGACACGTACGCTGAACAGGAGGGTGAGGAAAGGGTTAACTGAGCAGACTGTGTGCACAGTTATTTTTTTCCCCTCTCTCTCTCTCTGGTCTGCCTTCCTGTCTCACTGGCAGTGCAGTGGCTTTGAAAATCATGAGAGTCAGACAGGCTTGTTTTGCATACTGTAGGTCTCCTGCATTGACTTGTAGCAAATCCCTGCCCTCGGGAGGCATGTCAGAGGGGATTAATGGGAGGGCTGGGGCCTCACAGAGTTTCCCTTTGTCGCAGCCCAGTCCTGTGCTGTATTTTCATCCCGCAGAGTGAGAAAAGAGCGAGCAGGTGGGGTGGTGCTGGTGGAGGGAGGGTTGAGTTTCTGTATGCAATGTGTGTGTCAGTGCACGGGGAAGTGGGAGGGAGGGGGGGTTATACAGTGGTGTTATTTCCCTCTGCCCTGATTCTTTTGAGCTGAGCTGCAGGGAGGGGGGGCTGTAAATAATGTATTTGGAGCGGCGGGGTACAGGGAGCTGAAGCTTGACTGAGCTCAGTGCAGGGAAAGGAAAGGAAGGGTTGAGCGGCCATGCTGCTGCACAGGAAGCTGGATGCCGGAGGGGGTGCAGGGAGGGATGGGGGTAGCAGAGGAGAAACTGTAAGAGCTACAACAAGCCATCTGTGTTGCTCTGGGGAATGTGGGGCCTCCGAAAGAATGTAGCAATCCTCTACTTCCGCTTAGTGCTCTTAGTGTTACCAAGACAAATAGTTTGCTGCTGCATCCTGCCATTAAGAATTATTAATAGCAATGTGGTAATGTGAAATGCTCTTTCACAACAGGCCTGGGTTAGGGGGGGTTGCAGGACTAGACAATAGTCATTTTCATCTGAAAACTTGTTTCCACATTATAGTTTTTGGGAAATATGCATGTTGACCTTGTTGCTTAGAATTAGAGGAGAGAGAAAAAAATCATCTAACTCAGCAAGAAAGCAAACAATTGTATTTTCCAAAAATGTTAAACTTTTCCTTAAAAGCTCCCTTTCCTTTAGCACGCATTGCTTTGAGTGTGATGAAACCGTTCACTCGCAATATTATACCATCAGCTCTTTATTTCTCTCCTTATCGCTCCACGGATATTCTCTTCTCCCTCTCCCTCGGCACTCCTGCTCTTTTCCTTCTCCCACACCTGCTATGTTCCATGGCAGCGCTTAACCTTGAAACATGATAGAGCAACCCCAACTCCCACAACTACAATCATCTAAAAACAAAAAAAGATTGCGTCTGCTCTCCTTTACATGCGATGTAACCTTGGTGTAACTTTTGTATTTTATCATCTTTTCTTGGGCTCGCAGAACTCTTGCCGTATATCACCCTGTGCAGCTCGGCAGCTACAACCCACTCGTTCACCCGAGAACTACAAAGTGGGTTTGACGCCTTGCATCTTGTGTAACCATGGTCTTTGAAGACTTTGGCTTTGAGCTCTGTGTCTCATCAATTCCCTACGCAAAGCTAAATTTGAATCTAAGGCGAGCACATAAGGGGGAAGCTTATCTGCCCCACTCGTTTAATGTTATTCATTCATGCATCCTATTTTTATGACAGCCTGTGCATGCAGAACTATTTTACTTTACTGTTGTTTATGTAACCATATTCAGTTTGCATGTAAATGTGTGTGTGTGTGTGCATGCGGAGAGATGACAGTACAGTAACTTCTTAACTTGAGGGACAGGAAGCACTGGCTGATTTTGTAGGATGCATGAAAAGTGACGGCTCTCTTCATACATTAAAGGCATAGTACATAATGTTCTGGATGAAAGTTAAAAGCTGTCATAGAGGAAGACAAAGATTTAACTAATCAATCTGATCATGAGTCTGGTCTCGGGACTTCCTGGGTCACGTCTCAACGCGAGGGAGAGTGACACAGATAGCCCCACATTTCCAGTCTATGAGGGAGCCGCACCATCATGTGAGTGGTACTTATCACAGCAAATTCCTGACTTATTTGTCATCTGGGGCCCTGGATTTGTCACATCAAATCTGCTTTTCTCTATGAACTGGGGACGGAGATTACAGGCTCATAGTCAGTGTGATAATAGCGGCGGGTCGAGCTTTCACTCTCAAATGACAGTCCTCAAGAGGTTGACATGTAGAATAGATCCACGTCATACGCAACATCTGATTCTCATGCTAGCTCTTGGTGTGTCCTTTCTGGAAATATGATTTTCTTCTGCCCCTTAATCCATTTGAAATACCGGTCAACCTTGGAATTGTTCAGTGAACCTAAGCTGCCAAGCCACTCCGCTGTTTTCCTTCCTTTAGCTTTTCACACATCGCCAAATCCTCTTCAAGGCTGAGATGATCCACCATGCAACTGAATTCACTATCAAAATAAGACTAAGGTAGCGGCTGAAGAAACCAATAGGCTAGTTATTCTATTATTCCCGTCTGATCACCTTACATGGATTTGATTGGACCATTTTCTTCCCCATTTTACCTCCTTATATTTCAGCCCTCTGCACATACTGTTGATTTAAGTCAGCATGGCGCCACGTGAGCACACAGTAACATATCCGCAGTTTGCTTTCAGATTCAACTGAGCTACATCAATAGCTCCCATCTGACCTATTTTACGCTAAAGCCTTGATCTCCCTCTGTGTTTGTTTGGAATCTATTTGCAGCTACTGTGATGATTTGATATTATTGCCTAAAACATGAGCGACTTGTTATGTTTGTTTTTAAACCACAGTACTAGTACACTTTCATTAGCATATACAAGGCTTTTTCTAATATAAATATCCTTATCTAGAGATTTTGATCCCCATAAATTATTTCACAGCATAGAGAGAGCCAGTCAGACAGATAACTTCTTTACTATTTACTTTCACCCAGAAAGTCCACATTCCTGGACTTGAGTGGACTCCACTATATTCAATGTAATGGACTTGTAGATGATTAATGAATCAATTATTGGATACAGCATCTGATCTCTGGGCGGCTGCAGTGGCGGCCGCTGACAGCTTTTCAGATTGAAAGAAGCACAATCGTTGTGGAGACTTGCGATCTGCCAACTCAATGCGCTCCTGTAATTATAAATACATGAAATAATTAACAAACAACTCCACTGAGAGGTTGTTACATGTTGGGTCATATGAGGTCAGCGGCGGCAAGGGGCTGGTGGAGAGTGGAGCGCAGATGATCGCACTCTGTCTGATGAGGACGGCAACACAGATTGAGTTAATCTCGTGGCGAGAAATGCACTGTAGGCTTTTAGTCCAGATGACGCTCAGTGTGAGGCCTCTCCCCCCCATCTCCCTCCCCTCCCATTCTTCCAGAGGGACAGCTTGTTGACATCCATTAGGAGGTTTCCCAGCATTGAGCCTGGCCAGGAAAGAGGGCTAATGATGTAATTCCTCAGAGATGACATTCAAATGTCAAAGTGTTGTAGCTGACATCATCCATTTAGCACACATTTTCCAATAATATACATTTGTCTTCTTTTCCCCCCCCCTCTTCCCTCAGCTTTCCTTCCTAGAAACTGGAAGCTCCACACCCATCCCATTGCCTCCAGGCTCTACTTAGGTGTGCAGCCACACGATGGAGGACAGATCGGAATAAGAGGGGATATCATCAAAGCGTGTCTTCCCCCGCAGCTATAAATGCCCTGCCCCAGAAAGCAATGTTTTGAAGAGGCTATGTGTGTCACGTTACATTTATCCCTCCCTTTTTTCTTAAGCTTTAGCTGATGCTCATTCATCTTCTCTAGGACAACAAAGACCCTCCCGCCCTCATTCCTCCACCTCTTTTACAATTCCTTCCACATGTGGGAATGGCCTCTGGATGATTTGAGGTTAGCCATCTGTATTCATCCTCCTTAAAAGGTGTGATCCAATCGGATTTAGATTGTGTTAAGTTGTGTGACAGAATGAAGAGAACATCTTGTACAAAGAACATTTTCTACCTGTCTTCCGCTGTGGCCCTGTGCCTTTCACGCCGGTCAACGAGCACACTGTTTTTCAGAGAAATTGTATAATTTAAATTATATTTCTACTAGGGAGACTTGACAGCTCTCTATTCTTCAGCCTAGTGAGTGGGCAGGCTTAGGCATCAATAATGAATGCTTGAAGCTATAGTAAGTAGACGTGAACTGGAAGCAGAGAAGGAGGGCTGCGCCTTGCTTAATAATGAATCAATTGATCCCCCTGCAGATGATGGATCAGGTTGCTATGACGACAGATGCAGTGTTACCCAGAGCGTGGAAAAGAGGTTGGTTTCCCAGATCCATACACTCAAGGCTGTGAGTGGAGCTTGGCTGTAAATGTATGGAGATGCAAGACGTGACTAATAAAGGAGAGAGAAACAGAAAACTATAAGAGGTGGATTTAGGGACCAGATGGATATTCTCCAATGAAGAATCACCGTGGAGAATCAGCAATCCATCACATCATGGTGTACAATTCCTCAATTATTTTTCTCTATTTTGGTGTAAAGATGCTGCAGGTGCATGAGATTATTTTGGCAATCATTCCCACATTGGTTAATCTGTACGTTGCTCCTTTGATGGATGGTATAGCACCGAGTCAGAGCTGAATACAAATGTGGGTTTTGTTGTGCATAGTTAGCGCTGGCTTCCAAAAAGCCAACATGTTTATCGTGTCTGCATGTGTGCGTTCCGTTGCCGTGGCAACGCGGCTGATGCTGGGTCCAGCTGGGACCATGTTGCCAAGTAACAGCTGAGTTATGAGAGCATGGAGGACGGGAGCTAGGCGTTGGGAGGGGGAGTGGGTGGAGGGAGGGAGCGCCAAGGATACAAGGACTTCTACAAAGACGGCAAGCAACAAAGACTGGAAGCATGGGCTGGGGGGGGAGAACATCTCTGAGGGTAAAATATAAAAATAAAACGTTTATTTAGGTAAGCGCTCCGGATTGAAAAATAAGATGTTTTTCATCTCGCTCTGCGCCTTCCTGCCAGAGAATATTAATACTCGGGTGCATAACAAAGCAGCTCTTGGATCTGAAAAAGGCACACAAGCAAAATAAGCCATGCCAGCAAACGTAAGCGATGTGCTCCATACCTAACAGCAGCAGCTCTGATAATAATTCCATTTAAGAACAGAAAATTGGAGTAATGAGTGTAGTGCTGTGTGTGCAGAGGCCTGGCTGCACTAACTCTGCCTCGTACATGACTACACAGAGGGCATGCAGCCTGTAATGACTCACAAGCAGGCAGAAGTATCGGAAACAGTCCAGCGCCAAAGCCCTCAGCTGTAAATGATCGAGGAGACTCAGGCATGGAGCTGCAGCTAATGGCCCGTTGTTGAGCCAGCACTGCTTTCGTGTATGGACAGGCAGGGTAACACCAAACTTACCCCAGAACTCAGTTTCATGGTTGCACTGTGAAAATGTTGACTGTGTTCCATGAAGTTGTATTAGTTAATAATAATAGCTGGACATTAGGATTCTTCCAAATTTAGGTTACACCCACAAAACCGCACGTGTGTGAGATGATTCAAAACAAAGGAGCACAATATGTTCTTTAGTAACCACCTTTTCCTTTAATCTGCTCACTCACACAGATACTATCATGAATCATGTCGACCCCACCTTAAATCTGCCTCCAACTTCTTCCTCATTCTCACAACATGATTATGCAGTTTTACTGTCATATCAGTATTGTCTCCGGCGTCTAGCTCAAATGCTTTTGTTCATTAGGAACACATTTTTCTGTCTTCTACTGGCTGAGCAGTCTGATTTGTTGCCATGGAAACTGATCATGCAGTACCTTGGTGCTTCATTTAGGACTACAGTAATTGTCATCCCTAAACAAACACGCATGCTCTTAGACTCTCACTCGCCGCGGAAATCACAGCATTTGTCGCTCTCTTTGTTATAATGTTCTCATGCTCCAGTACTTCTCGACAATAAACCTCTGACACAAAGCCCCCGAAATCCTGCGCAAGAGTGAGTGAAATAGCTGAAAACAACAAACTCCACTAAACAAAACAGCTATTGAAGTTCCTGGAGCTGTTCCCAAGCAGCTTGATCCAAACATGCTTGATGAATTTCTAGCCTGGGAAATGTGAAATTTGACGCTCAGGCTGACCCATTCAGTCCTCGGCTAAAGGTTGCGTTAAGTGACATCAGAGATCAGAGTGTCCAAATTTGGCTGGCGTGTCCAGCCAAATTTATGCAATTCAGGAATTACAGGTGGAGACAGGGTAAACCAGAAGGAGAAAAACAAAAACAATGAAGCCAACGTGGCCCCATCTTTATATAACAGAGCTTGCCTGTGGCAATTGTGCAATGCGGTGCAGTTGTCTGGGCTGATGTAAACAGAGCCTTAGTGCCTCTGGAGGCTCAGCCATGTGCCTTGATGCAGCAGTTATGGGCACATGCCCTACTTTCATAAATCAGAGATGGAAAAAAGGAAACAGCGTGAAGGGAGAGAAGGAGGGGGAGAGAGTGGTGAGAGGGAGGGAGAAAGAGAGTTTTAGGGAGAAGGAGGGGGGAGGGGGGGTCTGAACAAGGCTCATATTGATGTTCCAAACACAGCTGCAGGCATCAGCTGACTAGCTGGCCTGGAAGAAGCCCCAAGCTCTGCCTCCTGCCTTTATCAACTTACACTGTGACCTTTCTCTCTACTGGAATAGATCCTCCCTCTAAACCTTACACCCCCCAACCCCCCCTCCATATCTGGCCCTTCACCACGCAGTGTCCACACAGCCCCGATGAACCCGGGCCCTGTCTGTCCTCTCTGAGTTCTGCCGGGGTTTTTTTGTTTCTGCATGCCTCCAGAAACACTGGCTCTCTTTTCGTCCCTTCAGCACTTTCATTTGTCTCACATGGCTCGCTTTTCAAGCCTCTCCCCACGCTATTACACAACTCACCATGAGGTCACTGTTACTTCTCACGTCCGCACCCGGCGGCGGAACATAAAGAGCGAGTGACGATGAAGGGCTTGGTTACTTTGCAAATACATGTCAGTTCAGCATGATTGTTGGGCAATGTGCAGTCCTCTTTTCTGCAAAGTGATCCGAGAAACAAAGAAAGAGAGAAGGATTCGGATACTATGCTTAAGCTGACAACTTAGTTTTGGACATATTTATTGAACCTGAAGTTAGCAACAGTTCAGAGCGAGTTTGAAGCAGCAGCTGTCGTGGTGAGTCTGTCCCTGAGGGGCAGTAATCAGCAGAGGTAACTGTCAATCACAGGTCTGCAGGCCTCAAGGGCTCTCAGAAAGACAACCCCCTCCATGAACACTCACACAACACACACAGCACACCTCCCCATGATGACGCTCTTGCCGGATAGTGTTTCTATGGGAGCTGTCCAACCCCACACACAGCAGCGCCTCCCTCCCCTCCCAACTGTTTGCAGGAAACACTCATCCTTCTCTGGAGATGTCGCTCGCGGCGGCTCATGCACTTATAAATCCTGGGCTCCTTTCTCGGAAATGAAGGGTTTGATGCATACATACACACACAGAGTAAAGAAAGGTGGGGGGGTGCAAAAACACAGCTTGCCAAGTATATCTCCAATGGCTTTTTGACAGTGAAGAGGTTGGATTGAGTGTCTGCCTCCTGTGGGAGACAAATAAGGAGCATATTCTGCGCTTCCGTGGTTACAGTGAGAATCCGAGAGACTGCGGTATCTAGGCAGACCTCAGCGATACCAAAAACATCACAGGAATGAGAAGTGTTTGGCGGTAGAGGACAAAGAGGGATGGATGGAATGGAGGGAGCAAATAAGAAGGAAGGCGAGAAAAAGAATAGAAGCGTTTAAAGGCAGCCATCGCCGGCTTCAAATGTCAGCCAGCTCCCGCTTAGACAATGGAACACAGCTGTTGCTAAGCTTTGAACTGCAGCTGTCTGTCTCTCTTTGGCATTGTTTGCATGTACATGTGGTTACGGGTTGTGTTTGAACATGGGGTTGCTATAAAGTATTATAGGAAGATCAGTGTGTACGATATTCCAGTGTAAGAGGGTGGACTGGGGTCAAAGGGAGTTGCAGAGAGACATATGAGTAGGTGGCGAGTATGTCAGATGTTCCCGATTTAGAAAACCCTCAAGCAAAGAGTAAGGGTGGGGTGGCAAAGAGAGTGGGCTGTAATGGTTTGGGGTTGAGGGTCAAAGAGGGGGAGGGAGATGAAGGACATAACTGCGAAGGACATTTCACTCACAGAAAAGAAATCTGATCGAGACGAATCTGCAGATGAAATTCGATTGCTTTCCTGGGCGAGTTTGTGACTGAAACGGCCGCAGTGTCCGTCACGCCTGCAAACTCCTTCAAGTGCCTCATTATCGGTGTCATCTGTGGATCATCAGAGAACATCTTATCCTCGTCTCGGCTGCTTTTTGATCATCCTCCAGACAATGCACCATTAGGCCTGGGCTGATTTTTTAAAGCACAGCTTAATTACTCAAGGGGAGACTCATTCGCATATCAGAAAGCACAGACGTGACTCTGCAAATAAAAGAACACATTAGACCCCCCCCCCCACAATATGTTTCAATTATTCATATAATGTAAAAAGGAACGAATAAAACCGAATCACAACTTGACTTGTATTTAGCTGAGGAAATTACTCGAACACACCACCAGCTCGCATTTTCAAGTTTTACTCGAGCATGGCGGTGTGTGTGTGTGTGTGTGTCCGCCTGTTTTGTAGCACACAGGCGATTTAGTAGCCTGACAATACGCCTTAGCATCAATATGCTTTAAATGTCACTTTTCATGCTACACCATTTTGTCACAGTAGTTAAGAGTGCCACCCTGGGTGCCTAGTCAGCGCCTGCTTAACTACACAAGGCATGGCCTCTCAATTGTTCATAAGAGGGAAAACACACACATGTGGTCTCACATGTGGGTGTGTGTGTGTGTTTGAATGAAAGGGGGGGGTGATAGATGATAGCGTTCCCCACAAGTAATGCTTCTTGTTCTGGCATTTAGCGAAACAGGGGTGATGAAATAGCACACAGCTCAACAATGAAAATGTCAGTCCATGCCATTCATCCTAAAAACGCCATTAACAGCCATCACCATCCCCCCCAAAGATAAATGAAAGCACCTCTGCCTGTGTGGATCAGATGAGTCAGCAGTATGTTACAGGAATTTGGATGAAAATAGCCAGAATGTCTACGCTCCTGATTTTTAACGTTGCGTACAGCGAGGTTAAAACATTGTAAAGTTTAGCTGGAGCACAGAGGGAGTTTCCTTGAATAATATATCAGCCCTCTGATTCAACCCCCCGTCTTACTATTTTTCTTGCATGCATGAGTAAATTCCTATGCGTGCTTGTCTGTGCGGCCGCCTGCTGCAGTGCAGGGCTCTGCGCCGCTGCCGTACATAAAGAATGTGTGAATATGTGTGTGTGTCAGCCACTGACTTTGTGTTCATTCCACAGTAAATTGATCTGGCTGCTCACTAGACTGGATGGAAAAGGGCCCGGGGCGAGAAGTGCACACTGCATCAGCAGATGGGAGAGCTCACTGTGTTGCCATCACATGGCATTCCTCCTCACTGGGCATGCTCAGTAGGCCACGCCCCACACACACACACACACACCCCTCGTCCTCCCAGGGCCTGTTTGAACCAGTCGGCGGTGGTGGCGGTGTTCTCTCTCTTTTCTCATCTGACCTTCAAAGCCGGGCATGGGGACAGTAGGCAGGGGAGGGAGGGAGGGAGAAGGAGGGGGTGTTTTTCTAAAAGCTCTTTGGGTAGCAGGGCAGATATGTCACTCATTATTTCCACTTTGTGCTTTTGCCCTGTCACAGCCCTCTGAGAAGCATTCAACAAGCCAGTGCTGTGCACACAGGGATAGCAGAGGCTTCACAGTGGCTAGCTTAGCAATCAGATGAGATGACCGAATGTAACCCAATCTATCACTATTAGATTATACTATTAACTACTGGCTGTTTTATAACAGCTGATCAGGACTCTCATAAACATGTATATCTTTTTGACATTATCTGAAAATACACACATTTTATAAGCAGATGTAAAAAGGGAACTTGTGTATGTGTTCATCTAAAAGGAAAGGGAAATCATTTTAGTCTGTATGTAGACTGTATGTTTCACTTACGTAATACAAAAAATAAAAAAATGAATTGATATCACAATGAAGTCTCACATCTCCTGATAGAAATAGAAGTGTACTTGGAGGTGCAATCCTTTTTCTGAAAATGTGTAAATAAACCCAGGAGCTTGGTTTCTAAATTTACAGCAGCAGTCTGATGTTTCAAGTTGCTCCATGATCATTCACATTATTACAGTTTAACACACTGAATACAAAGATTAAATTATGTTTTACCAAATTATATTTAAATGTGTGTGTATGATTGCAGAGTGGCATCATATTGTAGTCTCCTGCCCTACTGTTAACAACACACCTCATCACTATTATCATTGCACACTGTCTGCTGACAATGCAGAGGACTGAATCACATGAGTCACATGGCACAAACTGAAAGACTACACATTCTCTCTTTGTCTTGCCACCACGTTCTACTTGTCTCTGGTTCTTCCGTCTTTGTTCGCTCCCCTCTCTGACTCGCACGGCCGGCTTCCTGTTTATGTCAGTCGAGCATCAAGCCAATCAGCTGTGAAGGCTGTGATCCTCCTCGTAGCTATTTACTACCCTGTGGTCTGTTTAAAAAAAGACTTAGAGGGAGCTAAGCTTGATGAGGGCTGCTGAGTAAGCAGACACGCAAAGCTACAATCAGAGTCCACAACTGACCTATATACCTTCTTTGCCCTTCAGCTTATGAAAGTGTGTTTTTTTCCACTTTCTGAAATGTGCTGCTGCTCTCTTGGAGAAGTATGTATTCATTTGCTTATCGTGTTTCTCACAGCGCAGCAGGATCTGCACGCTGACATTTTTTTTGTTGCCACTGGGGGATGGAATGTGCTGGTTTGCAAGTTTTGAAGATAACAAAGCAGCATGAGGCGGCTGCATGTAAACTTTGGATGAGGTCACGGTCCGCCAACACAGCACGCAGTGACATGAGAGGGGATTTTGTTCTGGATTCTCCCTTGGTGGTGTCATACCTTTGTTTTTCTGTTGCCTTGTTTGCTCTGTGCGCTTTTCAGATCACAATTGCAGGTTATCAAAACTGCAAGCCTTAGCTAACATCTGTTATTATCTGGTTGGAGGAAAGTGCAGACTGCATTTGAAAACAACAAGAATAGACTATGTAGAGTGTGCAGAGGCCTGTTCATGAGTCCAGCAAGTGCCAGCTTTCCTTTTGGAGTTCACAGTGTACTATAAATCTGACAAAGAGAAAATATAATAAGTACTTTGCCGGTGCATTTGAGTTCACTGCAGGCATTACAGTACTAAAGCCTGATTCAACACTGGCTCTGGCAAACATGCCTGACATTGAGTGTTTACACCCCTATATGAAAGCTGCTAGTCAGACAGGCTGATAGCTCCGCCTGGAATTAGATTCAGGAAGTCATGAGATTTCCAGGTGGCTTGGCTTTCCTAGAATTGTTAAGCAGGGACTTTTCAAAGCTTTGCCATTACACATTAAACTGAAGACTACCCTTCTGTAAAGAATTACACCGATACGTTTCCTGTGCTTATCCCACATGGCAACGTAAACAAACACTAAATCCAGCCTCGGTGACTGCATAAATACATGAACCCTTTGGCTTGAATCCTGTTACGGAAAAATATAAAAAAATAAATAAAAGAAAGATAGTGGAAGAACATTCAAGCACTTGGACCTTTTCAGAGAGAAGAGGCTCCCCGGTGCCATCAGTGGTATACATAATGCATGAATAATGAATCCGTGCTGAACTCATGCTGAACACTGCACCAGCACCAAGCCAAGGATCAGCACATGGCATTCACACACACACACACACACACACACTCACGCACTCTGTGACCTCTGCTAAGCTCCAAACATACGAGGCAATCTGCTGTGGAGTATTGTGTCTGCTGTGTGAATCATCACACTTTACAGGACCTGGCTGCAGTTACAGAGAGAGAGAGGACTTTTCTCCTTTTAGTCCTTTGAAAAACCTGACGACTATTGGGAGGTGGCCAAAAAGAGCCAGCCAAAAGTGGAAAGATAAACACAAACTGTTGACCAACCGGTGCTGGAGCGGTTAAAGCTCCCGCCATTCTGGCTGCTGTGTGTGTGCGTGCGTGCGTGTGGTGCGTGTGTGTTTGTGTAAGCGGTTCAATGTTTAACCCTTGTGTCAACAGCGCGCATGTGTCACAACAGCATTCCTGTGAGGCGCTGGTCTTGTGACAGAGCGGTTTCATAATGGGAGCACTGCTCTGACCGCCCTGCGTGCATTGTTTTCTGGCAGGAGGAAGGAGCTTTGTCTCGGTGTAGGATAACGAGTTTCATGTTCCTGCATGTTGTGTGTTAATGAGCAGAGAGGTGAGGTAGTGAATAAACTGGGTTAACTAGTTCAAAGAGCAAACACAGCAGCAACCTGTTTCCTCAGAATAAACCTCTCCTCTTCCTCCTCGCTGTAAATTGTTAACTTGGCAAGGATCATGTGATAGCTGCAGTTACACGGGAGGTGAACTTTTGTCTTGTTGTTACGGCAACAGCATTTTTAAAGAGGGCGATTGAAGAGAGAGCAGAACCACGTCACACAGCCTTGGGGGCTAGGCAGAAATGTAACTTTTTTTTTAAATGCTATTTTTTGGGGCATTTTCAGCCTTTATTTTTGACAGGACAGATGAAGACATGAAAGGGGAGAGGTGGGGGGGATGCCAAGCAGCAAAGGGCCACAGGTCGGCGTCAAACCCGGGCTCGCTGTGTCAAGGAGTAAACCTCTATATGTGGGCGCCTGCTTTACCAACTGAGCTATCTGGACGCCCTGCAAACATAGCTAGATAGATATTTATTGATCCCCAAAAAAATAGGAAATTATGGTGTTACAGTAGCATGTTACATGATGAGCACAGTAGATATGTACATGTGGAAATGTGTGGAAAATTAGAGGGTGTTTCGTAGACAGACTTGTCTGTCAGAGTGAAAACATTTCCACTTCAAGGCCGTCTGGCTCCTCCCTGCCATTGTGTGGCAACGTGCTGTAGGTGAACTTTATCCCTCTTTGTTGAGAGAGAGAGAGAGAGAGAGAGAGAGAGAGAGAGAGAGAGAGAGAGCTTTCAACTGATTTCCATAAAGCAAGGTCAGGTTACACATATGTGAGCCTTCTGAACAATGTGGATCCCATCACTTAACATAAGGAGGACAAGTAATCACAACCTTTCATATGTTAAAACACTTTGAAAACAGCTTCTGCCCAAACCTGTATGTCAGCTGTGGAAAAGCCAGTGTTAGATTCACAAAGTGAAATCCCACAGATAAGATCACCACACCCAGCCCGACGTGGCCTTTGGACAGGCAGGTTTTCTACAAACACGTGGTGTAAGACAGCTCTCTATCAGCAGCCAGCTAGTAGTCGTTACAAATTTGCACAATACAAACACGCGTGTTCATATCATCTCGGGCTTATCATACTTCTTCAAGGACACTGAACTTTCCCACATAGCTCCCTTTGCTCTGTCCTTTTGTTTCCCCTTGGGACTTTACTGTTGCGTCAAGGCTCTGCTATTCATCCCATGCATCCCACAGTATTACTGTACCACAGCTGAGCTTGCTCTGGTGACTATGACTAAACTATCCACTACGTAAGGAACAGTCACTGCATCTGTCATAAATTATTTGTTGGAAAACTAGTTTGTCATAGATGAAGTTTAGAGTGTGATCATCTTAAGTTCCCAACTACATGCTGTCACCTCGTTCATTTCCATAAAAAAATAAAATCAGAGCTCACATAAGAAAAATATTATTGTAATTTCTCTTAAAGCATCATTCCAGTTTAAATCAACTTTTGTCTTGTTTCTGTAGTTTTGCCATTAATCCTATCAGTAATAATAACATTTTACTCAGGGCTTTCATTTTAAAAAAAAAGGTTCAAACAAGGTTAACTAACAGGTAATTAATTTAAATGCTCATTAAAATGACTTGCGTAGTGTCGTAGCAATACTTTTAATTAACTTCTTACATTACAAGATAACTGCCATAAAAAAGTAACATTTTACGTTACAGCCTAACCTATTGAGGAAAGTAACTCGGTATAGTATTTTTGCGTTACCAAAATTGAAAACCCCTATTGCATTCCTTGCGCATGTAAGTTATATTGTCCAGTGGGCACATGGCCTACTTTACACCTACATTTAAATGGAGTTAGACATAGCTGTTTTGGAGCTGTACCACCGGAATCGTTCTCCTCCTCGATGCACCTTGCCAATACTGTTGTGAAACTGTTCTTATCTTACAGGTGCTTCTTCATATTTGGCGTAGAGCTCTTTGCAGATGACGGACGCCTATCCCTCAGGCAAAATGTGCATTTCACTGTGACGTTAGTCTACTTTTTAACCACAAATTCAAAACAATGCAAATACTTTTATGACATAAAGGCTGTCCTCTCTGCCATCTTGCTAGCTTTTTGTTGCAACAAAAGAAATATGGATTGTTTACTTGAAAACAACTAAAAAAGGCATTTTAACAGAGCATTACAGATTATACATTTGACAAGTAGTTCAAATTTTTGATTGGAAAAAAGTTGTGACAGCCCTGTAGTTTCTTAATTACAGAAGAAATAAAAGGCAAAAGGGAAAATGATTACCCAGATTGCCGATGGTAAACATCCATCACACTTTACAGAGAGTTCTTGGTTCAGCTTTAATCATTCTTGCTAAAATTGCATACGAGTGTTCTTATTTAATGGCTATATGACTGCTTTCTTCTAATGTTGCCATTTCCAGATTTAACAATTACTTTCGTGAGTACAATATTGTCACATCAGATTAAATTACTGGCCAAAGCTATGCAAACTCAAGTTGTAATAAACTGTGATTATCCTCCGTGGGTTCACACAGACACGGTTGTACTCGTCATTCCAGTTCTACTTTCCATTCCGGCTCCTCACAGCGAGCCGTTTTCTGAGACAAGGCTTTGAAGTGGATAAGGGAGGAGAGGCGTCGTGTGCCCAGATGCCCAGACTCTGTGGTTAAGGGGACTTTATCACACAGACAGGAGGACAGCACTCACCTCCTGTCCTCTCATCTTTCACCATGGCGGGAGGCTGAATGTGACAACCAATGCTCCCCAGCTGCTCAGGGGGCCAGGCCTGCAAAACCACAGGCGGATAATGAATGCCACACCATCGTGACAACTTGCACTTTTATGGAAAGGGGAGGAAGGACATCTCTGGCACGGACGCTCGCAGCATATGATGAAACATCCTCCATAAACCAGACAATCAAAGGGAGGGCAGGGAAGCATCTGTGGAATCTGTAACGGGAATCATGGCTGATTTATGACCCCTACCAAAAAAGGGCTGTTTCCAAGTAAATGTGTTTAAAGCTTAATTGCGGGAAAACTGATGTGGGATCACGTTCCAAATGTAACCACAACATCTGTAAACGATGCATTACAGTTGCATTTCTGCATGATCTTCTCTACTTTCCTGATCTGAAAAAGCCACACGCTATTGTGGTATTCTATGTTATCTATGCTAACAATTTCCCTCCAAATTATCAAGATTTGGGGTTTTCTAATTAGGTCAGTATTTGCTAGTCTTGGTTTCCCTTCCTCTCACAGTCATGTGATTTTGTCTTCTATAAATCAGAGATTACTATGCATACCCTTCTGCTTTCAAGGCAAATGTAACTAAAAAAGAAGCTTTGCTATTTTTTCCAGTAGCAACCCTGAACTATCTTATAAATAAGAGGAGTTATAAATATGCATGTTCCAACATATTTTTATGTATTATTCACCAAGGTTTTATCCAACTGTTTGGTTGAATTAATACATGCAAAAGAGTAGATCACATGGGCGTTCTACCTAATGACAGAAAAGGACAGCAGCAATGTGAAAATGATGCCCGCACTTGAATATACAACATCCAAGTGCTGTGTATTGTTAACTGATGTGCCAGAGATGTCAGAGGCCATTTTCTAGCGAGGCTGTTCCAAAATAGACATGAGGTCTGGTAATAAATAAGCCTAGTTTGGGAAAGTTTTATTTTGGCTCAGTGGAAGAGGTTGCATAACACATGAAATACTCCCTCTTGAGAAAAAAAAGAAAGATATGTAACCTTTGTCAAGAGGAAAAAATGCTATGTGTCCAAATATAAACACATATACACACATTCAGACACCTACTGTGCATACATATTCATACTGCTGTATGTACTAAGATCCTTATAATTAATGCATGAGAATAAATCAAGGTGTAAGAACAAACCGGCCTGTATTTAATTAATTATTATTAAGTGTGTGGGTGTGGATGTGTGTGTGTTTGTGTTTGCGCAACAGAATGACATTTGGAACATTTTGTGAGTCGATCACAAAGCTGGAATGACTGCACAGCTCAGTTCAGGAAGCTAAACATAACAACTATGACTCAGGGGTGAAACTGCCTTTTAAGGGCATTAAGTAAGAAGCCATTTATATGTGCAGGTAATGTTACTCATTCTAATAGTAGCTTATGAATTGGGCCACCTAATCTCAAGTACTGGTTCAGCAAGTTCAAACTAATGCTGATTTTGCTACAAGAGGCCAGGGAAAGTTTGTTTACATCAACGTCTGGTTGTGACTGAAAATGTATGGGGGTTTCCACTGGACAGGAAATTATGTCGTCAGTTCACAATGCATGCACGCTTACTGAAGCATTACAGAAGCAAAGTTCACGTCTTTCTGTTCCTGGTTGCCAAAATAGACTCTGCACAACAATTTACCGAAACTACCTTCTGTTTAAAAATGGATGTGAAAACAATGTTCATTTACATTTTTCTGCAGGGATTATTTCCTCCAATATCTCCTCTGCTATTTACTGAGTGGTCTGTCCCCTGATGAGCCCGGCAGATTAAGGGGATATGTTACCATCTTGTTTTTTTTTTCTAAATGGATACACATGTGGCACATCTGGGTCCAAGCCTGACTCATTACTCACTTTTTTATGTTCCATTCTCTGCATCCATGGCAACTGCTGCATGTTTGGCAGAAAGCTTTTGAAGGCAGTGGAAAAAGAGAGAGAGAGCCTAGGGAGGGAGCATAAAGGGAGAGTGAGAGAGGGAGGGAGGGAGGCAGGGAGAGCGAGCAAGCTCTCAGTAGTTGGCCTACATCCAGTGTAATCATGCCATGGAGCCGAAATGAGGCCTTTGGCAGCACACCAGGTTTCTGAGAACAAAGATGTGAGCTTCTAATGTTGGCGGTGGGGCCTGCTTGGCATCCTTTGCCATTTCCCAGCAGCCCCTTGCCTTGGCCGACTGCCAGCCCCCCCAACCCCCCACTGGGACTGCAAAGAGGATCAGAATAAAGAGAGAGACTTGTTTTTCACTCGCCTCTTGCTCTGGCCCAATGACATCACCTCTGCAGCCTCCAGCCCCCAGATTCCAGCCGCCCATCACATTTTTCCCTTTCGCCGTCGACCCTCCATTTTATTTGAATTCCACCATTTTATACCTAAATCAAAGCCTTAAAATGCCTTCTTTGTTTTTGTTTTGGTGGGTGCATATGCTGCACGTTGTTTTTCTGCACAGTGCAACAGGATCTGGAATTAATCCATTCAGAAAAATCAATTTACATATCTTCAAACTAACTTTAAAAATGAGAAAGTAGCTAATATGACAGATGGATGCTTTGGCATTATCTTTCAGAGCTTCCCAAATTTGATCTGCTAATCCAAGCTGTGGCTAAAAATAGAACCATAAACAGGATATATATGGTAGTAGGTACAGTGATAATCTCCATGGTTACCTCACCCTATTTCATATACAGGAGCTTTGGGCCCATTAGTCCTTACACTCTCCTCCTGACATTTTCCACCCTGTACCACTCTGTGTAGCTATTTATCTGCAAGGTAGGTCACTACAACAGCTGCTTAACTTCAGTAACATGTCCTTATATTGTCCCGTGAACCTTCTTTTATGTCTTTGCAACATGTTACAGTTTAGTTTGGTGCTCACCTCAGCAGTTGTGCTGAAAAAGCTTATATAACATGAATGTTGTTCTCATGGAGGAGAGAAAGACTGAGAAAACATCCAGTGCCAAGAAAACTTCAGAGAGAATTTATAAAGGATTTGCTTTCATGAATAAAAGATGGCCAATGTAAAATTTAACAGGCCCAAGAAGCAATAGAACAAAAATAACGTCATCTCATCAGGCCTGTGATGCTGTCGCATGTATGGGTATTCCCCTAGCCGTCACCTACCTCTCACTCTTTATTTAGCTACTTCACGTCTCAATTTACATACAGCTCGAAAAAAGGCGTTCAAACCAGCATTATACAGCTACTCCATCTGGTTTAGAGGCCAGACTCAAAATGAAATGGCCGTGAGCCGGGTCACACTGTGGTGATTTTACGTTATACATGTTGCCTCACATTGCCAATCAGAGCCATCTGTCCATGTCTGGCTTACTCTCAGACCTTTGTCGCCTCTGTTCAGTGCAACTCTGCCTTTGCGTGGCAGTCACTGCAGCTTTTATTTTAAATAAATGGATCTTCCTATTTTAGAATAGAGTCATTTAGGATTTTATTGAATCCCAGCATGCCTCCGTCTTGCATAATAGTGTGCAACTATTTACTCGCACCAAAATCGACTAAGTGGAATCAAAAGAATCAAAGCGTTAGGCGACTGTTTCCCATCAATCTCAAGGAAAGAGTTTGTTTATTTTGCCCCTCACAATGGTCATTTCCTCACTGTGTCATAAAGGATAACAACACTTCCTAGTTTTGTTCACCCAACAAGGACTGGGTTTTGAGAGAAAGCTGAGACGGGAAACAATGTGTTAATACACATGTGACGTGTTTGATGACCTAAAGGGAATATTATTGTGTTGTATAACAATCATGGAAAATCATAAAGCAACTGCACTACAATTATATGCGCTTGGTAGCAACATGGCTGCCTTATTTTGTTTCTGGAAACCCTTTGAAGAAAAGCTTCACGCCACAGTGCGTGATCATAGCTTGATGTCCTGTAGATGGGTGAGGCGGATGAGGGTACGTGACTAAACTTCTTGCTTCCTCTTTCCATCGTCACTTCGACTTGCACAAACATATCCTGCTCTGTGTCTGCAGGTTACAGACGCATTGCCTCACCCAAAGCCTGAGGCTTAGCTGCAATGAGTTGGAATGAGCCCAGAGGGAGGGGAGGGAGGAATCTACTAAACTACTGGGACACTCCTCCAGTTCAAATCTACACTTTTACTTCAGGGGATTTTTGGCATATGACCTGTTTCTAGTAACATTTTTTTTCCCATCATGTAAAACATTAACATAATAGTGGTCAGTCTCGCTACACCTCTCAGATTAATACTTTTTAATAAATAAATTAAAGAAGTCTGAATGGCTGATTCATCCCAGTGTAATTCCATTTAGTGCTGGCAGATTTGGATGACTGACTGTTCAGTGCATTAGAATAAAATGTGGGCAGAGCTATATTCGTGCTGTAACCCCGATCCATTCAAGCTTACAACACATTGGCTGGAAATCCCCACCTCATGACAGAGCTTCCTGGTTACTGATTAACGGAGGCGCCTTTTTTATATATATATTAACAGGGCAGGAAAATATGATCTTACCGCAGCTAAAAATCCAAGTCAGTACATGTTGAATTCATGCTGGTAAACTGACATTAAAAAGTGGGCAGTAGCCTATAAACTCCCTCTAATAATCTTAAAATAGCCCCTAGAAATTGTAGCCTATTTCCTGCTATAAAAAATATGAAGCTGCACGATATATTTGAACTTCTATGTAGATTTATATGAATTGCCATTGGATTACAGTAGCATGGTTGTTTTTTTTCCAAGGGTCGACCCACCTCATTCATTGCACAGCAGCAGTAGTAGCAGCTGATGGCGTCGAGGCGCTGTGCATTGAGAAAAACAAGCTGCAGCGAGCGTTTTTCCGCCTGAACCAGATAACGCTCTGAATTTAGGACAAAGCAGAAGTCAACCGAAGGAGCTGGCGACTCTCTCTCTCTCTCTCTCTCTCTCGCTGTTTAATCCCCTGGCGGTCTACCGCTAACCTACAGCCACGTTTTTTGTTTGTTTTTTTGTTTTCGTAAAATACCTCCTTCTCGCTGCAGACAGGCTGGCATCGGAGTCATATTTTTGCAGGTTTGATAATACCAACACGAGCTGTGGGTTATTCCCTTCTGTCGGAGGCGGTTGTGAGGCTGAACTGGGTGCAGTTTTGGCAGAGGTTCAAGTGATTAAATTAAAATAAAAAAGCATTGAGTGACAGAGGCTGCAGTAAACTGGGGGGAGAAAAGGGAGGGGGGGGGGTCTGTCGAAGAAATCAAGTCAATAGAAACTGAAGTGGAAGCAGGCGTTTAGAGCTCTGTGGTGACGTCACTGATCCACATTGAGCCAGTAGTAGAGAGTCAGTGGAGATAGATAGAGGAGCGCCGTAGTAAAGTACACACCGACATGAACTTCTCCCTCTAAAACTACAACGTTGTTGCTCTAAAAGTCGGGAGAAGACGAGTTTGTATTTTTTTTTTCGACAACCGGAACTTGCTCTTTTATTGGCTTTTAATAGGAGCTCGGAGAAAAGCAGGAGAATAAGACAAATTTTGGGTTTCTTTTCGGGGGTCGACGACGAGCGCTATGTCGTCCGCGGCTGTCGCTGCTTCTTCCAGGAGGCAGTCGTGTTATTTATGCGACTTGCCCCGCATGCCGTGGGCCATGATCTGGGATTTTACCGAGCCCGTCTGCAGGGGATGTGTCAACTACGAAGGAGCAGACCGCATTGAGTTTGTCATCGAAACGGCCAGGCAGCTCAAGAGGGCTCACGGGTTTCAGGAGGGAAGGTCTCCGGGGCCGGGGAAATCGCAGCTCTCCGCGAAAGAGATCCAGGCGATCAACCACGCTGCGGCGGGAGACCCCGGCTCGCGGCCGCCGCAGCCGCTGGACCGCTACCCGCTCTCCTCCGACCGCCCGCCCAGGCTGGGTCCAGAGTACCAGCCTGGCAGGCAGGCGAACGGCATTCCCGTCAACAATGGATTTCCTAAGCCTGACGAGCCGCCAGAACTGAACCGCCAGAGCCCTAACCCGCGCAGGAATAGCACGGTCCCCCCAAATCTAGTGCCTTTGGTAAACGGGAACATGCCCCCGGTGCACGCAGTCAACGGTAGATCCGGTCCGATGGGGCTTTCCTCCGCACTGGCGGGCGGTAGTCCCGCCGACATGGGCAAAAGACCCGCCTCGGTCTCCAGCACCGAGCACGACAGAGAGGTGAAGGAGAAGCACAGACCGGACAGTCTCACGCCGGAGCTCTCCGAGAGCCACAAAAACAGGGCAGAGTCGGACTGGATGGGCAAAGGCAAAACGGTGAGGGACCTGATGGCTCTGCACACTTTCGACGGCAGGTTCAAGAAGGACCATGCGGCTATGCAACAAAGGGTTATGGGCTATGAACCCAGCGCCACGGCTTCCAAGTCAGGTAAATACCCAGTAGTGTTTAAATTTAAGAATATGTAGGTTATTTGAGCAATTTTCATTTTGATATTATGTTTATTAACCCACGTCGAGCCCAGAAATGGGTTAGTAATGTAATGATAGTATGCATGCCTGCAAAATTCAAGGTGCATAAATATTTTTTTTTACATGTCTGTTATTGTTTTGTACCTTGTGTTGCAGCAGGGAACAGCAAAAAATGCATGTCACCTTCCAGTGTAAATGTTGATCCTTGTCTGAACTGTGCAACTCAACTATTTTGTTTAACCCCTTCCCACCTCCAGACAGAGGAAAACATCCCCGGAGCATGAAGAGAAAAGCCTCGCCTGAACCAGAGGGAGAGGGGACAGCTGCCAAGCTCAATGGAGAAGGACAGCAGTGGTTACCACCACCTACCGACGGACTGAAAATGCCTCAAGTTCCCCCCGCCAAGCTTCTCCTCTCCCCCCTCCACAATATCCCCCCACTCTCGCACCACTCCACCTGAGGCGGCGCAAAACGGCCAATCCCCCATGGCGGCACTCATCATGGCGGCAGACAATGCAGGTGGGAACAGCTCTCTCCCAAGGACGCCAACCAAGTCCACTCCACCACCCGGAGGAACAGCAGCAGTCCCCTGTCACCATCCTCCATGAATCAGAGGAGGCTGGCACAGAGAGATGCATCTGGTGCAGGTACACCCCACGTGCCAGGCATGGACCAAGTGCACCCCCAAAGCATTCCGGACTCCTCAGTACCTGGCAGCATACCCCTGTGCTGCACGCTGTGCCACGAGCGTTTGGAGGACACACACTTTGTTCAGTGCCCGTCTGTGCCCTCTCACAAGTTCTGTTTCCCATGCTCGAGGGAAAGCATAAAGCAGCAAGGTGCCACGGGTGAAGTGTACTGTCCAAGTGGAGAGAAATGTCCCCTGGTTGGCTCAAACGTACCATGGGCTTTCATGCAAGGCGAAATCGCCACCATCCTTGCAGGAGATGTCAAAGTAAAAAAGGAGAGGGACCCTTGATTTTGTTTGAACATTTCTTTGGGGAGGGGAAGCACAAATATGAGTATAAATATATAAATATCACATACATACCATTCAAACAAACTAACGGACTTGTACATATTGGACCCAAGGGGAGATTATACTTCGTAAACATGGTTGTATAATTTTTGATTTTTGAATACATTGTGTTTCTATATTTTTGAAGATAAAGGTATGTACTCATTATAATGGACTATGTTCCTCTTTGTTGATGTTTAACAAAATTCTTGATGTACTTCTAGGTCTGGTGGCAGTTCCTGTTTAAAGTAGAATGTGACTAATGCTACTCGAGCACTTGGCAAAACTGAAATGCTTTTAGCTGTAATTGTATGCACTTGTTTAATAATTGCCAAATACAATTTCTGATCTTGTATGAACTTATTGTCTGAGCTTGCTTCATTTGAGTGATAAAGTTACGCACGACCCGTAGACAGATTTGGAGATAGGGGCTTTTTGCTCTGATACGCAGGCGTGTTGTGACGGCTCAGGAGACTTGATTTACGCTCCACAACATTAAGTAGGCTACTTTTTCAAGCTGCATGGCGGTAGCCTTTTCTGCACACATGCCTTTTCGTGATTCATGGAAAAGCATGGGCGGAAAAAACACAAGACACGTCCCAAATTTGCTCCAGTTTGTGCATCACTGTAACTGATTGCTGCATACAGAAATAGGTGCCAAGTCATGTTCAGTCAGCTGGAATCTGTTGAGTCAGTAATGTGAGAGTGTATGATTGTCAACATGATACAAGAGTGTAACCACGTTGTGTAACCACAAATTGAAAGTTTAGCAGAAATATACCACTTTGAATAACATTTTTAGCTGGTGCCACATATTTTCAAGCTTGTATGCAACCTGTGTTTGACTTTATGAAGGTGTTCAGATTTTTATTTTAGACAAGCCTGTTATTTTCAAATAATTCACTGAGCATTTGACAAACCACAAATTATGAATAAAATCAGTATTTCAAACTATCTCCAAGCATGAATTAGGTACATTAGCACTGCAGCAACACCCATTTACTATCACTGATACTACAACATGCTTCCACATGCTATGTGCAAATGTGTGCTCTCTCAGAGTAAACAATAACGCTGTTGCTGCCTTACATACCAACCACAGTCAGTATCTCTTCAGATGCTAATTTAATTGCTGCAGATTCATGGCAGCACAACCATTAAAAACAGCAATTCTGTCTGCGCAATGGCAAATAGGCAGCCAGACTCATCTCTACAAGCAATTAGCACCTTATGCAGTCTTTATGTGACAAACTGCAGTGACTGTGTATGCAAAAGAGAAGCAATCCTGAGACTGTTTTTGCTCCCTTAGACAAAGATATCTCACTTCCATGTAGCTGACACTGCACCAAGCGGGCACTGACACGGAGATTTATATCTAGCACAGAGGGGGACATGGTGTAGTAGGCAGTTGCGTAATTATTATAGAGACATAATCTACTTTCCGCTTGTGTTTTATCAAGCTGTAAGTACAACGCCTAAAATTCAGCAAGGGTCTGCATATTTATTTATTTTTGTCATTAAATGCCCACAGACGTCTCTTACGTTGCTTTATTGTGCTCTAGTTCAGTTGGCTCCCAAGATTCTGTTCCTAAACAGGGGATTCATTGATCTCACCGCACTGAAAGACGTGTTTTAAATGTATTTTGGTAGGCACCTTAAAGTCTTTACAGGGATTACCCACTCTGTAATAAGCTGTACGGTGTCCTGATTAACTGATTGATTCCTAATGATGAATGAAAACATAGCCTTTGCACCCCACTGTTTATCCAACTAAGAAGGGCATGAATAATTCTGGCCCCCCCTAATTGACAAAATGAACTTTCAAATATTTTGAGCAAACAGCACTTACAATGACATTTGAGGCTGAAAAGCTTTTGACCAACAGAAACCTGTTTTTCACGAGTGCACATTTGGAAGACAGCTGTTTGTTCATAGTCCTATTCCGTTCTTTGGAGAGTTATCTTATCAGTTGGACTTTAAACGCAGCCCAGTTTGATAAAGGTTAACACTTCACTGTGCTCACCAACAACACACCCACTCCATATTCCATCTTACATGCTGTTTTCACAGATTTTTTTTTTTATTGGCACTTTGACCTACTTGTTCCTTATGACAGTCAACTGGGAGCTAAATTGGAATTGCCACATCCAAGAATATCAGAGATGAAAGGCAGGTTTTCGTAACCTGGCATGAAGTATGATGCAACGAGGCACAAGAGAACATTTCTCTCTCTTCCCGTAATGATTTATCACAGCAGAGCCGATACCTGTTTGTTCAGTGCTGACTAAAATAGAATGCACCTGTATCTAATAGAGTGGTAATGTGTCACTGGAAGTGGCTCTGAAATAACACAAAGCTCTGGTGTTGCATAGTTACCAGAAAAAAAAGCGGTGCACAGCAGATGCTCCACTGCAGCCTATCGATTTATATGCAGGAGGGAACATTATGGAGAGATTTCAGTAAACAACCTGCATGTGAAGACAAGGTCAAGAGTTGATGGCATGAAGTTCAGTTTACATTTTTATGATTATATATATATTTTTGTTTGTACTACCACTTAAGTAAAACATCTCTGTTTTCAGTATAATCACGCAGGGGCCCATTTGTGGTTAATGACTCACAGGCTTTCATTATTGTTTACCTATAAGAACCTCCAGGGATGTTTAATGTTTTAAGCTCCTGCTTATGAGACAAACATTGTTTGACTTTGATGTGCTCTTACCCAGGAACCATTTTAAGGAACACCTAGTACGACTGAGCCAGGTGAGGTTCAGGTGCAACCTCGGGTAAAGATTAATTTCTATCCTTCCTCCTTCCGCTACTTTATTATAGTTTTATTATTATATAGCTTTTGTCTGAAGCTGCTCGACGTCATGTAGCTTGCAGGATTAGAACCAAGTGATAAATATCTCTCCAACCCAGAAATTCTTTATCAAGCGGCAGCAAAACATTGCCTAATCAATGTTCTTAAAATCCATCGCTGACTGTTGATTGATTTACTTGACACAGTCTTGTTAATCAAGCTAAGTGAAAGGCCATAACATATACTAGTAGGTGACGCAGAGACTCCCCGCCTCTCCTTTAAATGGTTAACTAAATTGTAGCTTGGTATGCAATGTTACACAAGGATGTCAATGTGATAGTAAAGGCATTACTGGGTAGGTCAGAGTACATATTTGTTGTCTGTAAAGCATGCGGTGCGTTTTTTTCTTAGCTTGCTCAGATAAGAATAGGTTTGATGTATTTGGTTCAATTGTGTTGCCTTGATATTGATAACATGGCAAAATACTGAAAATATACTCAACATATATTCTACATTTATACACTTTAATTTATTTAGAAAACACTAATGCTGACATCTACATAGAAGAGCATTATAAATTCTAATCCTTAGGCGCTTATTTGACATTAAAACGTTGAATATGGTCTAGTGGGTGGGTGGATGGAGGGAAGGTCTGCTTGGGAGACAATAAAACACTTGATGTAGCCAGCTGTTTCCCTAATGAATCTATGTTTAGCACAATAAATCAAAAGGCATGCTCGTGCTGCTGTAATCCCCGTGAAAGCGATCGGAGACAGGGACGCGCCAAAAGGAGAATCTGGTCCACATTTCTCCCCTCCTAGTATAACTGATCCGCATGGTTAATTTTAGACCTGTCAGGGAAAACAAGGTCACAGCAAATGTTGTATCGAGGACACGCTCGGATCTGCCTCTTTTTCTTTGCATCAATCAAAGTTTCCCTTTGGAGTTGGGCTCGGGCTCCTGCGAGACTAGTAATGAAGGTTTCTCGTCTCGGCACTGGGGGAGAAGCTGGAGCTCCAACCAGCAATTAGGAGGAGCATGGCTGAATCCGCAGGATGTGTAAAATTCCCCTTCTGTTTCTTGGCTTGGTCCACAGAGGGGAGGGGTGGGGGGTTTTCATCTAACTGGTCTGGCCTGGTTACAACGAAGGCCTGCAAAGTAAAGATGATTGCAATGTTGAGTGCCAAAATTGTTTTCTCTCAGACTGGTATAAAACCCAATTACTATAAAAGGCCTACGAATCATTCTGTTATTTTCTGTGCTGAAGTTCATTGAGTTTGAAACTTTTTGTACAGCTGTTATTTTCTATGTGAGTATCAGCCTGACAAAAAAACAACACTTTTCCCTTTTAAGATCTTTTAGTGACACACCTTTCCCTTACCGCTCACATTGTCCTTCATGTTTGCCTCTGCATTTCTTTATCATCATCCTTTAAGAACCTAATTTTCCATTTTTTAGAATGATCTAAGATCATTTTTTTTTTCCTTCTTCATCCTTACTTTTTTTTTATCTCTGTTACGCTCACACTCGATACTCCTGTATTCCTCCTTTCTGCCGTGGTGTTGCTGTGAATCAAGTCTGTGAAATGGAAATGAGGACTCTCTCGCTCTCTCCATCTCACTCTCAGCCTCCCTCTCTTTCCAGACATCAAAACGAGGCTATGCCTCCAATGTTTTTCTCAGATCTTGGAGTGCTGCCAAATCTTATAAGTGGAACAGAGAGAGAGAGAAATAGAGAGGGGGGGGAGTGAGCAGAATGCAGAGGAAGAAGAGGGGTGTAGGACAAAAAGATGAAAGGAGAGAGGATGAAAAATGAACAAGGGAAAGAGGCAACGTGAGCGATGACGACAAAGCATGGGACTGATCCAAGAGCATTTGGACTTTTTCTCATATTATAGCCGAGCCCAGCACAATCCCTCCTTTTTCTGCTGAGCAACTACTCCTAGTTTCTGGCTCAGGATCAGCTGATAAGATAGCTTTCTGCTACTATGCCAAATGAAAAAATAGGAGGCAAGAAAGGAGAGTGTTATCTCCTGCAATCGAGAATATTCGGTACAAAACAATATGGCTGTAGAATATAGCCCAGGAGGGGCTCTAAATTACATTTGTGAAAATTTGTATGTAAAATACCCCTGCATATTTGAACAGCTATAGAAATCCAATACCAATGTAAAACAAAAGTCATGAATTCCATTTTTCTCTGACTGAACTCTAGCTTTCAAACATATATTATGGGCCATTGGGAGGGGCATGCCAGTCACAGTAGTAAGGTGCTTCTTGCCACCTCTGATATGCCGAGCTAATGTTAGATTTTGCAGTCAAAATGAGCCTCGCTAACAGTAAACAGCGGCTAGCACAGCTTTACTCTAAGAGGATCCTCAGCCAGCTGCTCTGCACTTTGAAATACATTACTTACGGTTCATCAATATGCAGTGTGTATTCTGAAAGACAGTGAGTTACAAAAACACTGATGCAATCATAGTGATTGATTGTCTGCTGGTGTGTCTGTATGGCCAGTTTTTTGGCGGAGCTGTCAGCTTTGTGGTAGTTGTGGTGTGTGTCTGTAAAGACAAATGTGGGATGGGGGGGATGTAGCAGGTGACTGTATGTCCCTCTGTACCCCCGAGGTGCTTGTTTAGTCAGCCTGGATTGAAATGGATGTGATGGTTCGTGGGGGCCATCTGTGCACAGCCTTTTAAGCTGAATAACGACACAAGGCCCATGTAGGGAAATGCAGAGCGTGCCTGAAGAGATGGAGGTTGAGCAGATTGTTTCAAAACATTGGGCGGGTACAGAGATCCGTGTTAAGATGAAAGGGAAACACAACAGCTACAGTGATATGATGTAGTGAAATGGTTAATCTGACCATCTGAAGGCAAACTGTCTTTCCTATGCTGGTCTGTGAAGGGCCTGGCGCGGCGACAGGCTGGTGGGCTGATGAATGGGTCGGCTTCTGGGGTGTGTTAGCAGATCTGTAGTGATGTATGATGCGATGCTCATTTCCTCCCGTCCCTGTCTGTTCTTTGCTCGTTCCTAATAGGGCCTGAGCCACCGACAATTATTGTCAGTTCAAGCTGGGACGCAGCCCTCAGTGTCTGCATGCAAAATCAACTCAACAAAATCAGCTGCCTCCCCCACAATAACCGCACAATTAAACTTTCAACATTGCGTTGCCAAACAACAAAGCGCCACAAAAAATGTGTGAGACAAATTGTATGTTCTGCATAAAACCAGGATTCCTGAGAGATCCTTAGTGTGTTGTACATTGCCTTTCATCTCCTTGAAGGCATACAGTTGTCAGAAGATAAGAACAACAGTTTTAGATATTCTGTCACTTGTGTTTTTATCTGGGAATATGACGTGTGTACATGCCCACACACACAGAAGCACTTGCATGCTAAGATCCACAACCTCGCTGTAGTTTCTTTGTATGTTACATAACTGTGAGTGGGAGCAATTTCTCTTCTGAGTGCTAATGTTGTCAATCAAGGCTTTATAGTGGCAGCCACTGCACAATCTCTGCAGAGGCAGAATAAAGCTTTTATTGCCTTTGTTCACCCTCCCTTGCCAGTCAAAATGTTCCATTCTCTTGCTTTTACCTTTACCTCTTGTTCTTCCCTCTCTTTGTGTCTGCATGTGTTGGAAATAATTTTCTCTAGAAGTGTTTACGTTGTCTCCCAGCCATGGAACATTGAGTTGGAGTTAAGAAGCGAGAGGAGGTCAGGTCAACAGAGAGAACAAGCAGGGCCTGTGTTTGACAGGTGGGTGCTATTATTGGAGCCGGTGACTTCGAGTGTATTACACAACCGTGTTGCTTAGACAGGTTTATTTGGACTGCTAGCAGAGCCTTCGGAGTATCTGATAACTCGGGAAGAGCATGTCACAACAGGTGTCAGAGGGATAATGGTACAGTAAATAAGAGAAGGGTTTTTATAGCTCAAGGTTGATCTCAAATTTGGAGCACTTTGAAAAAGCATTCCCCAATGTAATTCTGCAGCACTGGCACAAAGGCGATCTAGTTGGTCGGATCCAACAAAAGCACACTTGTATTTAGCCATCACCAAATAAAGTATGCTAATGACAGGTTGTGCTTGATATACTGTATACATGTCTGCTGCTCTGTAATGATATAATCACAGAGCAGAAACAACCCCTCCCTTGTCCTCCTCTTTGGCTGGAATGTGCTGGGGGAGAAAAATGATCCAATGTCATCCGGAGTGATGGAAGCTTCTCTGTTGAGCCAGAGGGAAATGTTCAGGGGAGGGAGGGGGAGAGAGCGGATATTTCTGGTTGACTGTGAGTTTGAGTAAGTCCGGGCACCGAGCCAAGCATGCCGATGGAGGGGAAGGGAGGGGCTGGAGAAAGGAGAGAGATAGAAACCCTTTTGGGCTGGCTCACTGTCAGCTTCACTAGCACACAGCTGCTTCTGGAAAATTCTGCACCCTGCCCTACTAAACCACCAGGCATGACATGAATAACAAGAATGGCCTAGCCGTCAACAGCGGATACTTTTTCTTTTGACACGTGGGCCTAACAGACTGGTACAAATGCCCTGGCCTTGCATATAGTGGAAAAATCAACAATGAGGGGGACACCGGGGCACAATGTGGAAATGAAATCCCGGGTTTAGAAGGCTTTGTCTGGACAAGGACGCAGTTGACACAGACACTAAGGGCTTTGGAAAAGGCTATGTAACAAAATGCCAACTGATGTGTTTTGATGGGGTTACTTGTTCACCAGCCGGTCACAAATTGGAGAGTAAGAAGATCACTAAATTGCTTTCAGTCAACATGGACCTTTTGCAAATTTCCTTTTCCAAGCCGCATGTGTCATTTTTACAAAACAAAGGTACATACGAGCTGGCATGCATTGCTGTATTTCTAACATGACCAGTCAACACTTGTCCCCAGTCTAAATACAGCCTTACCAGCCGTGTGTGTGAGTGTTGCTCTGCAAATCAGATAATGCCAGCCCTTATGTGTCTATGAGGTTGTTAGCCATGCGCAACCCTCCCTGGTGTTGACATTTCCCTGGACAACCTGTCTGAACACATAAGGCCATGAAGGCTCCTATCTGGCTGTCTGTATCAATGGCTGATAAAGAGGTGAGTCACCTGCTCATCTATCCAGCTCTCCTCCGCTCCCTGGGAGTACTCTTACCCTTAACCCTCGTCATCTTTGTTAACAAGGCCTTATGTGTACATCCAGCACATGGTGGATTGTATGAATAGCAGCGACCGCGTGGCTCGCCGCTGACACCTGACATTTTCATGCCCCAGCAAGCCAGTAATACATTTGGCGCTTGGCACGCATTCTTCTCCCAGGATTATCCATCTGTTGATGTAGAGCCCAACCCCCCCAGCCACTACTATGTTCTTGTAACATAACACGAGGCTAGCCTTTCCCTCTATTCATCTTAACATGCGAGCACTGCATGGCACAGCTTTCGCCCCTCCCTCGTCCATGTTTTTCTCTGGCTCTTACTAGCTCTTCCTCCCCACCTCTTGTTCTTTATCTCACGTACACACTACACTATCCACCCAAGTCATTAGTCTTCAGTTTGGCATTCAGCTGGTCTCAGGAACCTACCAAGATGGAGAACAAAAAAGTGAAATGGGAATTGTGTGAAGCTGGAGTGAAAATGCTGGCAACAGAGAGAATGTAAGATTGTGTGCAGGCAGGGTGCTTCTTGGCTGTCTGCCAACTTCCAGCAGCAGCACTGCAGCATGTCAATATGTCCGTTGCCAGGGAAACAAGGAGCGCACACACAGCAACACAGTCGATACAAAACCTCATTGTGACTTTTTTCCCTTTTTCTCTTAAATTTGAAAGCTCAATGAAATTGTTTGCTCTCCTGTCCAACGAGAAGAAGCACAAGGAAGATCTGATGGACACAAAGTTCACATTAACCTATTAAGGAGAATGGGCACAATGTTATTCTTGGTGGTCTTGCTGTACATACTTTTCTATAAAAATAATTATAATATCTTATAATATCTTTGAGAGAATAATTAAGCATTTTAATGATCAAAATATGTCCTTTATGGGCTCTGCAGGGTGTACATTTCCGTGTCCTCACTGTTATCAGATCGGTGATTGGACCCTGCAGCAAACAGCTTGGCTGTGAGTTATTACTAGCAGTGTTATACACCTCCATCAGGCATTGTGAAAGAATGACCTCACATTCATCAGCCTGAGCAGTGGCTCTGTTGCAAAGTCACAACTTGCAACATAAGTCATGCGTTTGAGTCTGTTGAGCCACAAAGTGCCACAGCAACCTAATCAGTCTTGTGACCTTGGTCAGAGCTACCTCCTCTATCTTTTTCTGAACACTTCAATGCCTTTTCTCATTTAATAGTGATAACGTAAAAATATGAATATTAGTGTTTCCTTTGTGCTGTGATACATGTTGTCACTCTGGAACCACATGTATTGTATTGTGCTCTGTTTAAAGAATATACTTTGTAAAACAAGCTGCCTTTATCTCTCTACTTGTTCCTAGCTATGTATTACGGCTTTTTATGAATAGACATAAATGAATGAATACAAAATGAATTAAACTATGTATCTTGTGATATGTTGTGAAATGTAAATATGTTTGAACATAAGCCCTTAAATGCCACTGATTACTTTACATAACCAGATGATAGTCCAATTACAATACAATGAAGGCAATTTGTCTTCATATGTACGTATTACTTTTTCATTTGGGTATATTTTTCTGTGAAGGACAACTAAAGGACCCCACTGTCAGCCACACCTAGCCTGGCACTCTTATCCAAGTCTGGCTCCGTCTGTGCTCGTATCACTGGAGGGGAAAAGGGGGTGTGCCAACTATAGCGCCTTAGTACCTTTCAGAACTCTATCTGTGCCTGTGAGTGGTCTAACAGCTGCTGCTGCAGTGTCTGAGCTTGCTTGGGGATGCAGATGAAAGTGCTGATGTGTCCTGTTATTTTGGGTTGTGTGGTGCCCTGGAGGCCATGGAATTTTTAGAAGAGACCGGGCAAGATTGTTGAGGAGGTGTGGGGGTGGGCTTGTGCCCAGAGGGGATCTGAGCTGAGAGTTTATCCCAGAATGCAATGTGACCCTCACTGCCACATGGCGCGGTGGGAATCCTGAGGGGCTGTGGAATTGCTGACAGTACCAGGCTGAGCGATGGGCACAGACATGAGCACAAAGATTGATGTCTCTGATGATCAGTGGTATTTCTGGCCATCTTTTCTACTTGAAGGGAGGGGCTCATGATTGCCTGTCATGCTCTAAGTTTTACACATTATTTGATCCAAACTACACTTTATCTTGAGTTTTAAAGCCATTCTCAACATTGAAAACAAAACTAACTCACCTCAAAGTCCATTTAGTAGTCAATTCAATTGTATTTATATATCACGCCATAATATAACAAATCACAAATTTCCTCAAGGCAGTCCATAGCACATAATCTTCACCAACAGCTGTTTGAACTTAGAATGGGAACCTTTAAACCAACATGGAGGCAAAGCCCTCAAAGTGCTCAGAAAAGATGAGAAATGTGAAGATCTACGTTTCCATGTCCACCATGATGCCTGATGAAAATCATGCAATATGACTGAACGCTCCAGACAGGGTTGAACAGGTATCTGATAGACCTTGAGATGAGATTGTTTTGTCAGCTTGATATCATTTGAAAAGTGTACTATGAGGAGCAGTAGTACTGTTTGCATTGCATAGTACCATGACATATAAGATACATTAAAAAATGTTCTTAAGTGGGACTACTGGCAATATCAATAGATAAGAGTAAACCTAATTCCTGGTTAATATCCAAAATGTTGGATATCTGACAAACAGGAATATTTTATTCAGTCTATTGCTGCGGTGTTGTTGTTACAGTCTATTTTATTGGCTTCCAATTTTGGTGATAGATGAATTTTAACTCCCTCTACTTACTCTAACTCACTCCACATCTGCTAGAAGCCCTGCTTCATAACACCAGCTGCTACATGCCTGAAATGTTAATGTCAGACATCATACTAGCATTAACACTCTGCTGGCTATAAATGTGATCATAGATCTTTACACAGACATAACGCTCCCATTTCCATTCAACTCACACGTGGTTGTAATATAACAGCCCGTTTGGCTCGGCACGTGACAGAAAGATGCCGTGTCATTTACTTAATTACACGTCCCCCACGGCTCACACCTTGAAAACTACTTGATTTATTTGGTTGCCCCATACTGAAAATCATCCAGGATTTCCAGTGTCTTCTTCTTCTGTACTTCATCAGAGAAGCCTCGTCCGTGTACATTATGACACTGTATTAATTAAGGGGGATATTTGCAGATTGCTCCATAAATCATTTTCATCACATTTTCATGCTTGGTCTAACAATTGCAATTTGTATCTTGTTCCCCTCATAACAGAGTACACCTCTGTGAAGAAGCAGGAGGCAGAAGACTTGTGAAGGCAACAGCTTCATTGTCATGTCATCCTCAGAGGAGTTTGACAATAACTTTAGAAGAATGGATAACTGTGCTGTTATCGCTGAGTTGTTATCGCAACATCTGGGACACTAAAGAGACAGATATGTCATGATGCCAACAATTTCTGCATCTGACTAAATCCCAAAGAGTCAACTGGCATTATAAAGGATGTATGGATAAAACAATCTATTTAATTTGTGCACCAATAAAATGCATAAATGAGTCTATTTTAGTGTAGCTTTGAGAGAAAAAAATCTATTTCTCCCTTTTTATTAGTAGAATGTGACATGTTTGTGTGTGTGTGTGTTTGTGTGTGTGTGTGTGTGTGTGTGCATAAAGCGCATTATGCATTGTGATTTCAGAGGACCTCACTGGGAGATACAGAATAATTTTCTCAATCAGATGACAAAGCTTTCACTGCCAGTTCTCTGGTTACATTATTGCTTATTATATTATGTATCAACATTGGTTCTGTTCTTTGGAGATCTGAATCACGTGATTGTATGCAGACAAAGGCCCGAATCAGACTGCTTTGTTATTTTAGCCGCTCATGTGATCAGCACTCAACACCAAAGAACCACACTCAGCCGCCGCCCTCCCTGGACACAGAGAGGGTCTGTTTCCAGAGAAACAAAGGTCAGTGTACTGTGTCGTCACATTTTTAACTCACAGAACAAATCTTGAAAGTGAAAAAAGGGCTGCAAACAAACACCCTTTGTTTTCACTAACACAAGACACCATTTGTTGTTGCGCTCTGGGCTGTGATGTCACCGTCATGGTTCACCCTCCCTGTGACCTCTGGGTTGATGATTCTTGAATAGCCCTTTTACAGCATTGATTTTATTTTATTGTCACAGCCACGCATCCTCCCCTCTTGCGCAAATGCAAACATGCATGTATTCATCTAATATCATAAAAATAGATCACTGAGTTCACGGCTCTCTGAATCTGGTCTTTTTTTCCCCACATAGGAAGCTGTGCTACTCTGCTTTCAGGAGCTGCACGAAACACTATAATCTGTGCTATACTGTCTGAGTAGCATCATTATCTGAGGCATAAGAGAGGCTAAGAGACATAAATCATATTATGTTGCAAGAAAGCTCTTTGACGTTTTACAGCTAACTGCAACAGCTTGTTTACACAGGAAGCTGTGAACTCCTAATGCAGCCGACCTTTGATGGTGTAAGTGATGTAATCCTTGTGATAGATGCAGCAGGCTTTGGCCTTGGGCTGCTCTGGAGGGTTTTTTTTCCCCTGAAGGCCTTTCAGGCTAAACGGGCCAAAGCAGCCCCCATCAATACACCACCAAGCAATGCTCTGGATCCCCTCAACTGGTGCAATTAATCTTGGCCTTGTAACAAGTTGACAGGCCTTTATCCAAACAACAAACAAAACAGGCACTTTACTGCGTGATCACTATGTCGGGGACCAGATGTTAATTTGGCTGTAGCTCTGCAGTTATCATCCTAATACGTGAGGTTGCACACCGCCTTTACCTGAGATTAAAAATTCAAATGCAGTGTGATCAAAGTGGGATTACTCCGCTAAGCTTGCTGTAACAAAAGAAGAAGTGGGATGTGAACGTTGGAAGAATTATGTATTTCACTCTCTTCTGCGATGCTTGTTAATGTGATTTATACTGGAAACTATGTTGTTGTTTTTAGTTTACCCTATTAACATGCTAGTCAGTTTAAATTTACATAAGCTTAAACTACCTGAAAGATGGATGTAACATTTACAGGATAATTGGTAATGATATTTCTTTTCTTGAAGACTTAGAAGAACATCCTGGAAAATATGCGTAGTCACTCTCTTTCCGGGAGTTAAATGAAAAGATTGATACACTTTCAATGTCTGTATGTAAAATACAGAGGTGTCAAAAGTATTCACATTCATTACTCAGGTAGAAGTACAGATACTAGGGTTTAAAAAGACTTCTGTAGAAGTTGAAGTATCAACTCAAGCTTTTTACTCAAGTAAAGTGTAAAAATACTGGTTTCAAAACTACGTAAATTATAAAAGTAAAAGTAATGTAAGGGGAAAAAAACAATATCAATGTGCTTTTTCAAATTAGACTGTGAGTTTTGGAAAGCTAGTGGTAGGTAGCGGTACTTGGGTTTGCAGAGCTTGCAGTGCATTCAATTGTTTTTGCATCCAACCATTTCTAAAACTTCTTCCAGGTACGGCCGGCCAGGGATGTAGAAGGGTTGGCTGGTCTTCCAGGCTACCAACCTCCTCGCTGGTGCTTGGTTGGGACATTTCGCTCAAGTTCTCTTAAGTCTCCAGGCTAGCTGTTCCCCATTGCTGTCAGTCTTTATGCTGAGCTAAGATAACCGTGTACTGGCAACATCATTTTTATTGTACGGATATGAGAGTAGTTTTTATCTCCTCATCAACTTTGGGCAAAAAAGTAAAGAAATGTATTTGTTAGTCAACTAATTGTCAAAGAAATCTTGAGCACAGCAACGCTAGCTACTTAGTTAGCAATCTTAGCTCAGCATCAATGGTGGCCAAATAGCTAGACTTCCATGGAAGACAGTGGAAGCACATCTTTATTCCAGCCAAAAGGATTGCATGACTTTGAAAAGTCACATCTATTGAAGTAGGCTGTGCAATGTTAAGTAACCCTTCCAGTTTTATGTAAATCAGATTTTTAAATTAGCTCCCACAATGAGCTCCTGTCTTACTGGATGACGGTCCATGACCTGCTTTACATACAATCCACAATTCAATGCAAGGAGTTTAGGAAATACATAATTTGTGCATTGTTTCCTGGAATATACTGTGTTTTGATCTCATTAAAATGTGATTTTCAGTAATGGGTGCCGCATCTAGTGTATACTCAACTGAGTACACCATGAGTCAAGATATTGCATAAGCACTATATTTCATGAGACCTTTAGTGTTACCTCATTCTTGTGTGTGTGTTTACAGAAGGAGCGTATGAGGAATGCAGCTGTGAGTCAGCACAGAGGAACACCAATGAACGTTAGTATCTGGCCCTGGTCGGATTATAAGGTGATGTTTGAAAGAAAGAGTCAACTGTTCAGTCAGTTGGCCTGTTGGCTCCTATTACGTGGCTTTGTTCTCCTGTTATGAAGGTATCTGTGTTGATTTGCGTAATTGTACCCTTTGTGCTTTTTTATTAATTGTACACATATGAGAAATAACAGCTTTTATACAAAGAGAGACAGATAATATCTCCCACAAGCAGTCTGAGGGCCTTTATTATGTATAAATAAACTCAAAATAATTCATTCAAAACCGGAAAACATGTGAGGGCAGCAGTGGTCATCAACTGGGGAGGATAAAATCCACTTCCGTTATTACTGAGTGGTTGAAACAGAGCGTTACACAAAAAGCTGACGTCAGCTTTCCTGCATAATTATTTCATAACTGTTAAGCACAAAGGACTGTTAGATCTCTCCAATTGGGAATTATGTCATTATATCATATTTGCCCAGTTACTTCAAACCAGTTATTTTGACAAAAGAATCCCAACTCAAGGTCATCTTACTAGCTTTTTCTCCAAGCTTTCATCCATAATGCATGGTCTTTGCATCAGTTATGGTTACTATGAAGGTGGATCTGTTATTTATATTTTACTTTAATTGTGAATAAACTAATGCATTTGGGCTCTTTCTTTTCTAATTTACATACATAACAACATGTTCATTTTTCTTCTCATGATTGCCTTAATCCTTAAAAACCAGTGCAGTATACTCCCACACATATTTATTGTGATATAAAGGGCCTATTGAGATATTATGGGCTTTGTCATTAAAATCTATTAACAAGCTTTATGTCACGCCTACACTCATAGAAACATAGGAAGTTGTGGCAATTGTGTAGCTGAATATATATATATATATTATTTGATGATGATACTGTTTGGTTGAAATGGGATGAATGAATTAATAAAAGAACAGTGATAAATAAAAGCAGTAGTCTGTATCAGCTGGTACTGCAATTTCAATTTGAACCCTATTAGCCTTTGTCTTTCAAAGGTGTTATCATGGCACATGTAAAAGCAGAGTGTTGTGATATCACAGGGCATACATACAAGACAAATGAAAAGAGTCCTTTGAGGCTGTTCTAACCACTGGTTAGGGCTGGTGGAGTAACATCAAGCACAAACACAGAGAGCTTACCATCAACTTACTGCCCTGAACACGACAAAATAGTGTTATGTCAGCGTGCCGTGCAGAGAAATAGCATTAAATTAGAAAGCAGAGAGGTACAAAGAGGTGTGGAGGGAGGTGAAAAGGAGGAGGGGGCTCTGAGATTCAGGCTGTACCTGAGGCATGGAGGGGTACATCATTATTCAGAGCAGCACTTTGATGTTGTGGCTGGGTGGATCTCACAGAGCAGGCGAGTTCTAATTAAAACAGTAACAATGCAGCCTGAGTTGCCCTGAAGAAATAGGGGCTTTGAAGAGTCACTGAATGCCCCATTTAAAGCCGTCTGCCCATAGATAACAGCCGATATTACATCGACGGACTCTGAGGCCTCTGCCGCAAAATGTGTATTTGTTCACTACATTTCATAAAGCATGCCTTTCAGTGTGTGTGTGTGCAATGAGTTCTCGGTGTCCTACTTTCTGGGGATGTTTGGTGGCGTTGTGGGCCTGACAGTAGTGAAAGATTGAGATGAGCTGCTGGTACTCAGAGGGCAGGCGAAGACAGGAAAGCCTGGGGGATCTTGGTATGACAGGTAGACAGAGGGGAGACAGAACTTCATTATAAGTGCTGCA
This sequence comes from Etheostoma perlongum, assembly GCA_026937815.1. NCBI lineage: Eukaryota > Metazoa > Chordata > Actinopteri > Perciformes > Percidae > Etheostoma > Etheostoma perlongum. Next base: position 11,632,775 of record CM049387.1, read on the forward strand.
GAGAGGAGCTTTGAATATCAAATTAGTGTCCCCAATCAACGCAAGAAAAATGTTTGTGCTTTCATATTTTTATTCTGATACATTTAAAAAAAAAAGGAAATTCAGATACAACTATCACGCCTATAGTGCTGTTCCCTGACTTGTATAACGCAGATTTTCCCCTTGTCCGCCAAGCATGTTTATGTCTCTCCTCATATCTACTGAGGCATATTGCTCTGAAAGGCCCAAGTGGGCTGTAGAGAGAGAGCTGAGTGTTCAAAGAGACTGTCTGCATAGAGAGACGGGTCTAATTTTAACTTGGAGACAGAGGGGCTCAAGAAACAGCTCTCCGCCTGACTACAGCTCAATTATTCATCAACACAAGAAGTCTCTCAACTAAAAAGCCTGACACGTTCTTCTCCCATGCTGTTTCATTCACACACAAAACCAGCCACCCACGCACACACACACACACACACACGCACACACACACACACACACACACACGCACACACACACACACACACACATACACACACACACACACACACACACACACACACACACACACACACACACACACACACGCACACACACACACATCCAAATATACCAAAGCTACCCACTTTACCCTTGTCTTGAACCATACAGTGCCTACCAGAAATGCACGCAGGCTTTGGTGAAGATGAGTCAAAAGCACACATGAGGTATATGCTGTGCAGGGGAATTTTACAAAAGCATGCTTTCAAAACGCAAAGGCAGTGGCTCTGAAAAGTGAACTTTATTTTGAAAATCCTGTTAAAATAATATGAAGCTGTCATATTTATTTTATTTGCAAGACAATAAATATTTCAACCAATTTTACTTCCCAACTGTTTTAGTTTGTTTTAGTAAGCATCAACTGCAGCCACATATGTTTATGTCAACATCATTTTTTACTAAATCAGGTTATCATGTTTTTGTGGCTCTTATTTAGGTTATTTAGTTAAAATTATGTCAGGTGTTGATGGTGGCTGTAACATTAAAAGCATGCAGATCATCTAGTATAAAGTCTCCTAGACTCTCCTAATTTATTTTTTGCTGAAAAGGGATTCATCATTAACCCTAACCCTAAGTCATAAGGATAGGAAACCAAACTCAGCGTTAAGGGCTTGTTTGTGGCATGAATGCTTTGCCCGATGACTCATTTTCTGTTGTGGCAAGCGTCATCTCTGACAGATGACCAGTCATGCGACGCCAAACTAACACCACCATAGCTGGTTATGTAATCAGAGAAAATTACAGAATGAAGCACAGTTTGTTAAATTTCTGATCCCACAGTTTTCCTTAGTATAAAATGTTGGACTGCTATACATTTCTTTTGCTGGTGGAGGATACAGCTAAGCCCTGTGTGACTGGGTCTCTGACCGAGTGGGAAGTTAGTTGTTGACCTTCACACAAACAGCTACAGACTCCTGGTCAGCACAAGCAACAGCTGCAGATGTGCAGAACCTGTTGAATGTTTGTAATAACTTTATGGCTTTGGAAGTCGTTGGCTGGCTTGCAACCTCAGGCAATCTGGGAGGGGATTTGTGCCTGCTGTGATAATGACACCATTTTAAGACCCATCCAGACAAGCTGACAAATGCTGAGGCGTGTTTTCATGTTGACTAGCGACTGTGAGGCAAACACAGATAAACACATGGATCGCTCTCTCTCTCTCTCTCTCTCTCTCTCTCTCTCTCTCTCTCTCTCTCTCTCTGTGTGTGTCTCTGATGGACAGTGACAGTATGATGATGTGTGTAAATGTATGTTTCTTTTGAAGAGCTAATATAAAATCCACTGAGAACTATCTCACTCAATATGCCAGACACATCTTATTTGTTTTCAGCAACAGACAACAAATCCAAGTGGCTGCATAAATCTGCGGGATCAATAGAGAAAATACAATAACGCATCCTTAGTATTATTGCTCTGCAGTAAGTACTTCCCTGAACATTTTTCATTATGAAAACTGAGATTTATCATCGATTTGCCTGCCACAGCATATAATGCTGCTGAACTTTGCGTTGTGTTTGCGTTAACGTGGACAGCATGGCTGGATTTATTAAGGACTATCTGTGACAGGCAGCAGGTGCTGTGAATCATGTAGAGAGGGAGATAGGGCATGCTAAAGACATTCAGGTGTGGTGCTGTTTGTAGATAAGGCTATAGAGGCTAACTGTAACTTCTGACATGAAAAGGGAGCTGTGATTGCTGTAGCTCTGAAACATTGGCCGCTGAGATGGAGGTGACTTCTAAAACATTTCTTCTCCGGATATATGTCAGCTTTAGACTTTTGCTAAAGCCCCCCACCTCAAACAGTAATTGTCCAATCATAGCTTAGCAACTTGTCTCAGCAGGTCTGTCAAGCTTTGGATTTCCCCAGATGTTGAAGCGCTGTGCATGGTGCTGTTATAAGTGATATACTCTTTTCTTTAAGTTAAAAGGCTGGTGCCTTTGCGAAACCAAAAGCAGAAGTGCAAAAAGAATCTGCTAGTAACAGTTGTCATTTTAGCGGCAACACAAAGCTTATGCTGGATAGAAACAAGCATAAGCCTCCTTTTGTCCACCTCTGTCTCACATTGATTTTTTGAAAAAAGAAATTGTTGTGTGTTGTGTATCTGCCACTGTTGTCATTGTAAACGGCATGTGTTCAGTGTGCAAACAGAATGCTTGACATAGCAACAGTAACTAAGGGCGACAGGGCTTGGCGAAACATCAATTGGTACATTTCCACCATCACGGAGGTGGGGGTCACGGATAACGTCCCTTCTTATCATGTCACTCTAAGATGGTGTGTGTGAAAAGTGTTTTTTCCCAAAGTGGAATAGATAGACTGCAGGACATCGTGACAGGGATGGACTACAGGACAAGCGTTTCCTGGCAGCATGGAAACAACAGGGCACCCCCGCTCTTCTCAGCTCTGAGCCGCTGTCTGGTGGGGTGCATAAACATGTGTCACAGCATGGAGGACTCTGCCAACACCCTTCAGCAACCACAGCCGCCTCCACCTAAAATATCAGCTCTCATGCTGATGACATGATTCATCCTTGCAGTTATTAGTGTTTTCACACGTCGTAAAATTGCTTTGATCCAGAGTTTTATTCATGCAAGTTTTTTTCCTGTGTCGAATCTTATGTTATGGTTTGTAAAAAAAAGGCTCTCTGAGCAAGGCATTATCCCTTTAGAAGCTGAACACAGTGCCAGGCAAACTAAGTATTCAGGCTGCAGGCAATGAGGGCAAGAAACTTCTTTTTTGCTTAGTGAAATAAGCAAACCCAAAAGACAGAGCATTAATTATTCACCCTCCCTGCACCAGTCTGACATTTGGATTATGACTGGAGGTGCTTACAGGGTATCGGTAAGGTTGCAAAGTAGGCATGACAGAGGTTCAAACTCTAATATGTTTGTTGCCAAAAAATATGGGCCTCTGATGTGAAAGCCACCTGTAGGGCATCTGAATGAATGGCGATAATTCATCAGGAGAGAATGCAGCTTATTTTATGAGCCACCACCCTGAAAGGAAAGACAAGGAAATTACTAGTCTCATTATATTGTGAATTACATGGTCATTTTGTTTTCCCACATAAAATAGGCAGTGCAGGATTGATTATTGGGTAAAACTCGAAATAGTTTGCAATATTCGTCTACTTGTGTAACTAACAGAAAACTGTAGAGTGATACGTAGATACTATTCTGATACATGAAAGAAGGGTGTTGGCCTCTCTGGTTTACAGTAATTACAGGTGAACAGGTTTGTCAGTGTCTGACAAAATACTGTCTCACTGCCAAAACAAGCAGCCTTGAACTCCGGAGGGCTGGGCTTGGAAATCTACCAGTGATTGAGCACTCTTTGTGGAATTGTGCTAGTGGGGTGGATTTGGGCCAAACCAACACAGTCATCTTTGTTTTGTTGGTGCATAATATTAAAATACCATTGTATGCTAGTCAAGTTGTTGCTGCGGTCTTTGCGTAACATCAGAATATGATCTGGTGCAACAGCTGTTCTGACACGGTTTGTGGAGGGGCGGAGAGTTGACTCACTGTGCAGCCAAGGTGGACTTGATTGAATTATAAAAGCCATTTACAGACCTCAGTGACAACAACAACCTCAGGCAACTAATGAGCTTATCTACCATCCCACTACTCACAGAACAGAAGCATATTTTTTCAAGACAAATCCACGTTTTGATGGTAAAATGTCGCAACTACACTTCCAGCGCCATCAGTGCAAGTCTCTTCTGTGGCGTGGAAGTTGAACTGAAGTGTCGGTAGTCTTGGCAGGCCTGCACAGAGAGGGCTGCACTGTGAAAACTGGCATGTTGACGCTTTCATGCCAATGTCACACTGTTCACAAGGTGCCCTGGAGGAGTGTCACAGCGCATTCTTCTCACCTAGTAGAGCATGTTCCTGTCACACTCCAGGTTGCCATAGTCAGACGGCATTCCCCTCCTGCTATATGTGCCCGGTATTACATTCGCATGCAAGAGTTATTACAGTCACCTAGGTTCAATCTTTACTCTGTGGTAACTACACGCCTTGCTGTGTTATGCTAATGTCACATAAACAACAGCTATCTTTTTAATACTGAATGTGTATGACCAGATTATTAGTTAAGGTTGTGTCCAAAATATCTTTGGTTTTAACCCGATCCACTGAACATCCTGAATATGGTTATGTTGAAAAATCCCACCTGGAAGTCATAAGAAGACACACAAACAAGCTCCAACACTTGATGTTCTCCAACCACCAATCTCATATCAATCTCCATGAGAACAGTCACATAAAGGTTAATGTGTCTTGTTATTAACATTAAGCTAATAGTAACCCAGGCTACTTATCATAGTTTCCACTTAGAGCACAAAGAGGAAGTCCTTATATAGTAGTTTGTGTCAAACAACTACCCTTCACTAACTGAGTGTTCCCCGCCTGGCACTGGCTGGTGTGACAGTGTTATTAGTACAACATTTGTCATGTTGCGGTTTCCTATCCTCCCCCCATTTTCCAACAGTCTCAGAAGCAGTCGAAGGCACCACATGGTATGCTGCGCACAGCACATGGTTTCAGTTACAAACAGGCTGTTTTTGGTGAGGCAGTATATGCAGCTTCTTTAAGGCCATAAGCCTAAGCAGGGTGAACAGTATGAAAACCCTGCAGCTTTTATACCAATCTTGCATGGATGGTGTTTCCATGTATTTGCAAATTCTCGGTTGTGTTCAGTGATGTGACATGCTCATGTGACCACAGTTATGTGAGTCAGAGGAAGTGGGTAAAAGGTGAGATTTAGAGCTTTAATTACCATTCTTCATTATTTTCTGAGTACAGTATGTCATGACGATACCAGCTAACTGAAACTGAAACTAATCTAAATATGCACTCTTTATTCTACTCTACTTACCGGAAATCTACATCATTACATTTCAAATATACAGAATAAATTAGTTTGCTTGAGACCAATTAAGGCTTAGTTTCCGTTTTCAGAACGAGGACAAGGAGCCATTTTATTTATGTTGTGATCCTGTTGCTGCTGCAGCAGAACATTGGTTAGCTATATACACAAGAGATGAAAGTGAAGCATATACAGAACCTGATTGCAATCAGGACTTAAAAGGCTGCAGCTCGGTGGTGACTGTGGAAAATATGATGTGATGAGCGCATAAATCAGAGATAGAGAAAACGCATTATGAACAGTTCCGATAAGATGGACATCATTTGTCTACTTCCATTTGGATTCCAGGCACTTCTTCAAAGGGGATCCATTAGTAATAGGCACAATAGTTAGGGGCCAATAAAACACACTGCCTTGAACCTTTACAGACTATTTCCCTTCTTGTCCGAGTCTATTCGTGGTTCATGCTCTCCCATTACATTTCAGGAAACACAGCTTATTTCCACATTCAGCACAAATACTTGGTGTGTGACTTCTGTGGAGTTTTTGGTAGTCTTTAAACAAACACATCTGGGGGACTATGGGTAAAGTGTTTATGAGTGGCTTTTGGATGGTAAAAAACAGTAATTTGATGTGTCACCTTGGAGATGGCAGTTGACAGCTGTTCCATGCACAAGCTGGGCTTAATTGGCGGGGAAATTAGCCTGACCTTGACTGCGGCGGCGCGGCCGACGAGCGCCGCTGCCTGCCACTTGAAATGACGTCGTTGTAATTTTCGACAGCAGCAAGCAAACACTCTGGGCATTAATTATATGGTGGAATGTGCCTTGGTGCAACAGATGCACGCAGTGAATACTTATGTAAGCTGTCGTTCCAGTCTCCATAGTAACCCGCAGCATTCTAACACATGCCTCCTCCAAACTACCTCCCCTGAAGTGGGCTGTTTCCATGGAAACCAGGCAGCTGTCTTTGATGATGGCTCTCATGAAATGACACCCGCTGACAACCCTGGCTCCTCCGAGTCTCCGAGAGGAAGCATGGATGGATGGGCAGGTGGGTGGTGGTGGCGGTGGCAGGTTAGCAGATAGAAATTATGGAGAAAGACAAAGCAATATTATTTCTCCCATAAACTGAGTCATGTAACCACAGCACAGCTTGCCTCTTTCTCCCAGCTGGAGTGGTTTACCTGGCACCAAAGCAGGCAGCGCCGGGAACACCGTGAACCAGATGAGGTGTAGCAGCTATGACAGCTATCAGCCACATCAGGGCCGGCATGATTCACATGCCTCATGTTGATTCATGTGAAAAAAATGTAACTAAATTTCGGTGCCACACAGTAAGAGAAATGTTTCAAGAGAAGTTCCTGCGCCACCGTATGTTGTGCTCTTTTATTTACTTCTTTGAACAGATACATAAGTGTCAAAGAATACTTTACTTCTCTCCTTTGCATTCATACCACTTGCTCTATAGTCATTTGGCAGTGGCAATACAACCCATATTTTCCACTGCGACTCTCTCTGTCAGCTTTCTGACCTTCCTTTCACATCAGAGCATGTGTGGGAGATCCTGTTGCATCAGGAGTAAACTGTTTGTGGTTAGAAGTGACTGTTATTCATCGCCGTTGTGCAACATCCTCATTTATCCAGATACCGTTTTTGGCCATCCTAACTGAAATTGGCTCTGAATCGCCTCCGCCTCCTGTTAGCTGTGCAGGGTTTGTTTTAATGGGTGCAGTCTGGGTGTCAGTGGGCAAATGAAACTCCAACCTGAGTGTGTGTCTCTCCTGCCTGTGGGCTAAAGCAGATTGTGAGCTGCTCGTTGGGTGGAGAAAATAGCTTTGGCACCGGCAAGCAGATCAAAGTGATCAGACAAGTAATCCCCATGAGTCAGAAGGGAACCAGCTGGGGGGAGGGGTCTTATTTCATTACTCTCCCTTCTTCAGATAGACACATTAGATTAAAGTCTGCGTGTGTATTTTTGTTTATATGACTTGTCCTCCTCCAGTGTTTCAGTTTCATCTTCCTGAAAGGTAATTTTGAAGTTAAAGGGCATTTTCGCTTTGACTTGAAACAGAAAATCACTGTACTTTCCCTTCTTGAGGCGCGCCAGCTGTGTGACTACATGTCTCAGTCTGAGCCAGGGCATATTAGGCAGCTGCGTTCGGGTTAGAGACACAATTCTAACGGCCTGATAATCTTATGGTTCTGAAACTGAGAAAGTAGCACTCTCACAAGCCAAATGATCTATACCGCAGTGACAGAGACGCTACCAGTTTGTGGTAATGCGTCATGAAGGGGATCGAATGTACAGCACAGAGAAAGAACGAAAGGAAAAAAAGGAAAGAAAAAGCCTGTAGGAACAAGAGCATTAACACACAAAGACAAAGATGTGATTGACTTTGAAACTCTCCTACATATCTTGACCAAACACGCTGTGTTCAATCCGACTTTCATTAATGCTGCTGCCCTCTTGACTGATATGTCACTGATATTTCTGATGTTTGGCTTCTCGGCGCTCTGAGATGATTGTAAACTTGTGAAGTTTTAATTCCTGCAGAAAATGCGTGTGAATGCTAAAAAGCTAAATTGCTAAAACTAAACTGGATTGCTAGCTTAACTGCGCAAGAAGGTGATATAGTATAAACTATGGGAAAGTGTAAAAGTGGGAATGGCTTTAATGTGTATGAATTTCATTGAAAAGTTGAATAGCACCCCTCATGTAAAACAAATTTGGATTTTTGAAAGCTAACACTAAACTGAATTATTGGCTCTAAAAGTTTGATAATGCCTAAAGATGTAGAACACTGTAGGCCTACGGTTTGAATTTATTTTCTTGCTGAATTATGAGTATGTAAAAAAGTTATACAATAGTATGTCTTGAAAAAATCATAAAAGTCATAGTATAGTATAGTATGTTAAATAAAGAGATAAAAAGTCAGTATAGTATGTTGTAAGAAGTCATAGTATAGTATGTTGAAAAAAGTGATAAATAAGTTATGGTACATTATGTCAAATAAGTCATAGTATAGTATATACTTTTCTATGACATAAATGACTATGACATAGTATGACATACTTTTTTTCATAGTATGTCGGGAAAAATTACAAAAAAGTCATAGTGTAGTATGTCACAAAAAATGAGGAAAAAGTCATGGTATAGTATGTCGAAAACCGTAATAAAAAGTCATAGTATAGCATTTTGAAAAGAGTCATAGTAAACTTTATTTTTCATGTAAAACAAGTCATAAAAAAAACCCATATCATAAAAAATAATGTTAATGAGGTTCGGGAAAGGGAAGTTTGGGGTCCCCTGCTGGAGCTGCTGCCCCGCGACCCGACCCCGGATAAGCGGACGAAGATGGATCATGAATATGAACACACACAACCTTCTGTTTTCCACTCTCCTATCACCCTGAGCTATCTGACCCTACACATACTGTATGACTGTAGTGTCTTTGCTATTTGACCTCTTCACTGATATGTAGGATAGTCATATATAAAAAATGTCAGTAAAGGTCACAGTATAGTATGTAAAAAAAAGCCATTAAAAAGATGTAGTATATTTTGTTGAATAAAGTACATACAGATGTGCATACAGTGCATACAGTACATAGAATGTTGAATAAATATATTAAAAAAGTCATAGTATAGTATGTCGAAAAAAGTGATTAAAAAGGACATGGTATATAGTATGTTGAAAAAGTCATAAAAAGGTCATAGTATAGTATGAAAAAAAGTCATAGTATAAAGAAAAAAGTCATAGTATAGTATATAGAAAAGGTCATGATATAGTTTGCAGAAAAGAGTCATCGTATAGAATATCAAAAAAAAAATCATGAAAAACTCATGGTATAGTATGTCAAAAAAAAAGTCATAGTATAGTATGTTAAAAAAAAGTGATGGAAAAGTCATGGTATAGTATGACAAAAGAATACTAAAAAGTCATAGTATAGTATGTCAAAAAATTATAGTTTGTTGAAAAAAGTCATGAAAAAGTCATAGTATATAACTTGTTGAAAAAAGGGATAAAAAGTCATGGTATGTCAAAAATAGTACTGGCATAGTATGTCAAAAAAGTCATAAAAAAGTAATAGCAAGTATAATAAACAAAGTCATGAAAAAGTCATAGTATAGTATGAAGAAAAAAGTGATAAAAAGTCCTATTGTACGTTGTATGTAAAAAAGCATAGTATAGTATGACAAAATATGTTGAAAATGTGTGTGTGTGTGTGTGTGTGTGTGTGTGTGTGTGTGTGTGTGTGTGTGTGTGTGTGTGACTTTAGGTCTTGACATTTTGAAGGAAGTGTTTTGATATTCGGTATGACTCACATTTCCCTCAATATATCGCACTCAGTGGGTGTACTTGGCTTCCCTCAGCAGCAACTAGTCAGACAGTGCGAGCGGTTTAAAGCACAGGTGCAAGTGAAAGTATTATCCAGGCAACGGCAGAGCCAGTCGGGATATAGGCTGATGTTCGTTTGGGGCTTTGTGCCAAAGAGGAAGTTATTCTGCTCCAGAAGGCATGGTTGTGAAAATACAGTACACTCGCACAGATGGCCGCAATGAGTCACGTCACGAGGCTTCCTCCTTTTCTGCTGGATAATCCTCATCAATTAGCTCTATTGTCAGCTAGCTTTTCACACTGGTGAAATTGATGCCTGAATGCTTGACGGCAGAGAATCTGGGCCCCTTTTTCCTTTGAATGGTGACTCACCCGTCGGGAAAGAAAAATCTTTTATTGTTGGAGCTTTTCTCTTCAGCGAGTTTAGATGATTTATTTACGAAGCCGCAGGCATTTGCAGCTAAACCCTCCCACCGTGTACTGTCATGAATAAAGACGCGGTTGCATCACAGTGGTTTTCATCAGTTTACATCAAAGGCACACCTAAAGGGCTTTAAAAACTGCACTTTTGGGAAAGATGGTGAGCAGGCTCTTACCTGTCCTTGTCCTGCTTTTAGCATTTGAACAAGGTTTTTGTTATCTCTGCAATTGCTTTAATGGTTTCAGTGACGGGAAAACTGGATACAACCACAAGGCAGATGTGCTGCTGGATACTTTATCTCTGCTTCCAACACATACAAAACACACACACACACACACACAAACACACAAACAACAAACAAAGGGAATGTAAGAGGTCAATGAAAAAAGACAAATTAGCAGGACAGCGCATCACTTCCTGTGCTAAACTTAACCTTTGAACCGAATGTGTACTGCTACACAGAACAAAGAGAACAGAACAAAGAAGCAATTAGTCACCACCTACTTTACGTTAAGCTACATATCTGTTTTTAAAGCCGCAATAATTAATGTTTTTCAAAAAACAACTAATCAAATGGCTGCGTGATGTGAAAGGTGCTGCTTGAAGTGATGAACCCACAGACCATTATCGCCTGACTCTGCAGTTTCCCTCAACTCTAAGAAGCATTCCAGGTTCTTTCAGCTTAGAAAAAGCCACTTACACTACCTAACCAGCACCATACGGCAGACAAACAAAGTTGGTGGCTAGCTGCTGAACGTATTAGAGTGTTTAGTCGCAAAAAAGACAGATATTTAGCTTAGGACACCAAAACCGAGCTAAAATAAATATTGGACTTGGTTCACTGGATGTGTATGTGTGAATATGCAACACATTCACCCATAAACTTTGTGAGGTACTGCAAAAAGGACAACAATTCTAAATAAAACAAATATTGGAAAACATAAGGGGGTAAAAAATGGTAAAAAATGGAATATACACAGTCTGAAACTGTAGATTATTAATAAGCAGGAATTTATCAAAGTGACTGAAGCTATGAAAGGAAACTGGAAATTAGGATTGGGAGGGGAGGCCAACATTTTTAAAAGAAAAGCAGCGCTTTCCTCTTTGTTCATAATCAGAGTACAGTATTAGTGAATCTTAATGCAAGAGGGAGTGTGTAATCCAGTGTGATTTATAGTCTGTCTCTATGAGGTGCTGTAATGGGATTTGTGAATGCTACAAATGCATGTGTTGTTGTGGTGTGAACAACACTTGCATCATGGTGTAGGTGTGTGACAGAGAAGCTATACAGGAAAGGAGGATACTATATCTGTTCACTGCTGAAAGTGGGACAGCTTCAATATCATTCACCTCTCAGACAGTACATACTGTACATTTTGTTTTGAGCACAGACTTTATGGTTGCAACACTCTTACTTGCAGGGCAAGGACATTGTGTTAAATTTCCGAGGGCTGTTTCGGTTGATTCAGTGGAAAATTCATTTTACAGCATGTGCAGCCAGCCAAGTGTCCAATTAGTGCTGAAAAAAACCATTCTCATCTAGGCAAAATTGGAATTAAATTCTGTGAATTCTGGTGCTGTCCTTGCCAAGGTTTGATACGAGGAATCAATGACTTCACTAAAATATCAAACTGTGTCATAAATTATAGTGTTTCATTGCCTACAACCTTCATCCGCCAGAGTGAGGCAATTTTGCCGTCTTTGCTGTTGAAGATGAGCCGCGGCACTCCAGCTGCACTCCTGCGGATATTCAAATAATTGCCCTCCGCTCTGTGTGTGAGAGAGAGAATGAATTTGAATAATGTATTGCAATGGGAGTGAGGCCACAAGGCCATAAATTCTGCCGCTACATCAGCCCAGCCCACTGGGAACAGGAGGCACACAGGGTTGTTTATAAAATGCCCTTGGAAAAATGAGTCTAATCCCCAGCCAAACCGTAAGCCATGGAGAGAGCATTAGATAACCCACAAGCTGCAGAGTAATGGGAGTAATGAGGGAGATGGAGAAGCAGAGCCAGGACACAGAGAATGCATCCATTTATTGGCTGTATGCTCTGATTGCCCAGACCATTTGAGACAAACTGGAGCCTGACACAGTGCTGGAGTCCATTTCGTCTGATCAGCAGCAATAAGCGCTTTCCACATCCAGTGAGTGCTCAAGGCAGCCACATCCATACATCATGCAGATTGTATAACCACTTATAGGATGTCTGTTTATCTAGTATCAGTGATTCATTGTGACTGCGGGCATGCACACGTAGACTTTCAAACGTGACAATCTCAAACGACAAATATCAAATTCCAAAAGAAAAAGCAACAGTAAAGATACAAAAGTTTGTTTCATCAACAGCATTGATAGAAATCATGCTTTCCCCTTATCTATTGAAAGATATTTAACCGGGGGGGGGGATAAGTGTTGCCTGTTTCCGAAAATGTGTTTTGTGTCACCATCCCACCTTTTCACACAGCCAACAACTCTACCACCTTGCTATGTGTGCGCTAGCTGACATGCAAATGATGTTGGCGTGATAGCTTACACATCTAAGTGTAAGAACGTGATCGGATGCTGGGGGCAATGACGCACACAAGTTTGACTACAGCCAACTTCTTTACTTAAACATTTTTCTAAATGTAAACGCCCTTCCAGCATGTTATTTGCCACATGGTGTAAACCATAGTACTACTATATCACAAGGAAGTACAGAAAAAGCACACAAAGGCTTTTTACTCACACACACACACACACACAGCATGACAGACCAGCCTACCAGACCAGCCTGTACAAAGCAAGCCCAGATTCCCCTGCTCCCCTTGATGTCTCATTAGCAGCAAAAGCAGGCTTCCTTCTGTGAGAGAGAGGTGGGGGGATGTGGATGTGTGTGTGTTTGGGGGATGTTGTCCTAAAGAATACTTTTGCAGAGTGCAGGTGAGCCATGGGGCTGGCTGACTGACTGCAGTGGTATTGCTTCCAAAAGGGTTCCTGTAAATGAGGGCTGCCTGCCTGCCTCTGCATCCCCCCAGCCTTCTTCTGGCAGCCTACGCCATAAAAAGCCTGGGTGACGGAGCAGGTAATAAAGTGTCTAAACGCAATGAGTCAGCACTTTAGCCTCCATTTAATTTCATATGAATGCAGCGCTGACCCATCCCCCCCACACACACACACACACTCACACTCTTTCCCCACCCCCACTCCTACCCCTTCTGTCTCCCCATACCGCTTCACTCTCTCTGCAGTAGACTTAACCCATTCCTGCCTCCTGTGTCAGACTTAAATGACTGCATAGCAGTGCTCTCAAACCTGCAGAGCAAACAATGTCACATGTCCGAATGCCCCCCCCCAGAACTTGCCATTAAATCAGGACCATGTGCTTCAAATGTTTCTGTCCTTTGTTGTTTTTGGTTTGCAGCCTCTTAATAAACGTTGCCGTGCTGACACTGAGGGTTGGTGTTTGAAAAAGCAGAGGCGGGGGCTCGAGAGGGAATGTAGGCCACACATTCCTTTCCTAGGAGCAGTCTGAACACAGGCGAATGCTGCCGTGCAATCAGACCAAGATTTCCGCCATTCCACAGCGTGGGCCAGACTCTTTGAGTTTTCCTCTCACTTTGCACGAATCCGAAGCTCAGATCCCCACCGTTGCTCTCAGCTCCCAGTCTTCCATGACGTACAACCTTCCATTCGTAAACAAATCCACCTCCTTCCATTAAAATGATTGCTGAGCTATTGCTCTTTGTTCTATCTCTGAATCTTTCCAAACCGGATTCAAAATGTGTGTCATACTTAGTCAACCCTGGGCTGTTTGTACAATCCAAAATACTGTACCTAAACCCACAATTCATAGATACATTTCCAACGTGTTTTTTTTCTAGTTACAATTATAACCCCATACAACATGAGATCTTTTGTCACCCAATGCCTGATTATAGCTTTTCCCTGTGCTGTCCCCTCTTCTGCTCCACTGGGCTCTCTCATCTTTACTTATTGTTTGTGCCATTTCCTGGGAAGGAGGGACGACATTGTCCAGATCTCTCTCCCTTCTCTTTTTCTGCTTCTCCCTCCCACGACTCTCTCTTTCCTTTTCTGACTCTCTATCTTTTTCCTTCTCCCTATTTCCATCTCTCTGCCTTCATGTCTCATGCAGCTGCAGCACAATAACAGTGTTTGAGAGCAATAGTCCAGACAGGACTTTGGTTTAAATAAGCACCCCCGGGGCCACGTAATAACCCAGCAACCCCCGTTCCCAGTCTTCCAGTCAGTCCCTAAGCGCTGAGGCCCGCTCACAACACATTCCTCCTCACGCACCCTGCCAGCCGCTCGGCCAGCCAGCCGGGCAGCCAAACCACCATAGGAAAAATACAGAGCATGGAACTGTGATTCACAGCCCTGATATAGAATATCACCTCCTCCCTTCTCCCCAGTCCAACAGCTGGTTTCCTGGAAGAAGACGTGCGGTGGGAGTTCGGGCCGGGAAGGGAAGGCAGTAGACTCGAGCAGGACCAACTCTGCTCCTTCAAAGGCCTCTCTGTTCACATCTGCAGCTCCCAGCCACAATGTTGCAACATTTTCACGAGCACCCTGTGTTTATATAAGGGGGAAAACATGCTTGGAACAAAAAACGTAACGCATGTTATCTCATAATGACATCAGTTAAGGTCTTGCTTTTCTGTGTGTTTGGAGGTGAAAAGGTGAAGTGGAGATGGGAGGATTTATTTCTCCAGCTGTCAGAGATAGATGTCTTGTGCCTCAGAGACTCTGTTCACACATGGTTATAAAATGTGTTTTGGTGAACCGAACACAGCCGAGACACATTGCATTGTTGGGGATCTGGGCATTATTAGCTTATCAATAAATAAATGTCTAAACTGTCAAGCGTAATTGTTAGAATCTGACTGTAACAATATATCCCTCTGTAACAATTAAGCCCAATATATCCAAACCCCTCAGGGATCGATGTCCTCCATGACAATAAAAGAATCATTTAGTTTGAATATGCCACAGAGTTTAAATAGAGTTCCTCTGCATTTTTAAATATTGCAAGTAGAGCGCCCTTAACCTACTTTAGAGAGCATGTAAACTAAGTCATATGTCTGTGTAGCCTTTCCTGTCTACACAATGACCTCCGAGTGGAGGAGAAGAATAGAAGCAGGGCTCACTTCCCTCCAGTGCATGAACAGCCTAATTTAGAAAAGCGTGTCAGTGTGAACCTTTGTCACATTGCCGGGCTTAGAATACCTATTGTTCCCTTGATAGAGTCATTCCACTTAGAAAAGGCTTTTAAGAGAGCAGAGAATATCCTGCATCCTACGCCTGCACACATCTGCATTTATATGCATGCAGCCGGAGAATTAATGGACACATACTGGCGAGACCACTTGCTTACACCTGCAAATGATATACAAGATTAAGAATGGAAGTAGGCTAGCATGAGATCATGCATTCTCTGACTCATTAAGTACATTTAATATAGTGTGCCTGGTAAGCCATCTGTTCCAGGCGGATGGTGCCAGATATGATGTGATGCTGGCAGCCATAGTTTACCCTTTCCAAAGATGATTGTTATGGTAAGGCTAGACTATACCTCTGATAATAAGGTTCAATAAGGAACCCAAAGGTTATATCCCTCAAAACAAGGCACTTTATGGCAAAAAAATGTTTAATATTATATGATAATATGAATTATATGATGTGTACAGAAACATAATCATTCGAAAATTAGAATAAAAGCTTGATAACACTCTCATGTCTATTCTGTCTATTCCAATGGAAGTAGCTAGCGTTAGCTCCAAAAGTCGCTAAAACATCATGCGTCCTACGCTCATTTGCATATTAGTAATGTACATTGCGTACAGTGTTGGGGGTACTGTAATCAGATTACATGTGTATGTAACATAGTAATGTAACACATTACTGTTGATAACTTAATCACGTTACAGTTACTAATCAAAGAGTATCATTGTGTTACTTGCATTACTGGTTCGTCAATCATCTGCAAAAAACGAATCAAACGTCCCTTTAAAGGCATATTTGGGTAACAAAAAACAAAAATACCAGAGCCACCGTTTAAGACATCCTTTGAAGGGTGAAGGTATGCCCGTTACTTCAAATTAGTAACCACAAACACCTCTCCACCGCCAGAAACATAACATCCAATGCTAAGTTGACTTAGCTAGCTGCTAGCTCCAGCTTGGCTTACTCTGCTTGAAATATGAAACTGTTGTAGTTAGGACTATAAATGTTGTATTCACAAAGCCCTATGCATGCTATATTAGATTTTAAGGGCATTCTCTATGTGTGGCTTAAAATATTCTGTATTTTCACAAAAATGCTAAATGAGATTTAAATGTTAAATTGAGTTTGGTCGGCGTATGAGGAGGGGTTTCATAAGTCTGTGTGTCATCTGTATGACTGTCTTTTGGTGGCTGTGTATGTGGCTGTGTATGTGTCACTGCAGCAGGATGTGTGTGTTTGTGTGTGTGTGTGTGTGTGTGTCTGTGAATCCGCAGAGACACATTGCCCCCATGCCGCTTTGCAGTTGCCAGCAGCCCCCCCCTCTTCTCGTCTCTGGCTGGGAAGGTCTTGGGGATTAACTTTCCACTTCTCTGATCCACTTTTCCACAGAGCCAATAGCTATGCAAGTCTGAAAATGTGTTATTTGGTTGGTGAGACAAAAATCCAGGCCAATTCCAAAATAATGCATGACCCTCGTCTCAAGGTTATTTTTGTTCTTTACATTTGCTGCCATTCATTTCAATGACCTCATCTCCATTATGAACCATGTTGTAAACAAGGACATCATTTACATTCAGATGACATTTGTTATTGTACAGAAAACGTGACTATCCCTCACTAATACTGTTGTCTAATACATCTCTACGTTTCTCACTGTCGCTAGCGTTAAAATTCATCTCCTACTTATTACATAAGCGTGTTTTGCATATTTCCATTAGGTCTTTGTATTCACACTCCATTCCAAATCACAGTAATTGCTTCCTGCTCTTGCCTCTTTGAGTCTCTTTGACACCGAAGAGATTACGTTCTGCAGCTGCAAATGATTGTTTTACAATCCAAAATTAGGATGTGTGAATACATAGTGACAAAAATTGAAGTTCCATACTATAATTTCACCTTCTGTTCCCACAGCTTTTAATGCACTACGGTTTATTAGCACAGTATATCTCTGATTTCAGGAAGCACTGTAAGATTTCACAGAGCGTCATTCAAACCGCAAGGGGAAAGATATAAAATGGGTGAGTCCTTTAGGAGACGGGAATGAAAGCCTCCATCAAGGCAGCCAGGGAGGAGGGTGCTGAGGTATTCCTTTGAAGTGGGTGGCTCAGATATTAAATAATTGAGTTGCAGGAGATTAAAGTTTCAGAAGCTAATTTGGCCCCCCTCTACGGCCTGTCACTCTGGGGCTCGAAGAGTCTGCAGCCTACAGACTACGACTGGTGAATAAGTGTGACTCACTTCCTGTGTGTGGCCTGGCTGGAGAAACCCTATATCTGAGGCAGACTGAAACCGGAAGTTCATCCAGGGCACACGGTCTCTAATTCAGAGCGAGGGTGACGGCATTTTTGCTGTCCGAGTTTTCAGGAATCCAATCCTCCATGTGCTCGAAAAACAAAGAGACACAGAAGGTTTCACTTCCCTTCTCTTTTTTCCTCATAAACACTCTCCATAGTTGCTGACAGCTGAACTGTTATGTGGAAAGAAGTTAATTTGCTGATGCAAAAGCAGTACGCTTGTGTAAGCCCGGATTTTAGTGTTATTTAGATGGGAGGGTTTTGGTTTTAGTCACTGCGTGCTGACGGGGAAGCTAAACAGCCTGGAGGCGAAAACGCCGTTATTTTTGTCTGGAATGTGCCTCTCAGCTGACATTGAAACTTAATTTTCAAGCACCTTGAGGATGACACTGCCCAAGTCATAAAATAATTGATATGTATGAGGGCATATAAACACAAGCACATTGTCTTTGAGGACAAACAACAGACTTTGCTTGAGAGAGGTGTAAGGACATAGTGGTGAGTTATCAATTCTCACCAGTCTTTGTGTTTGACTTATGCTGGTGCAGTGGCTCCACAGTGGGCCAGAAGTCTTCCACAATGACTCAAACCCCTGTGGCGATAATGAAAAAGTCCATCTTCCCCGCGGTTATAGATTGGCTGGATAACGCCTGTGTGTAAGGGGCTGTAGATTTGTTTTCCCAAGACTTTAACCTTGCAGAGATGTCAAGATGAATCAGTATATGTGGCCCAGCTAAGGCCTGAATTGTATCAGGCTTTGAAATATGAGACTCAAACGTTCTGCTTTTGCTGCTCTCCCCATGGCCCTGAGCTCACAGCTCTGAGTTCATTTGTTTACAATTCCTCTTTGGAAAATTGCTACTTAACAAAGCAAATATGTACTACCCGACCTGTATATTCAAATTTGCCCAAATGACATCACGTTAGTTCATCAGCTGGTGTGAACACTTACAGCATCCCACCCCTGGAGTATTTATAATGCTTAGTGTACAGATCCTGTCACCTGGGCCAGTAATATGTTTTGACTGTCAAGGGTCAGAATTAGCTCAGGGCGGTGTTGCTATGTTGGGGGGGAAAACAGGCCTCCTGTTGGCATGTGGGCCAGAGGGCTGCTGGGATGGAAAGCCAAAGCCCTGCGGTGAGATCAGTAGATGGAGGAGGACTATGTTTAAGAATGAGCCCCTGTGGGCTGTTTACGCTGTGCCGAACCAGCATTGCTCTCATCTCGCCGGAGGAAAAACAAATACAGCTTTAAAACTGAAATTTAAAACGCATCATGACCGCAGACTGCTGTAAAAACTAGTTGCTGTCAGTTGCATCATATACAATCTACATGCCATTTTGTATTAAGTGTGTTTACAATCTGACAGAACAAAATATGCTGCAAAATGGAGGCCTTTTATTGAATGTGCACATTTATTGGAGTTTTCTTAGTGTTAAAGCCTTTATTGAAAACATAGGAGATGTTTTGGCATGTGTGTAAATAGCTGTTCATATCTGAGTTTGTTGTTTTTGTGTTTAGCGCAACATTCTGTCACAATTTCATCACAAACCTTCGAAAAAACAACTCTTTTTTATCTCATATTCACTTTTGAAAACATGTTTTTCTGGGTAGATAATTTAGTGTTTGCTGTTCCCTGTGCTTCGGTAATTTTATAGATATAAGTTACTTCATTGGCACTTCCCTAGTCCATTTAGATATTTTCTGAAATAAGTAAATTTGGACTAAGTAACTGTTTAAATATTATTTTGCAGTAATGCTGAATGAACTTTACAATCTGTTTTTAATTACTAGGTCCTGCAAATATTTAAGGCTAAAGGCCCGATATCAGTGCCATGAGAAATATACGTGAGTAAAGATGGTTTTGCTTTTAAATGTTTTTATGAAATAAATTCAGGATGAAAAAATACACATAGAGAAGGCATTGTCACAAACATTTATTATTTTTCCGCCCAAAACGTTAACACAACCACTGACGAAACAGCAGAGCTGTCTAATATAAGTCACCAGGGCAACATCAGCATCATCTCCAGATAAACACACAACATTATGACTATAACAACAACCCCAACAACCAACACTGGACTAGCCTTCAGCCAGGAGCCACGGCCCCTCACCTGCGTCCCCCTTCTGTTCATTTTAGTCCACCTGAAATCTTTAATGTGCCTCACTTGAACACAGCCAAAGGGCTTTGGAGATGTTTTCAGCTAGGCACCCACAACTACCTCTGTCACTTTACCTCTCGCTTTTACTCCACTGAGATAATGTCTTCACTGCCTCAGGGGATGATCTCTAGGATGAACCCTACAGATGAAAGAGAGCAGTGTGATGACAGGTGGAAAAAAGAATAGCAAACAAGACTTGGCGGGGAGTTTTTAGTGGTAGCAGCTAAACAAAAGGCCCACAGCAACGTCGATCCCTCCCTCCGCTGGTATGGAGGAGCTCTGTCTGCGTCTGTGCTCCTGTGCAGACTAGCTCCACTTTAGCTTCACTGGGCAGGGTGTGTCGGCTTACCATGGGAGCAGGTGAGCAGACTGTATTCAGAGGTGGGGGGGGGGCAGTTAGAGCAGGTGGTGTAGTGTCGCTGGCTCGGCCCTGGCAGCCACGGAGCGCCAGGTTGACATGACAACGCCACTGACAAAATCACACAGCCACGTAGTGTAGCCAGTCACCTTTTCAACAGGAAAGACAAAGGCTTGCCACGTGAATGTAGAGGGCTGACATTGTCCAAATACGTCCTTTTAAATCTCCTCTGAATATAACCATCTGCCCTTCTGTGTTACAGGCGAGTGCCTTTTTCTTGTGGGTCTTTCTCAGAAATCCATGAAATATTTGTGTAGCCATGGTTTCCATTTGCTTTAATAATTATCAGTGGTTGAAGGAGAATTCTTTACTTAAGTACCGATACCACACTACTAAAATACTCCACAAGTAAAAGTGTTACCTAAGTAAAAGTACAGAAGTCTTATCAGCAAAATGTATTTTCATGTACATATCAAAAGTGAAAGAATGTGAACCCTGTCGTATATTATTATATTTATATTAATATTAAAATGCATTATTGCAAAAGGAGAATTTTACTGATGTTTTTTTGTTTTACTTCATACACAGTTAAGTAGTTTAGTCTAGTGAGGCCCAACCTAGGGGTCGGTTAGATATATATCTGAGGGGTTGTGACGTGATTAATAACAATATAATAAACTTTATTTGTTAGGCACTTTTCATTACAAAGTAACAGTGTTCTGCTTCACATATTTGAATAGTTTTTTTTCTAATTTGGACTAAACTTTCACTTTTGGGGGTGAAACATTAGATAATGATAGTGGGACTCCAACAATTATCTAAATTGTTTAGAGGAGAAATGTCTCTATGGTAGAACTACTAAAAACCCAAGGAAAATAAATAAAAAAACATAATACATTTCAAAGGAGCCCCAACTAGACACAAGCCGAAATGATTGGGAATCACTTGTTCATTCCTCAACAATCTGTTGTATTTCATAAACTTATTCAATGTTTTACTTATTTTTAATTGTTAAAACTAACCAAAGTGTAGAGGAGTTAAAAGTAAAATGTTTCCCCTCCAACATTTTTACAGCTATAAGAACATATACTTTATTTTTCAAACCAATGCTTCCCTCTTGGTCACTTCACGAGAAATTTATTTTTTTCCGAAGGTTGTCCCAGATATCTGGCAATGTTTGATCTAGGCCAGCTCCACAGCAGGATAGCCAAGGGGAAACCAAGGAGCCAAGTTAACTGGTTCATGTCACTCCTCAACTTATTTGAACAGATATAGGTTGCATTTACTTTAATGCATTTACTTTAAGTCAGCTACCTCCAGTCTTTAGTTAAAAAGGCTTCATGGCCTGTTTTCAGTAACACATTCTTGCATCTTGGAATGATGTTTCTGACACTAAGCAGCTCACTTTGTATAATGTGTGTGTGTGTGTATATATATATATTGACCTGGCAAATCACTTTTCCTTTGCCAGGTCAAGAAAGCAGAAGAGAGTGAAGTTCAGGCAAGGGCTAAACAAAGCAGCCCTGTCATAAACCATCAAGTTCTAATAAGGCATAACCTAGTGCTGGGTGGGCGAGGGAAGCCGCTGTTTTTCTGCTATTTCCATTTATAGACTGCACCAACGAGCCCCTTGGGAGATTGTTCGCTATGACTCATGTCTCCAGTGCTTCTTGTCCAGACTGCACTCTCTCTCTCTCCTTCATCATCCCTAAGCACCACTGCCTTTTTCCCCCTGTAACTTGCTTTGTGTTTATCTCAGCTTCCTTATTTTCGTCATTATTTGCGCTGCATTTCTCTGCCTGTCCTTGCATTCATGCAAGATAACGCCTTGTAAGCCTCAACAGAGCATGTGAAAAAAAAGAGAAAGAGGGAATCAATGAGAGGAGTGAAGCACGAGGGTCAGACCAGCCACTGCAGCAGATGATGAAAGCGATAAGCTGACTGAATCACTCCCATGTAAACAGTAGCTACAGTACAAACGGCGGCCATTTCCCAGAACTGTTGTTGTGGTGAAACGGCAGCGTCAATATGGGGGGATGTCTCTGTCTGCCTTTCCTAGCACAGCAGCCTGAAGGCTTTTCAGTGTCACATGGTCTGCTTGTCCTCTCCAACCCCTTCCTCCCGCCTCTCTTTGGTTTTATTCCAGTCACGGCACCCCCCCCCCCACCTCTCTCTTCCTCCACCCTATACCCGCCCCGCCCCTCTGTGCTCTGTCAGGTCACCCGCCTTGTTTGTTCAGATGGAACAGAAGAGGAAATGAAAGCTCTGAGTCCACTGTTAACCCATTCCTGGGACTTTGCTCCACTATTGTGTGCATTGCCGCTGTTTTTTTTCACCTCGCTGTTTCCATGCTTTGAGGCTGATTTCGTATCTATATTAGGAGGCAAAAACCACGTTAGTTCTTTTCTAGTATGGTATGTGGAAAAAATAACCTGCACAGAGGAAAAGAGCTAAAAATACATGCAAATCTTAGCTGCTCCAAATATGATACGGTGACAAAGCTGCACCACAGTGGAAGATAATAGCCGTGGTCTATTTAATGTGTAGTTTGGGATATTTATGTATGTATGACTTTACGGGGAAATATGCTTTGTCAGATGAATCTATAATTAAAATTCATCTCTCATTGTTTGTAAAGATTCACACTTTCTCAAATACATATGACCTGCTGTGTTTGTACACTGTTACAATGTGTTTGTGTGCGAGTGGGTGTATATTGAGCTTGTGCTCAATATACAGCACAAGCTTTATCCTCCAGTCTGCCACGTTCTTGCTTGGTTACTATGCAACCAGGTCAGAACAACATGGACACCACAGTAGCTGAATGGCCATTTTGGGTAAAAGCACTCTGCAATAATAAACAGCTTCTGGCACTGAGAAGTTGTTTTCCAGCAGCAGATCGGTGCCAAAATACAGAATTAACTGCAATACCATTTACTGCTGTGGAAAAACATCAGCCGTCCAAACCCACATACCTACTGAGGCTTTGAACAGCTTGTAATCCCTCAGCAGCTAGATGGCTCTCAGAAACACGCTAGCTCAGGCTGCTGCCAAAGAAATTACTGCGCAGTTATGGTGTTATGTTCGTAGAAACTAAAGTGTTCTCTCCTCACTCTGTCGGAGAGAGTATTGCAGGGGACAAAAAAGTAATTAGGATAGCTTAAATGGTCGGGTTTTTTTTTGTTTTATCTCAACTTGGCCACAGCTGGCCATTGTGTTTGCAAGGAGATGTCTTTACATGGAAAAGATAAGCCTTAGAAGCATAAAACAGCTGCCTTGGATTTTTACAGTGTTGGAGCAGGAATTCTTATGCTTATTTTGAAGTGGCGCCAAAGATATTTGGAGCGATTCAACTGAACTTTACCCTCTCTCAGAGGAAAGGAAGAGAAACAGAGACGGTTGCTGCCAGAATCTGTGCGGCTCAAATGAATTAAGAATTAGACAAAGTGAGGCTGTACGGTCAAACATTACCATCTAATTTCTTCACGTGTTTCATCTTAAAACACCAGTTATGTTCTGCCAATGTTCTCTTATGGACTTGAATTAGCAAAAGCACATGTGAGTACAGCCTGTGCAAACTGTCAAGGCTACGGTTTGTGCTGAGTTGTGACTATAAGGGCCGTGCTGTGTTAGCCTTGCACTGACATGTCATCATCACGGCTTCCATTACCACTATGCCAGGTTTCTTGGAATCGCTGGGAACATGATTATTTTCCCTGGCGGCGAGCCACGTTAAACAGATCCGTCACAGAGTGTGTTTTGTAATTGAATCAAATAAACAGGATAAGCTGGCCAGTAAACAGTGGAAGGAGGGCAGGGCGTCGCAGGAGATCTCAGGCGTCCCAGGTGCTGCTCCACCCACACCATTGAGGTAGAAGGTTTGTGTAGGTCAGTCACCCTGCTGTCAGTGGTTATTTGCTTTCATGTCTGAAATGAAGTAGAGCTAGTGACAGGGGCTCTTAGCTTAGCTTAGCACTAATGACTAGTGGCCAAGTTCTCTCCACAAATGTGCTAAGAAACCACAAATATTTTTCTGTTTTTTTTTACATTTCTGTTTGTGTATGGGTTAAACAAATGAGATACAACAGTACAGAACAGTTACAGTATACTGTATATGTGCTAGTATTCTCCACAATTGTAGGCAATTTAGTCTGGCTCACTTTAGTTAGCTTAAAATAGTACCATAGCATGATTAGCTGCTCTTTTTCAGATTGCTGTTTACCCCAGTGCACATATTTTAGAGGGACTATCAGAGAGGATGTGAGATGTGAGCTCCAGTTAAGCTAATTACAGTGTATTTTGCTCTGAGCCTGAGTCAGATCTTTGAAATTGTTGGTGAGTATTTTAAATTTAACCACTGGTTGTTACAGTCAAGTCTAGTCCCTAACAGAGTATAATTTGGATGTCCTTTTTGTGTTTTGAAGTGCCAGATATAGATTTTAAGTTAGTTGAGAGTATTGAACAAGAGGCTTGAGAAGTGAAATCCTGTGATCCTATTGGACACAATGTAAGGGGTCAGAGGTGATGATCCGGCCTAAGGACACAGAGAAGCTCCTCTTTGGGATTTGTAGATAAATACATGATGGTATTGTGCGTTGGGTTGTATCCAGGCAGGACTTCAATCGGCAGCCGTTCCTCCCCCTCTGTGATCAGTGGGCCTGGGCTATTGTGACTAGGCCAGTCTGACAGATAGACCATGATGAGAGTCAAGGCTGAAAGCCAGGCTCTGTGACTGCAAGGCCAGGCCAGGCCAGGCCAGGCCAGGGATGACGCAGGTCCAGGAAAACAGAGAGCCCTGTGGACAGCCCTGGCCCCGGCCTTGGGGCCCCCCCAGCCCCTCCTGTGCCTCGGAGCACTTCCTGCCTCTGTCATTCTACCAGCAAATCCAATCCCTGATCAAAGGCCAAGGAGAAAAAAGGGGAAGAGAAGAGAGAGGAGACAGAGAAGTGAAAAGGGCGAAGGAGATTGACATGCGTGTTGGGGGGGAAAGGGAGAAAACAACAAACCGCTCTTTATCTTACAGGGGAGGCAGCTGCTCGGGCCGGGGCACCTGTGTGCCTGCTGCCTCCCAGGCCGACGCCAAGCTCCGCCCTGGTGCCCGCCAGTGCCAGACCCATGAAAAGTTTCCATGACAACACAACAGGCCCACAGTCTGAAATAAACAACCTTTCAACCTCATCTGAGGAGGGTAACCTTTAGATGATCTGTGGCAAGGCTGAGGTTGAGTTGGCACCACCGACATTACTAATTACTCCTCTACCAGGTTCACATTGTACCTATTTTATGTGGAAATATCTTTGTCGTTTGTAGAAAATTTGAATTAGAATGGCTCCATTTCTGAAGGTAAAAGAGCATACTCACCTGTTCCCTCAACTGCCCAAGGCAACACAGAAATCCTGCAGGACCAAGGCAGCGCAATTGTTGCTACCTAGGCCAGATTAAAAATCAACTATCATCGAGCAGATGTCCTGGCTCTTTTTCTATGGTGATGAATCTTATTACACCTCACCAGGCGGGGTACGGACAGTTGAACCCTTTCCTCAGGATTGGATATGTCCTCTCTGTTTAGAGTCCACCCCACACACACACACACGCAAGCTCACACACACACACACCCACACACACACACACACACAAGCTCACACACACACACCATACCGGTGTAGAGGACAAGGCTTGTGGTCCTAAGCAGAAGTGACATCCCATTCATTTGAGCTGGTCAGGGTCTGATGTCCCCCATCTTATCTTACAAGGCTTAGCGCTGTGAAATGACGTTGGCCCGGCTCCAGCAAAGACCAGTGCAGTGGCTAGCATCCCTGAAGCTGGCTCACTCTCACAGCACACACACATAAACCTACGCTCGGCTGTCTGTCTGCAGCTTAATACTTTGTTATGGTTAAATGCCGCCATTCAGTATCATTTCACAGCTGTTACTGTTCCGAAGCGGTCACTGTCCGTCATTGCTAAAAATACCCCTGACAAGAGCTCACTAATTGATGTCAAATGTGAAGCTGAACTTGTCAAGTAATATGAGCTGATTGCTTCATTGCCTATTGGTGCTATGAAATTGGACAAGTGCACTTTAAATGTTAACTTGATCATGTCTGCATTATGAATATAAAACAGGCTGAGAGCTCACTTGTGTAAAAAATATTTTACCCCAAATCCCCAATCGAATTTGCCTGAATACGTTCTCTGGTTTGTTTTCTCAGCTCTATTTGTTGTTAGTGATCACTTGCCGGCAGTGAAGCAGCAGGATGAGAAGACAGTTGCCATGGTGAACACACTCACAGGAGTAAGAATCTTTTGTGTGCAGGACCTGTGACATAATTACCTTGATTGATTTTCTTGTTAGGAACAATAAAAGATGTGCAAATATAAACAAACAGACAAGCAAATCATTTCTTTAAGGCAACGCAGAGAGCAAGAGGATTCAGGCCCACGCAGATGTGAGCATAATAAACACAAGCACATTGACTGACTGCATGTATGGCCACGCATCCACCACCAGTGTTTGAACATCTTATTGAGTAGATTGTGAATCAGAACATGAAACACAATTATTAGAAACAGACAACAATGTATTGTGTTCAATTATCACCAGCATCACACCGTGTTGTTTGACTTTGAGGTAACAAATGAAACCCTGCCAGCGCGGCAGTACTTTTGCCTCCACGTCAGTAGTTTTATTTATCCGGCTTGTCCGCATCTATTCTTTTGAAGGTTTTACTCTTTCATCCCCCCTCATTTAATCTCACTCCTTCATGACAGCAGAGCTCCTGTCCCTGTGTTTCCATGTAGGGCGGGTTCACAGGCAGGAGTGTGGGAGGGTGGGTGATTGATACTGGTGGGCCGGTGGCTCTGGTACAGCGTGGAGCACTGAGCATGCGGCGCCGTGAGAAGATAGAGGTGACATGATAAACGAATAGGTGATGAAACAAGGCCTTTGAAGGGAAACTATTTCTGTTCCTACCTCGAGGGTTCATTATTTACTTTTTTGCTTTAGTGTTTCCACTGAGGCCAAAAACTATTTTTACATGGGTATAGATCCCTGAGGAATAAGTGGGATTTCTCATTTTGTCCTTCACCTCTAACATTTCGTACCAAACTTAAAGTAAAAACTGTGGGAAAGATGCTCAAATAAAAACACCAAACCCAGCTTTCCTCGTGTGAACAACCCTGACTTCATTCACATTCACTGTTTGCTTCACAACATCCTCTTGATTGCTGAATAAATCTGCCTGGGCATTGCTTGTACTCTGCTCTACGTGGTCCATTAATATTCCAATCATCTCCTATATCAGATAAAGGGGAGAGACTCCTCTTCATCTCTCAAAACACCAGCTGTGCAGAGCCGTGAGACATCCACATAGAGCTGTAAATAAAGCACTGCAGACACATTAATAAATTCATACATGCAGGCAAACTTATATAATTGAGGAGTTTTTAAGCATCAATTTTGCATGGCGTTCATCCTGCATGATTCACAACGTGCACAGACTCTTGTTGTTTCCTTAAAAGAATTCACCAAATATCAAATCGAGGCACACTATTGGAAAAGATATCTCTTCCCGCAGCCAGGTGGGTGTTGGCATACTGCTGGCACCCCCAACAGTCCCTCTTTTCATCCCACTCCTCTCCCCCGTCCTCCTGCCAACCCTTCATTCCTCATTGCCTCTCTGTCACTCACGCTCCACACTACCCTTGCCCCCCCCAACTAAACTCGAGAATTGCATCGAGGCAGTAGCTTTACCCCGTGGCCCTGGGCTTTGCTGGTCCTCGCTTCTCTAAAGCGATTAGTCACTTAGGCATCGAGTGGACCAAGAGTCTGGAAGCTTCTGATAGAGGACCGCTCCCAGCCCGAGTGACAAACTCAAGGACGTTTTAGTGTTGTTGTTGCTGCTTGTTGCAATTGTTTATGTGGAGGGCTGCGTGAGAGTGTCCAGCTCCCGGGGGCCGAGTCGAGGCAGTGAGCCATGGTAATTACATGCCACTCGTCACAGTGTTTTTTCTCTCTCTGTCCTGACCATCGCCAGCAAAAAGCTAACAGCTTGTGTGTTATCTTCGTAATGATTCACCCATCAGTTCACATGGTCACAGCACTCTCCTGTCTCCCTGCACACAAACACTCCCCCCATGCTCTTGCATGAATTCACCCACTGCACACAGCTACATTTAAATGCATGGACACACAGCCTTGTGCATGCAGCTCAGTGTCACAAATACTGGGCTCCATTTCCCTTTCCTTGAATTTTGATGTTATGTACTCCAGTGCCTCATTTACTTATATTTAGGATCAGCTAGACAAATCTGAAATTCAAACCCATTTGCGTGCATCTTAACACACACATGGTAAATTGGTAAGGTTGCTGAGCAATGAAGTGGGTTACCTTGTTTCCCAGGAAACAACAAAATCCAATTAAAGGAGCCCATGAACCATAGCAACATGTGGTAAACACAGCATGGCACCGCCGCAAGGTTGTTATTCAATCATCAGAAGTAAAACAAACAATTACTACAGAATGACCCTAATGCAGGAACAAATGAGAATTTATGCATGAGAAGCGTGGGTTGGAAATAGAGTGGATCCATCCCTCATACACGTCGGCAAGAGACTGCTCAAGCTTCTTATTCACAAGAATAATGATAATACTGATGAGACAGGCATTGTGGGTTTTTTTATTATTATTTTGCTGTTTAAATGTCTTTCATGTTCAGGACAAAGCATTTCCAGTGGTTTTACATTTCAAAAGAATCTGCTGTACTGTTGTTATTAGGATTGATGGAGGTATGTTATCAATGCTAATTAACCGATGCTAATTGTGTGGTTTAATAAATTCTAATCAAAAGGGCAGCTTCTTAGAGTTGATACATTTTTCATAATGCATCATTTATTTCTCTTTTATGATTAATTTGTGAAATGTTAAGGAGATCATAATTTCTGCGGGAGGACTGCTGCCTACAGGTGGATGTACGATGCTCCAGCTATGACTGAGTAACATGTAAACATCTGGATAATTAGCTGATAGGAATTCATACATGCCCATCTCTTATATTGCACCTTCAACATAGATCAGCTATACAGACGGATGCATATTCTCGTCACACACTGTGGTGGCGATGAGGGATCCATATGAATAGGATTCATTGTAATTTTATGGAGGAAGCACATTTCAGAGCTGGCGCAATCTCCCAGTTGCTATGGCAACAGTCTAACAGAGTTGGGGTTAGATGAATGGATGGATGGTTGGACGGACAGACTAATGCAGGGATCATTGATCCATACTGCAGATCTTATTTATCCCACCCACCCCCAGCCCTTATTAAAGATGTATAAGCAACATGTACACATTTTATAAATGTTAAATAACACAACTTAATGCAGTTGTAAACAAATGGAAAATTTTAAGTTTAGAATATTTCTTCTTATTATTATGAAAATGTATTAATTGATTTTACACTGCTTTTAAATGGTAACGTGTATTTATTATTAGTTGAATTATACAACACATATAAAGGTGCAATTGGGGGAAAAAAAGATTAAACTTAGAAAAAATACATAATAACAGGTGATAATTAGTCTTGAGAAACTACTGCACACTCATGATGTCATGACACCCTGTACATATTTCTCTTTTTGGCTGATAGCATTGCTAGTGTGTTAGCAGCCAGATGGCCTGTGTGCATCTACAGCTGAGTCACAGTAACTGGTAGTGGAGGCTTTGCTCTTCACTGCAGGCTGTTAATCATGCTATTCTGAGCGGCGGTCAGGCGTTTCTCCCTTTCCCCTGATATACGGTGTTTAGCAGAATGGCAGCGAGATGATTAAATCTTGTGTTGCAGAAATGTTGCACAGAGAAAGAGATTGCCTGTGTGCAGCCGAGCTGATGCTGGATGTGATTGAGTCGTCCTTGTGATTGGAACCCAGCCCCCCCCCCTCCTCTTGTTCCGTCTTGAGACTGGATGTGGCTTGTAACCATAGCGACAGCTGGTCTTGTTACCTGCTTACAGGGGGAAGGAGGGAAACTCGTGACTTCGAAGCTTGGGTTACTAGGATGGAGGGAGCGAGGTCGAGTGAGGGGGAAGGGGGGACTTCACACAAAGACCATACTGTTCTCTGCACATCCATTCACTGCTGTTTGAGCAGCCAGTGAGGGAAACAAGATCAATGGCATGAAGTAGTTGATCAGAGTCAACCCAATATTTAGACTTCAGTTTCTAAAGATGCTTTTAGAGCAGCCCTATCAGGCTTTCTGTCCATCTCTCATGTAAGCAGACAGAATCCTTGGCAAGCTCCACACACACACCATGAATTAACTCCTAGACATAGGACTGACTTCATCGCTCCCAACGGGGATCTTAATGACACATATTTACCTTAGCCTCATGCTGCAATCACACAGCTTACACTGAAAGGGAGCCACACAGTTGAATATGCTCTCCCCAGAGATCTGAAACAGGTTTCATAAATTGCAACGCACAGAAATTAGGCTACTAGGTGTCAACAAACCATCTTTGAATTGCTGTAAAACCCTACATTTTCTCTCATTAGGTTCACTAATCTGTCACTCAGACTTTTGTGGCTCGGCAGCATGTAACACGCCCTGACTAGTCTGACTTCAAGGCCCTTCTGTCTTTATTTACACACAGACTTATTATTGAGTGGCCGCATTACACAGAGAAGTAATTAATTTTTGGTCAATGATGTGCCAGTAGCTTGACAACAGCAATTACATCTTAATGAGTGAAACGCTTATGTTACACGTTGAATGATGGAGATGCAGCTGGATTGATGCTTAATAGCTTTTAAGCCCTTAGAAAAGTCAATAGCGACAACATGCGCAGGCTTATATACACATTTTCAACTTCAAACATAATCTTGTAGGGTGTGATTTATGTGGGGGCACTGAAGTCTGTGCTCAGAGAGTTGCCTTTTTACAAGGATGATATATATGATTGAAGAGCAACATTTAAAACCTGAAGACTGAAGGGCAGCAGACAGTGGCAAATCTTTAAAGAGACAACTTTCTGAGTTTTTTTTAACATAATGCTAGTGAGGCTGTGAGAGGCTCATCTTGTGTTTTCCATGTGGTTTACTCTCAGCAGAGTGAGGTAAAGTCAACACTGAAACTGTACATTCACTCAGTGCTGAGCAGCTGCACAAATGGCCTCAGGTTTCCCCGAGAAGCAGGCCAACGCATTCCACAGACACATCAATGGGATTTGCTGTTATGATGGAGCGAGGCTGGCAGTGGCCAGATTTGGAAGGACTGTTGCTATGGATACTACTCGAAGGGCCAAAAGCAGCTGCAGACAGTCAGCTGATGCCCTTTGGGTAAATTCCTTTCAAACATGATTTGCTTACTTCCTTATTTATTTATTTCTCTTTCAGCCATGAGAAAGACCCACACAACACACAGATCGCCTGCATTTTGTATCCAATGAGAGGACGTACATGGAAACCTATTAAAACTACATTAACTAAACAAATCATACACCAAAATGTAAAATTCTGACACTTAAAAATATGACGCATCACTATAGAGCTGTCAGGATCAGCAACTACAAGAAATTCATTGTTTGAGTCACTTTTCAAGCAAAACTGTCAAACATTTGCTGGTCCCAGCTTCTTAAGTGTGACTATTTTGTTTTTGTCTCTTTATTATATCAATGTAAATTGAATATCTTTGGGGGTTTGACCTGTTGGTCATACCAAACAACACATTTGTGTTGTGTGTGTGTGTGTGTGTGTGTGCGCGTGCGTGTGTGGTATTGAAGAGGCCTTCTGTTTCTGAGCCCACTTCCTTGTGTTACACTCCATGTTAATGTATTCAGAGTGTCACATGTGGCATGTTGTACGTGTCGGCTCTGTCGAACAGGTCGCTGTCTGTGTGTGAGTGGCAGTGAATTGGACCTGTTTGAACAGATAATGCGGCCCAGCACGTCAAGGAGGACAATGGGATCTTTTCTGTTCCGGAAGAGAGTTTGTAACACTATCTGCAGATTAAATAGAGCGAGACAAAGAGTCAGAGGATCGTCATATATCACCACTGCCACTATCCTGCAGGAGACAACAGTGTGTGTGTGTGTCATCGCTCAGTCTCCAGTTGCTGTTTTATGCCAGTCATGAATGATATTCTTACACCATCTTATCTGACCCCGCCTTATAATAAGAGAATATCCTGCTTCAACCAAGATAAGGATGACGCTGTGCAGCCACACACAACGTGGTAGACATCAGCTAGTTATACTAAACAATGTTGGGCAGTTGACTTTAGTAACCCTCATTTGCTTACAGCTAGCAGAACTCAGGTCAGGGAAGCTAAGCCAAAAATTACATACCGTCATCTCTGTTTACTCTTCTTCACAGGTGTGCCTGTGCATCACTAAAGTATTCTATAACTATAGTTTGAAATGATAGTTCAACTTCATTCAAGTTTCAGGAAAATGTCTAAGAAATGATTTAATATCTAAAACTTCAAACATCACCACAAATCTTATGCTCACTTGAAATTTTAAAGACATATTAGCTTGCAGTGAAAGGTTGAGGTGAGGGTTTGTGTGTGCATAATGGCGTTTGTTTACACTGCAACTAATCCGGCTCGCCTTACCTCGCTCTACCAGTCATCGTGGGAAAGAATGCAGCTCCTCTACTGTACTTGTTTTCCTTTGTGTCGGAGGTGGGGCCGGGTCATAATGTGAAGCTTTGTCACTGCTTCTCATGACTGTCATGCCTCCCAGGTTTCACCTTTCCATGTTGATACTGTAACTGTGGGGAAAGACTCTAAACAAACTGCAATTACCTAATTTGCCTTGGGAGGTTCACAGCGTTCAGCCGTGGTTTTACTTTACATTCATCATTGTGCTCTGCAACCACTATTAGCGTGAAAGATGATTCAGATAGAGCTCATCCAGCTTGTCTCTCAGTAATACAAATGATGAGGATCTTATTGCTATAACCTTATTAGAAAAAAAAACATTGTTAATGATGTAGATCATTGCACTGTGCCAAACAAGAATCAATTTAGCACATAAAGTTGGTAATCCTGTTTGGATCAACAGCACTTTTACACTGATTTCCTGTATTTTCAGTTTGCTGCATTCATTAACCAGACACATAGAATTAATAGCTGAAGCCCAGAATACAAATTCAAATATGCACTAGTGCTTTTGCAACTTCAGTTTTCCTCTGCACACGTCAGCAAAAGGCCCCATAAGGGTAAATACTGACCACTTGGCCGAGGTTTGGTGGGGCTTTGCCACATTTGGGCCCATTTAAAGCAATTTTTCCCAGCCGTCAGCAGCTGCTTTCCATCCAGTGGCATTTTCCTTGTCTACCCCCCTAGCCAGCCCCCAATCCCCTCCTCCACCACCACCGCCAACCCCTCTTTCTTCACGTCAAACTTGGCAGGCAAGTTTACACTCTGATTTTCAAAGCCGCCCTGTTCTCTGTCAAATGTTGCGTGGCAACATCAAACGCTCTGCCGGACAGAGCCTTCCTGGGATTCCAGCGTGGTGGGCGGATAATTGGAGGCAGGCCTCAGCGGATCTGGCAGATGTGTGATGAGTTTTTACTGGAGCTGTTTTTTTCTTCTTTTTTTGGAGTGGTGTGTATGTGTGCATGGGGTGGGGTGAGAGACGGGTTTTAGAGGGAAAACATAAGGGCTTTCTTTGTTGTCGTCCCCTTCATCCTCCCCAAAGCTGGCCACAGGGGCGTCTTATTGGCCCAGTAGCCATGTAAGGGCTGAGTGTGGCAGTAAACATTGCATACAGACACGATATCTGAAACCAGCATGTGGAATTTGATGTCTTAGGTCTGACTCACAAAGCCAATAAGCCTCCAAACATTTCCATATGTCCTTTCCTTCGTTTTCTCTTTTTCAGTTTTTCTGGAAGCTAAGTTGCTTTTGCAAGAAACACCCAGATAATTACTGGGCACTCTTGTCTGGGTGTTGACCGCAAGTTTGGATGAAGGTCACTGCAGTTGCTGTCAAACATATAGTGATTACAAAGACGCTCAGGAATCCCACCCCCCACCTTTCCCTCAACCCGCTCACCCCACTGTTAAAGCAGGAATGCTGTATTTGGATTTTTAGTTTTCCTGTCCATCCATCATTGAGCAAGCATAACAGGGACGTAGACCAGCTCCTCCCAAGCCAAGGGTGGGCTTCCACTGAAAGTGCAAGAGGCCAGGGCTCAGTGGAGGGCTGGGGAAAGGAAAGAGAGGATTGGGGAAGGTGGGGGGGGGTTGTTGGGCTCGGGAAATTGTTAGACAGAGAGGGAAATGGACAAAGGAAAAAAGACATACAGACAGAGTTCCAAGAAAAAAAAGAATGAAACACAGCCTTCCCATGTTTTAGTAAAGTCCCTTGGGCTCATGCAGACAGTATTAAGTTTCATTTTTTTCTTTTTACACAGGAAGGCGGTGCAGATGTTCCTGAGAGTAGGCCTGCGGTTTCCCTGTTTTCCTTTTGCTGGTCTGTTCCCGGCTCTCCAGCGTTGCCAAGGCGCTCCCTTACTCGGTGCTGGCGTTTTTGTTTTTCCTGAGAGTGGGGCTCCAACAGGAGGGTCATCTCCAGGCCAGCTCTAAATGAGAAATAGTTGGCCGGGTGCCCTGGCGGCCGCTCAAATCCGCCCTTTTGAAAAGATTACTGTGCTGCTGCTGCCGCCGCCTCCTGTGGGGCATGCCAGATCTGCTGAGGGGAGAGGAATGTGCAGGAGGGCTGGAGGAGGGAGGAGAGGGGGGCACCGGGGGGCCACATTTCATTCGACCTCTTTCAGAAAGTTTTTCTCATTACTTTTCTTCTCCCTCTCCTCCTCAAATGTTTCAATTTGTGCTGCACAGAACAGGACGTGGCCTGTTCCCAAATAAAACCAGACAGGGTTTTTCCACCCAGCCAAGAGCTGTGTGACATAGTCCAGTTCAGCCGCCTCCCTCCCCTGGTTGTCTTTTGGCTGCTTGTTTTTGTTTCTTAGGGACTAGTGATGAATGATCAATTGATAGCGTTAAGGCCCAATGTGGGACTGCCGCAGGCTATCTCTGCTAAGCTTCTTTGCCTGATAGGCTGCTGACTGTGGAGACTCCAAAGCCAGAGCAATAAAAGTTGATTTGTGGGGGCATTGTGAGAAGCCCCAGACACTTAAGAGAGGTGTGCATGTCTCCTCTGGCCTGTCACAATCAATACTACCCCACCACCACTGGGCCTCTCTGTCTCCACCGTGTTTACTCTTAAATAATGCATCACACTCTCGCACAAATACCTTCCATTCACACTAGGGATGGAAACCATTAGCCATGGCCATGTGGAACAATGAAATACAGACTCTGCGTCCTCTTTCTTTTTATACAACCAGCAGATTGAGCATTTTCCTTCTCTTGAGTGCTTCTGCGAGGCATCATTTTAGTGCTGCCTGACCTAATTTAACAACCTCAACATCCAATCTTTTTAGGCTCTGATTACACACCCGCCTAGTTTCAGCTGGGATTAACCTCTGAAAAGAACTCTATCAATTAGTGGAACAATGAAGATGAAAGGCCTTGCCTGAGCTAGGTTTTCTGAATCTGACGTATTTTTGCCCCTCTTAACTGCATGTCCTAAGGGAACGCATACTTCCAAGTTGTATTTATGTTATGGAACACTTCTTTGCTATTATTTTTACTGTTTATGGTTCTCTTAGCGATCATGTTTCTGGAGACTTTGATAACTGCTGAGTAACTACATCACTGCTCCACTATAAGAATGTTGGAGCCTCCCCTGGTATTATTCACTGCTGACGGATTTGGAGTGATGAGGCCTTGGTGGGTGGTCCTTATCTGAAACAGCCAGGAAACAGGGCCAGACCCATAAACACCCCACTAACTACAGAGGAAGCACCCGTGTATGGAGACCACACCCTAAGTTGCTGTAAACCTTGAATGTGCCCAAAATGTAAGAAAAAATATGCTTAAAGCTTTGTCAAAATCTCTGACTCTTCCAGCCCTAATGGGAGCAGCCGAGGCAGAGAAAACAAGAACCCAGC
Source organism: Etheostoma perlongum (assembly GCA_026937815.1). NCBI lineage: Eukaryota > Metazoa > Chordata > Actinopteri > Perciformes > Percidae > Etheostoma > Etheostoma perlongum. The sequence continues at coordinate 11,668,990 of CM049387.1, forward strand.
TTGGTTTAATTTGCAAGACATGTTTGTTCCAGTAAACATCATCATGCATGCAGGCAGAGTCAGAGCATTGCTATCACTGTGTCTGCTCCACGCTGACACTATAAGAATAGCAGTGTGTGTTCCTGAGTCACATCATCTGCTTAGCAACACGCACGCTGGGGAGAGCAGGACAGAGCGATGTGATTGGGGGAGACCAGGACCCTCAGGACGCCGAGCGCTAATTGCAAAGCTGTTTTCCTTCTTCATTTTTAACAGATGCAATACGCTAGCTACAGAAAAGGGGTTGCATAACAGGATTTTACAGCAGATCCCCCTCCTCCTCTGTGGCTCTCCCTCCATTCCTAGCAACTCCATCTCTTCCTCTCTATCCACTCATAACAGCTGGAGCTGAGCCAGATGGTTCTGATGATATTTTAAAGATTACAGACAGACAAAAGACTAAAACATTCAGAAGATTTTTTTAATATGTTTTACTTCAATCATTGTTTAAAAATACATGCGATTAATGTGTGTATTTGGGAAACAAAAGAAAAATCCTTTGTTAATTGGTTCGAGGCCATGTTGTTGACCTGACTTGGGTCTTTGGCAGCCATGACAAAGAGCTCAGTGTGGCCATCCTTTGTGCTGCGGAGCTGGAAGACCGGTTTCCATATTGGGACAATATGCACCGTGACCTCTGACCCTGCTTAGAGGCGGCAGCTAGAGAGCACTCAAAGACTCGCCATCCAGAAACACAAAGCATTCCAGGCTCAAACACATCCAAAAATAAGAGAGGCAGAAAACATGTTGGCACAAGTAGATGACGCACACATGCACACCAACTGTTACTTTTTGTTCGTCAACCCTCCGGGCCAAAATTACACATGCAAACGTTTTGCCGTCTGACGGGGGCAGGGCAGACTTGGCTGGGGGAGAATATTTGCAACACATACACACACAGACTAGTGAGCTCACTCTGTATGGCGAAACATGAAGTATTTGTTGCCACAGGGCCAAAAGAGTGTGTGCATCAGCATGAGGGGGTGGGATTTGTTGTATTTTGCGGGGGATAGGAGTGGGAATTAGACATAGCTGTTGTACGACTTTTTGTTTAGTACAGTTTCCACAAAGGTCCTGGAGAACACAAAGAAGAATTACGCAATGCAAATGTTGCTCAACCCTGATTATAGTCTTTTATGTGTACTCCAGGGAAAATATTGTACTTTATGCCAGGGCGTGTACGTGTACCAGGAATCCACTAAATATCAAAAGCATTTGCTTTTGCACACACAAATCTAATTGTCTCAACCTCACTGATTCAGAAAGTGCCTTTCGTACTTTCACTTTGTGCATGCATGCATGTTTATATGTGAAAGTGCATTCCCCCTTACCAGAGGAACACACTGCACTATTTGTATGTTTGGCTGACTACATCTGCCATCCACAATAACCCTCGGAGTGATGTCCAATGTGCTGTGTATGTTCTGATGTTTGTGTGCTTGGTTAGCAAGGGTGAGGGGAGAGGATAGTCCAGAAATAGAAATGTTTCATGAAAACATCAGAATGGAGAATCATTTCACTGTAAAGGCTAGTTTCATAATCACCCTGGAGGAACCGAGGCTTGTCTGTTCCATTTGAGCTCCCTTTTTGCCCTAATTCACTTCTGCAACTCAAATGTATTTAACCCAATGTCAGCTCTGACTACCCTCGCTCTCTCTTATCTCAGCCGCTACTCCTGTCAGGTCATGTTTGTTACGAAAGAGTTGAGTGCTTTTTTTTTGTCTGGGGAAGTGCTGTTAACATCAGAGCTATGATGATGACTTAGTTACTGTATGTGAGGCAGCAATCATTTTCCTTCTGAAGGCCACTCAGGAAAGGGGAGTGCTGCCATGAGTAAACAAGGTGTGGTTCTGTTGAAGTGATTGTTAGAGGAAATTCATTTCCCTCACCAATCAGCCTCTGAGTCATTCTGTTTTTGAGGATTCTCCCAGAATATGTGTGTGCACCATTGACAGCAGCCCAGTCCCAGAGCCCTTTCTGGCAGGATGCTTTGAAATAGACTTGTCAGGGCTCAGGGCACAGCAGAGAATGTTAATGTAAGTGGTTTAAAATAGGCAGCACATTTTGGTATGTTTAACGTTAGTCATGAGTTCACCAACTCTCTAAGCACACACATCAAGGAACCATGTGGTCTCTATTTTCTTCTGAACAATAAGTCTAAGAGTCTACAGCCAATGCTATTATGTCAGCATGCTGAGATACTCACAATAGCTGTGTTATTGTGCACATTTTGGCCCATTTGCCAAAAAACGTTTAACATTTCTGATTAGCTGTTCCTGCTGTTGGCTACTTTTTGAATATTCCCATAAAGTTTCTTTGACTCCAGACATAAAACAAGGGCAACAATAACTGACATGAAAGAACAATTACAACTTGCCCAATTGAACCTAATTCCAGAAGATCTATTAAATGTTCTTTCATAGTAGGGTTAGATGGCCAAGGCCACTTGTTTTGTTTCCAGTTAGCCATTTCTACTTCTTCTACTCTTATTTATTGGTGGATTGCAGCCATGCGTAGGCAGCTTCTGACAAAATTACAATGTAGCCTAGTTTATCTGCTCTAAATCAGTTGATGGAAATGCACATAATTCACATTTATTTTTGCAACATTTTAAAAGTTTGCTGAAAAATTGCAATTGAATGGATTCACTGCTAATGCCAATGTTAACATGCTGATGTTTAGCAGGTGTAATGTTTACCATGTTACTGTTTTAGTCGAGCAAGTAAGCATGCTAACATTAGCTAATTAGCAAATGAAAACAAGTTATAGTTGAGTACCTAACACTTTTGAGCTGATGATGACACTATATGGAAAGTTAAATGAGCTTCAAAGTTATTACAATTCCTCCTGACAGGGAAATGAATTTCACATTTCATGGCAATTCATCCAGACATTTCACACAAAACCACACATGTCAGCCTCATGATGGCTTTAGATAAAAAGTTACTAAAGTTACTAAAATCAGTAGGATTCATCCTCTGAGGACCGTAAATGTCTGTTTCAAATCGCATGGCAACCCATCCAATAGTTTTTGAAATATTCCACGCGGGAGCAAAGTGGTGGACAGAGCAACCCACTATCAATCGAAGATTTCCATCGCTAGAGCCACACTACCAGTGTAGCTAAAAATCTAAGCAAATCAGGACATCATAACAGGAAAATGTTCACGCTGCAATTTTGAAACACCAGCACAAGCCCACCATTTCATACATGGTGTCCCATATGACTTAATAAACATTATACTGCATGCTGTGGTAAGTCAAGCGCAAAATTGAATCACATAATTCATAACATGAATGAACAGCAGCTTCTGAAAAACACAGCATTTCACACGTCACTTTATTACCGAGGAGCCAGCTGGTAAACACCACAGAGGTGTCTCTGCTGATCTAATATAATGACCCTTTCATCATATACACATATTGAATATGTAAACTGTCCCACGCTTACCATCCTCAGCATCTTCCATAATGTGAAAGCCATGCACAGTTTATCACTGGGATGTCCTCACTTGCAAAGAGAAAGATAGGCACAATGACACGTATACAAGGCCTAATATATAAAGGCAATGTTAAGAATTGTGTGGTCTATCTAGCCCATGTTTTCTCGTTCAAAGCATAGGCTAAGACTAAAGCTAAGCTAATCCTCATCAAAGCCTAAATACCAACTCGAAGACAAAGGAAAGGCCTGATTTTTAGCCACACAATCTGCAGCCCGGCTCCAGTCTGAACACTGGATCAATGCGTATCCAGATCAATAGGCTTATTAGAGCTGCAGTTGAGTTGTGAACAAAGCCGATTAGCTGAGTCTCCACAGCATGTCCCCTCAGGTTGAAGAGAAACAAAAAAAAGGTCACCAGTCACAGGTTCACTGTGTCCTATGGCGCTGCTGGTCGTACATACTGAAGTAGCCTCTCAGCACAAATGATTAATAGAATTAGACTCTGGAAAACATTGATTAGCACACTCTGTGCTCGGTCTGGTCCATGCAGATATCTAATTGATTTCTAATCATGTTTAGCTCCCTTTTGGAACAATGCTAATGTTTCAAGGAACCTCTTAACCCCTGTAGATTTATAGTTATAAAGATGTGTATTTGAAAAGAGATTTACAACATTTGCTGCTAGGGTTTGAAAGGTTAATGAGTGCAAAAAGTCTTCTAGAGACGCCTGAGGCTGAGCAGTGAGGTGTGAGCTGATGCTGAGTCTATGACAGTCAATGAAGGCAGTGTTCTCAGGTCAAAGGACATGACATGAATGGAGTCACAACTAGGATCATTTTTTACCTTTTTATTCAAAAACATGTCTGAAAACATGTCAAAAGACACTTAGGACTTTGCATAAGACTGCATACATGGAGGGAATGAAAGGGACGTATTCATGCCTTCAGGGTGAGTTCATGATCATGGGTACCTGGGGCCTTATAAATCTCTTCAATTAGCAATTTATATGCTGTCAATAACTAAAATGACCATTGAGTGGTGTGTATATTGGATTACGTAACAGTTTTCTGCCTCCATTAGAGTAACGTATTGATAAGATTAAGTCAGGTATAGAATAAATGGAACAAATGTTTGCAAGGTGGGTTACAGGACAATATAAGCACTGTGGGTTTCATGTGAAAACAGGGACTACTGTGTATAATTGGAAAAGCAACTTTCCTGAGACCTTCCCATGTGAGACTATACCATCCTCAGACTAAAGATGAATGGGCTGCTCTTTCTCTTTTTCCTCAGAGATATAGGCCTTGTGTTTTGATCCCCACCTCATGAATGGAAGGCTACACTATACTCTGTATCCTGAAACCCACTACTAATGGGGGGGGGGTAGGACTGTCTTGGTCGCACAAAGGCCACCTTTGACTACGAGGCCCGCAATGAGTTGGAGGCGAGAGCTGAGCAAAGGCCAGGGGAATATCTGATGACTAAGAGGCTGTGAACGCCACTGTACACAACTGTATGATTAATGAACGCAGCATCATCACAGACTGGCCTTCACCCAATGTGCTGAGGTCATCACCTCCACTCCTGCTCTTACAGTATGTTACAGTGTAGAGCAGCCAAGAATAATCTTAAAAGGAAACGTATCCTTTCACATATGGATTATTTGCTTCCATTGAAGCAAAACTTACATGTCACTTGGGTAGTTTTTATAAAGTCAGTGAGGTGTGCTGAAGTCTGTGAATATTGATCTGGAGCCTTCTGTCTTGTGTGCTGGCTCAGGGTATATTTGCAGCTGCTGTTACTGGAAATGGATCCCCGGAGCGATCTGGATTCAGCTGATCCAATTAAACGCTGTGAATAATTGATCTGACAGTGAAACTGAGCCCTGTCACATGGGAGCGGTGACATCATCGTTTTAGGGTTGAAACTGTACTCCTGTGCAGCTGGACTGCCCCAGGTCGTTTGTTCCACAATCAGTCCACTGTATCTGATTACCGCCTGTGAAGGACACAAAGCAGACCATGAGGACAGAAGGGGAGGTTACGCTGGCATTATCACGCTCAGCAAGACTGTACAAAGACAACACACTCACTGATAGCTGGGAACTGGAAACTCATGAGATCGTCACATGTTTCAGTCTGCAAACCTCTACTCACTAAGCTGTGAGAAATCAAGTTGCGATTTCATTTGGTTGCAATGCTAACATTGACGTTACTTTCTATAAGAGAAAACAAATCTTTCCTTCACTTCCTTTCTCACAGTCTCTCTTTGCCTCTCGTTTAAGGGGCTGAGCGAGCTGTGTTGCATTGCGTGCTACAAAGGCCATTCCTAAACAAGACCTCCATGTGAACCAGATGGACTCTGCATGGGACGATGACCTTCCTGGCTACGAAATAAGGTGCAAATAGGAGCCATCTTTGAACCTGGCCTTGGAAGAAGCTTAGATTGTAATATCTAACGAAACCCCTCCAGAGAGGTCTGCTTCTGCCACTCGCCACCTTTTCATCTAGATCTACACCACAAATGAGAAAAGGAGTCTGGTGAACATCCAACATCTTGTCTGAATTAGACTCAAACCCTTGGGCAGGAACTGGGGGAGGTCTGCTCTCCACATCTCCTCTCGGTTTCTCACGGATGGAAGAAAGGGTGTGGGGTCCCGCTTACAGCTGACTCTCATGCTGCAAACATTTTGCTGGGTTGGCACTTATCATCTGATCATAATGAACTCATAGGCCTATGAAATCATCCAGTGCAATTCTCCCCACGCCTCCAAACAGTCATCGTGCATAATGTCCAGAACTTGTAAAGTGACATTATTGCTGTCTGTCTGTCGAAAGCTGAGACACTCGAAAGCTGAGACAGTCATCACCTGAATCTGACTCAGACAAACTAGTTTAAAAAGCAGTTTTTTGTTTTTATTGATGGCTCCAATCTTGTTCATTTGCCTTTCTCTTTGGCAGAAAAGGACGATCCCTTTTGATCACTCTCATGTCTGTGCATTACGTATGGAATTAGCTAGCCTGATAATTAGAATGAATTGCTATTTTATTTCATTTCACTTACTCAGCCCAACGTGTGTTCATGTTAGCCATTTTTTCTGGTTTTGTTTTGCCCTAACCACTCAGTAGCAAGTTACATATTCATCCTAACAACGTCATTTACAGTCACCATGGATGTTTGTTACTGTTGCTAGCAGCAGTTCAAATGTTGGAGTTTAACAACACATGTTTCTGTTAGTTGGCTTACAACACAGCTATGTCTCACAAAAAATTAGACACAAAACTGGTGACAAGAGTGTTTGTCACCAGTTTGGTGTCTAATCCTTTGTTTCTGTGTTTCATGGCTGTAGCTAGGTAGTTTGCAAACTATCCAGAATGACAGTAACACTTTGACTAACACTAGTATACACTTTGAGAATATTTCCTAGAATGTTTAACTATTTCTTTAATTGATAAGCATTTGAAGTTTAGCTTCTAACATTTGTTATAAGTTAAAGGCAACATCCACAACTTAAGCTACTGAATAAATACTGGCCACCAGTATTGGTTTGCTATTGAAATTGGGTTGTCACCTCATTGACTGACAATTGATTGACTTCTGTATTCCCCTTGTTGAGAAGGTCGGCAAAAGCAAACGTGGCCATAAGTATACATTTGTCTATGAATTGAAACATTGGAACTTCATGCGGACAATGAGGGGACGCTGTCAGTTAATTAGACGCGGTTGGTCATGGCTCCATCCATCACCTTACATTTTCTTTGACTCTGAGACAAGTCCAGTTGGAACATTTCCCTCATCTGTCAAACCAGAGAACATTTCCAACTGAAAAGACCACCAATGGGTGGAGAACTGGAATGAAATCTTCCAAGCAACACACTGACATGAGCTCGACCTCCCAGGAAAGGTCATGAGGTGTTACCATGGCAACAGAGAACACCACCGGTATGTTAAAAAGGTAGCCAAAAGGGGTGTAGGGGGCGTCTAAACTAAATCCATGGCTGCAGAATTTCAGTGGGTGGGTGCGGATGCATGTTGAATATTAAAACATGCCCTCAAAATGAAGTCGGAGGAACCGTGCCTCCATTCATTACACCACTCTGATGTTCCATAACCATTAACATCTGTTAAAGCCCAATGCGCACCATAACACATCCAGTTCTCTGGACGAGGAGGGTATTTTTAGACATGTACTCATTAGTGCTGAGAGATCATTTGTAATAAAGGACAGGAGGGGAGAAGGAGGCCAATAACACAGTGAAAGATGGCATCCATATTCAAATACCTGAGGAGCGAGTGGGTTTAACTGGTGGTAAAAAGAATGGAGGTGATATGTGAGGGTCAGGCCAATCAAAGATTTTTAAGGGGGAGCGATTCAGTAAGATCAGTGCAAGGTCAAGGAAATTATGCAGCACATTATGCATTATCTGAACATTTCTATTCTCTGTCTCCAGAACATAGACATCATATGTAACCTCTAACTAATTACATCTGCTCATAAAACTGCTGGACTGGGATCAGACCTATTGTTCTCGCTGGGATCAACATTTCATAATTCAGCTGTAATTCAAATGAGCTTGTCAGCTGTACTAGCAGAGTGCCTATCATTCAAAATCATGCATAGTATCGATTAATGGACTCTTATTCCACTCTAAAATGATATATATCCTGCAGTCAACATGTACCATATTTCCTGTTTTGGTCAATGGTGGTATTAAATTGTGGAAGTGTTATCTGTTTTTCTATAATGGGATTCAGTTTTAATATGCTGCAGAATGGGAAAGAGCCATGCAATCCATCTCTTTCTTCAGGTAGAAGTTAGATTGGATAAAAATATAGTGCCATTGTCTTGCAAAGTGAGAACACAAAAATGGATAGGGTGTTGGACAGCCGTGCCACTTCCCTCCTCCTTCAGCTCTTACATTAAGATGTAGCCTGATACCACAGTGCCCCCTAGAGGACACACAAGAGTTTTAAGAGTCCAGGGGCAGATCCAGGTGTTTTTACAAACAGAAAATTATCCAGAATAAAATGTTAATGTAATGTAATTACCATGGTGCACTAAATTGAACATTTGTCTAACTACCAGATGCTACGCTGAATGTTAAATGTGCCAAAGTGACAGTGAACCAAGCCAAAAACAGCAACAAAAAGAGCAGAAAAGACCATGCAGCCCATATATGCTTTTGCGTGACCCAGCCATGTCTCACTAGGCTGGCGCTGTCTAACTAACAAAACAAGAAAACACAATGGAGTGACGGAAGGACTCATTTGCCAGGGCGGCCTTTGCTGCCACACAATTAGCAGCTGAATAGTGGGCACACTAAATATCCAAGTGCCACTCCACAGGGAGGCCAACTTGGTCTGAGGCTCCAAATAGAGTGGGCCAATTTGGCCAGTGACTTCACTGGCGCGTGAGCCTAGTCATTGTCCTCCTAGGCAGCCGGCAGATGGGAGAGAAATGTGCCCAGGTGCTGAGAAGAGCAGTCACCGATGAGTGATAATATCATAATATCAGTATTAATAAATACTCATGATTGAAAATTAAAACATCTAATGAAGTCCAGCTTCATCACTAGTGCGGCACAGTGGACCCTTCTAGATCACGTTTTGTCAGAGAATGTATTTTGTCTTTAGAACTGTATCACTGAATAAAGATACTGTATATACATATGAATATGAAGGGAATGGTGTAGTTTAGAGATTTATACCTAATTACTAAGCTTTAGAGATGCTGGTAGGTTGATTTTGTTCATATGGAAAGAGCTAAGCCAGCTGTTTTTCTGTTTCCAGTTTTTATGCTAAGCTAACTTGCTGCTGACTACTGTGTTAGTGGTGTATTCTCATCTCCTCTTAGCAAGAAAGTGTATTTCCTAAAATATGTAACTACTCCTTTAACAATCACTTATTAGTTAGGCTCTAATTTTTTTTATTAATTTGGGCTTGGTTAGATTGATTGATGGAATAAAATGGTTTGAACAATAGAAATGAGTGAAAGGCTTCAGTGCAGAACTCTTAAAAAGAAAAAGAAGCTTCAGCTTTCCACAGCTTCAGCCACCTACAGTACATCTGCCACCCACATCTCCAGCCTTGGGACTTTATAATGCACGGACCTGTCATAAAAAAGATGAGGTAAGATGGAGCTAATAGATGGTACAGATGCACTGGTCCTTGAAATATTATAAACAAATGGATGTGATGCCAGTAATCTGTAAGCTACCACTGATCACATCTCCCAGCCATGAAAGAAAGTGCATACATCTTCCACTCATGTTGTTATAAGTCTTTTAGTTGAGATAATGTACAGCATGGGAAAAGCTCTAAGCGACTGCATTATCTGTAATGTTTTTTGCAGACTGTAATGACAGAGCACAGCATGCACTCATAGGGGAAAACAGTTGAAAGTGCGTACAGATCTCAATGGGGGGAGGGGGGGTGCCAACAACAGGATGGCTAAGGTGATTCAGACAACAGGGTGTTGATTTCTGGGAAAGTGGCTCAGGAGGTTGGAAGTATGAAGACAGATGGCCACATGCTGCACAGATTCCCCTTATGAGGCTTCACACACAACAAGAAATCCATTTATGAGATGGCTCTCTGAGTGTAATGCCACTAATTTGGGTCTGATGAAGAAAACAGGAGACGAGTGCCAGCGATGGGGACTTTCATCCATCCCTAAAAGGATTTTTGAGAGCCCAGATGTGCCGTGTATTGAATTTGATTGAATTGTGTTTATCCCTGCAGGGGCTTTAAAAGGATGTCTTATCAGGTTATATACCGCATATAGAGAGTTTTATATACAACAGAAATGTTCAGAGTTATTGTACTGTGTCTGCGGATCCGCAGAATGAATACAAGCTATAAAAATTTCCAAATATTGAATCACACACTGACAATATATATGAAGAACAGTGGTGGAAAGTAACTGACGACATTTTCTAAAGTACTGTACTCGATTACAATCCATATTTCCATTTTCTCATATTTTATACTTCTACTCCACTACAAGACAAATATACTTTTTACTTCACATTTATTTGGACATACAGTATTTAGTTAGAAGTTACTTTGCAGATTCCGATAATCAATACAAAATACACCCAATAAATAGATTAGCTAGTGAGCAGTACATGAAGTAACTAAAATGAGCTTAACTTTAACCAGCTGCAAAATTAAAGTGACGTACACATTAATGCATCAATAATTATAATCCAATAATCTATTAATGTACTATTATATAATGTAATGTATATAATGTAAAATATGCCATCTTACCTAATGAGTACTTTTACATTCGGTACTTTAATTTATATTTATATTTTGACACTAATGCTTAAAAGGGACTGTACTCAACATTTGATATTAATATAGCAGCAAATCAATACCGACACATGCTATGTGAGCATATAGTGGGGTAATGGTGTCCTGAGAAGTGAATGATGTCACACTCCCTATTTGTTTAATCCGAGCTTCTCTGTTCTTTGTTTTGGTAGCCGAGCCAGCCACACGTGCAAGTGCATGAAAAAACGTAGGTATTTCATATATTAGAGAACGGTCTGTGAGAGAGTGTGTATTACGAGTACAGCCCCTTTAAGTAAAAGTAAATGTTTGAAAGCATGGTTTTAATAGTGTATTTCTGAACTGGGATGTAGCAACTTTTACTAAAAATATATTCCACTATTAAATGAGAACGTGCAGTCCAGTTTCTAATCAGGCCCTAGAACCTGCCCATTTGTTAACTGCTGACACACTGAATTTCACCTCACAAAGGATTCACTGACTTTGACTGCTATTGATTTTTTTGAAGGTACCAGGACAAAAAAGGCGTCTATCCAATTAGGATCAATACAGGTGTCTAGGACAGCTGTTCTCCACCTCAACCCTCATGATGGATTCATTATATGATAGTTTTTAGTCATGCTAGAGGCACGGCTTTATGGATGGCAAGGTTGGTCATCTTTGCTCCAGACTAAAATATCTCAACAACTAGGACATGAATTGCCATGAAATGTTGTACAGACATTTATGGTCCCCAGAGGAGGCATCCTGATGACTTTAGTGCCACCAACCAGGTTGACATTTATCGGTTTGAGTGAAATTATTGACAACTTGATTTGGGTCACACATTCAGGATAACCTGTAATCACTCAGGTCACTTTTGCACACTATCATCAGGTCGATTTTCACCCAATACTTTGGTTTATGACTAAATAATACATCTGAGGATGTCATTTAGCAAGGCAAGGCATGATGTTTTCATATGAGACCCCCTCCAAGAAAATGTGAATCCAGATAAAAAGATCAAATTGTAAAGTAATAACACATATTTTAAATTCATCTTTGAAACGTACAACCTGAAGTGACCATTCACTTAAATGTGAACAAACCCACTCGGGCAGAAAAGAGGTTTAACAGCTCTCCAACACAAGACAGGCGGGCTGATTGCAGAGAAAGAGGCAGAGTGTGTCTGCTTTTAGAGACTGTGTTTGCTTGAGTGAAGCCAAACTGGACACAAATCATCTGGAGCACCATCCAGAGGGGTGGGTGTGTGGGTGGGTGGGAAGGCAGAGCAGATAAAACGAATCCTAAAAAGCTCCTGGCAGCTGAATAAAACAGCCCCAAAGGCTGTCTGTCATGGCATGGTTTTCAAGCATTGGCCCCCTCTTTCTGTTTCTGGCTTTGTTCGTGTCCTGGTTTCACGACTCTTTCATCTCCCTCCCTGCCTCTCCCATAGGTGCCTGCGTAATTACTATCGACACAAAGAGGAAGAGGCAAACATGAATCCAGAAACATTACAAACGTAATTCGTCCTGTCGGTTCACTCTATCGTTCAATTTATCTGCTAGTTTGATGAGCTTGTCTTATTTCCCTGCCACCTTGTCTTAAAAGAAAAACAGAGTGCTTTGGGCTCAGTTAATCACCACTTCAATCATACTACCTGAATTTACTGTCACGTAGCATTTAAATTATGCAATGATGTTACTTTGCTTAATACTGCCAGTGCTGAACACTTTAAAGCCTTTAATAGCACATGGAGCATGAATTCTATCTCATAGCTTCAGTCTGCAGGTGCAGGAGTAGACACCTCATTCTGAATTATTTAAAAGACTAAATAAAATTGTGACTTCACAGTCTTTTAGAGGACTTCCTTTTGTATTTACCATGGTTATATTTTTATGACAGCAATGAAGAGGATGTTCAGATGTCTCTGTCCTTGATTTGGAAGGCTGTCTAGCAGTAAACAACATTAGCGTTGGTGGTTGCAGTGGGTTCATATTGTAACCTTTAGCTCTTACACTCGTCGCAGATAAAGACACAAACTCTGACACCAAAGTGTGTATTTTATATTTCTTCAGAGAGCAACGTGGTACCAGTTCGAGTGCAACATATTCCTCATGAGAAATCCACACTTGCATCATGATTGCATCATCTCACACATCTTTTCTGTGGGCAAGAAATCGACACCACAGCTGGGCTGTCAGAAGGTGTTATTGCAAAATAAAACAGGAGAATAACTGGCTGCAGAAGCTTTCAGAGGATCTTCCTGACACCGCCACCTCCCCTGCTGCTCTGTTATGAACTGCTGAACTCCTGACGGGACTGACTCTTTGACTTATTAAAGATTTAGCAGGTGAGTCTGCCGTTGTGCCCTTGACCTTTGAGGCTGCAAGGTATGGCAGCGACTGCACAAAGACGCTGAGCGGTTTGGGGATTAGAGGGGGCAGGAAGTTGACAAACGACTTTTCTGGCTATGCCAGTTGACAGCGCTGGCAGGCTGTCAACAGAGAGAATGCAATATCATTTGTAGTAAATTACCAGCCCACACAAAGTGACACAAGGCAGCGTAAGTCAAGTCGTTCTGACAGCTCCTTCAGCTGCCACGCAGAGCACACATCTGCCAAGAAAACTGCACACACTCTCAGACACGCACCACACATTTACCCACATGTGCCAACAAAACTAAACACACACACCACCACAGTAAGATCCATTTTACATAAACATCAGAAATATTGAATCCCATTTTCTCTAAAGAAATAATGTACACTTCAGGTGAAATTCAACCGACTATTTCTTTATGGAATAAAGGCTGGGGACCTTTTAATTCAAACTAATAATGTCTTTGCTACATTCAGTAAAATGTTAGAGTAAGCTGACATGTAATATTTTTCTTAAATCAAGTGAAAAACTACTTTTGGGGTTGGAATGTTTCATTTTATTTCTCAAATGAAGTGAAATTTTCTTGCATCAAATGCTGCATCTTCATGAAAATTACATTAGAGATGACTTTTAGATATATTAGAGAAAACAGACCTTAGAGTAGAGAGACATTTGTTTACATCAGTTGGATTTACAAGACAAACCAGACGGGATTGTGAGAAAAAAAGGCAGAGAGGCAGCCGCTGCCACGGTCTATGCAGCAGGGATAAACAACAACAGGAAACCAAAGAAATCCTGTGATGTGAAAATGTTATTTCTTCTATCTGAGAGGCCTAGTCTCAGGAGACAGTGGGGTGGTATTTTTGAGGAGTAAATACAAGAAGTGAGAATGAATATTGTAAGATAGAGAGGAATATTTGGCTGATGTGGAGCAAAGTTTGCCAAGTGTGTTGTCTCTGATTTACAGTGCATAATGTAGATCTGTTGGGAGTTCTCGCATGAAATGAGTTTTATGTAACTAGAGCACAAGAACTTGGGGGAGGATGCACTGTAGGTGTGAAGTGGATCTCATCTCCTCTGCTGACAGGAGCTGAATCAGGCGGATGTGAAAGAACACAAAGGTGTTTTTCTTTAAAATGGGAGCTCAGATACACAGCTCCAACTTGATTGTAATGGTATGAAAGGGAAAGTGACAGCAAATCTTTTTGTCCTATATTTAACATAATCTCTGGGGGGAGTATTATAAATACTTGGGGTAAATGTATTAAGTCCATGTCCCACAAACACTGAGTCCCTCAGACAACAGATATAATGTATATACTGTATTAAAAACAAAAAATCCTATTCCCAAATCCTTCAAAAGAAAAATTAAATCCTAGAAATAGTGTAGAGTACATGACCTCAGTGCTCTCAATGGTAGCTACATGGTTTGACATCTAGTTAAATCCATTGTAATTCTAAAGCAACCACAGCAGGGACTTTGTATGTTTTAACCAATTTACTATATAAATCCATTCCCAAAACATTAAGTCAAAGGCTCTAAGAATAAAGAGTGTCTCACTGTAGAGTAGGCCTACAGCTGCCTGCTGAGTATAAAAAGGAGTAGTTAGAGTGAAAATAGTAATGTTGCGGGACGTAAAAACCAAAACAGTGAGCTGAAACGTGATCTGAAACTCTTAAATGTCAGAAGTAAAGAGTACATAAGTTGTTGTAAATAGGTCAAAACATGCAAACTCACTGATATGGCCCTTTAAACACCACAGGCAGTGCTTAAGTGGAGTGGACAGTGGCTCAGGAGAGGTGGAAAGTCCAGAGTAGGAGCCAAGAAGTACCTCGGGCGTGGCACAACATGCAGTCATGCTCCACTTAACTGGAGTTCACCAGAAGTCAAGTGGGTTATAACTTAATAACAGAAATGTGAACAATGTAAAATGTATAAGCAGCGAAGACGACAACACTATCTAACTACTCACATGTATCCACAACTGTTATTTGGATATTGAGGGCAATAGTTTTGTCTTTGCCGCAAGACTGATTCCCTAAACACACAGAGCAGAACAAACTCTGGCTGCTGCTTCTGCAAAGAGGCTGTGCACAGAGTAATCGTTTGCTCCGACCCCTGGGACTTTGGGGAGACACTCTGCTTCTGTGCTCCTGACTGGTGGTGAGTCCATTTTACCCCAGGCTGCATGGTCCAGGCCACTGACTAGGGCACTGCTTCAGTGGCCACAGTGCTCTCAGAGGAAGTGACCTCAATACATCCAATAACTCTGCTCGCACAAGCGCGACAGCTGGGGAAGATTGGAAATATATCAGGTTTAATGTCTTAGACACAGTTAAACTGAGAGAATCCTACATGGTTTTGGTGTAAATGTCAAGCGATTGCAGTTAATATATCTACCTGACATCTTCAAATGAAAAATAAAAATGTAGCTTAATAGTTATTGAGAAAGTGAAATAACATTTAATCATAATAAATAGACTTCTGACTGTCTGAGATACTGAGTACACGTTATGGGCATGAAATACCAGTGTCTACACGCTGGCTTAATTTAATAACATATGACTTTTGATTAGTTTTACAGAACACAACTTTAGTAAGTTAAGTTAGTTTAGTTTCACTTGTATGGCTTTCATTTCAACTGCTTTCAGCCAAAAGATGTGATAATTTAGCATTTAGCAGCTAAAGAGCTAAGTATTTTCCACACAAGTTTGTGAATATTGGAGCTATGTTCATCAGATTGACACTAAAATGACTCCAGATAAATGCTAATGTTAATCCATTGCTGCATGATGTGTAAATAGGTCACAGCAACCATATGAAGCCATATGAACTTGGTATGGTGGTAATTATTTTTTAAGTTTTAAATTATTTAGCATTTTTTAGATCAACAAGGAATGCTGCAAATTAAATCATAACTCAGTGAATCAGTGACAGCCCAGAGATCTTTGCAAAACTTCAGTGAGAAAGGTTTGAAATATTAGGTAATTCAACCTACATGATGATCTGCCTATGCTTTCATCCACAGGCACAAGCAATGTTTAGCTGTGCAGTGTGGTGATTGTTGCGTGAACATACTGAGCCGCGGGAGCTGATTTGTGCTGATTACCGGGGCCTACGGGAGTGTTTGTGTGTGTGTGCTACAGCCAGGTGATTTTGTGGGATCCTACAGTTGGCAATTGTTACTGTTTTTTCCACATAGATGCTAATCACCAAGCATGTGCCAGAGGCATGATTACATGTCGCACAGCTCCCTCGGTTTTTGGCCCTCTCACTGTGAATAAACCTCTGCAGCCACACTCTGAACAGCCTGAGATACACAGAGCCACAGCTCCCCCGACAGGTCACTCTACAAAAGACAACAAAAATGTCAGTATGCTAACTCATACTTAATCACCCCAAACGGAGCCATTATGCATATTACTTTTGTATGGAAAGACTTGCACATGTTCTGATTTAACAGATGTAAATCTGCATGCATAATTTTATTCCATCACCCAAAAGTGGCCCAGCACACATTGTCTTACAATATGTTACTTGCACAGCATTAAGGCAAGATAAACAAATAAAAAAAATACAAAACATAGCAAATGGCAGTGTCCATACATAAAGTATTAAACTAGACATGCAGCATATGTTGATGCCTGTGAACATTACTGGACAGCAATGTCTGGCTTACATTTTAAAAAAGTAATACAATTTAAAAGAATTCTGAGATCAAGATAAAAATTCACAATGGAATATAAAATGTATTTCATTCATGATTTTTTCAGTAACAATGTTTTCAAATAGAAACACTGTCAACATCCTTTATTTCTAAAATCACTTCCAGGTGTAATCTTAAAATTGTAGAAATTTTCAATTCTAAATCCTGGATTTAAAAATGGGTTCTTTACAACTCAGCTTGATGAATATTTAACATAACACTGGAGATCCTTTTCAGATATTAAAACAGATCCATCTTTTTTAACATGTATGGCTTAAGATTTAAAAACAGATGGCCATTATCTTTTCTCCTTCTGGTGATCACACACTGTTGATGCCACGACGCATGATTTCTTCAGCTTTGAGTCTTTCCAAGTCGGTCTTAAGCTGACTTGCTTCAGGTCGCTCTTCTGGCTTCACACACAGCATTGGCCTTATTATTAAATGCTGTAACACAGAAAGAACAGCTACTGATTTGTTGTATTAAGAAATTCTATCAAACTGCAGTATTACTGCACTCTGCAGCATTTTCAACAAGTGGACATCACTGGGCAACCAACAAAGATAAGTATTTTAAAAAGGCAGATTGCTTTATTCTGTTGGATATTTGTCTATGTCAAGAGTAACTGTTGCTGTTTGGCACCTCTGAGATTTAACAGAGAGACAATGTAACAGAAGTTCAAACAACGGTATGTCCACCTCCCACCTGCCCTGTTGGTGAACATCACCAGTAAACCAGCATCCTGTAGAATTACTCAGTGGATTTACTTACACCTACTTACAACAGTGGACAGAAACTTGTTCTACCTGTGTATCCCAGTTTATTAAGTGTAAACATACTGACTGATCCATATTGCAAGTACATTGACACAATTTACAAAATGACATACCTCATCTGGAAAAATGTGATGAAACCGTTGGGGAAATTTCTGTTTTCTGATATCAGGCCAAACCTGGAAGTCAAGCAGTGATAGAAAGGAGAAATAACATGTAACAGGCTTGGCACATTCTCTGTTGAACTGAAATATTATTAGGATTTGTGATAAAAATGTCTGGCACGTTTACAAAAACATGAAACATTGCAGGCTATTAACTGCTGATAACGACACATTATGGGGGCGTTCACGCCTGCCTTGTTTGGTCCGGACTTTCGGACTTTTAGTTTGATCCAAACCAAGATTACAGGTGTGAAACCTTCCCCAGACCATTGTCCGTAACAAACGCCCAAAATATGGTCTGACCAAATGAGGTAGTCTCGGTCCGGATCAAACTGAACCATGGTCCGGTTCATTTAGTGTGAAAGCAGCATTTTTTGGACGGTTCGGACAAAATACAGGAAGATCTGGCAGGCTATTATAGTGGTACAAGACCTGGAAAGCTCCTTTGAGGAATAGCTCCGTGCTTAGTGCGGTTGTGAGAGAGCAGACAGCTGTCAGACCTGAGAGTACATCAGCAGTTTACTTGTTAAGTGGTAGTAAATGTACAGTTTTAGGTTTCCGTTTGTCTCTGAATGTAAGTTGTGTCACATATAGATATTTACTGCGCTTGCATAACTGCACTGTGAAACCAAATGTATCAAAAACATGAACCTTGGTCAGGTGTGAAAGCCCCCTAAGTACAATTTTGTGACTAAACAACTCACCAGTGCCCTTTCATGACCAGTAGGAATTTTCCAAAGGACTTCAAAGCATATCAACCCCAGAGCAAACATGTCAACTTTTCGGTCATAAGTCCTCTGGCTCTTCTGTTGTAAAAAACACAATATTAAAAGAGATATTTTGCTAATTTAAGTCCAGCTCTGTGCCATCTGTGTGTGGGCAGTTTGTCCAGACGAAGGGTGTGGTGCTTCCCTCTGTGGAGCGGAGCAGCGGAGGTCTATGGAGATCTTGGCAGACCTCCGCTGCTCTGCTACACTGTCCGCACTAAGACAACACAGAGTTGGAATAAAATCGCCACTGCAAGACATGAGGCAGCCTAATGTCTTTTTTTTAATCACAATTAAGGTTATGTTTCATATCAAAATATATATTAAATATAACCAGTAATGACACGCCATGAAACGGGCAAAACTGACGATAAATATAAAAATTTGTTGCTGTTTTTTTCTAAAAAGGTGAAGTAGCTATGAAGCATGATGATACCGCATTCTGAGGTGTCCCATCTTTTAATGCTGTGAGCACCACAAATGAATTTGTAATGAAATGAATAAAACTTAATGTCAGTATAAACCATCGCACCTGTTCAGGAGCCATGTAAGACGGGGTCCCTTTGTACACAGTTCTCTCCAACAGGTTCTCAGCATCGTCATCGTTCTCATTAGCGACCAGACCAAAGTCGCCGATCTTCACGTCTCCATTTTCCCCTAACATGATGTTGGCGGGCTAAACAGGGGCAGAAAATTAACAAATATGTAGCTCCATGACTGATGATGACTGACTGATGTGGTAGAGATGGACTTTGTCTCACCTTCAGGTCTCTGTGGATGAGCATCTTGGAATGAATGTACTCTACTCCACTGGCCAGTTGCAAGAACTGCTGAATAAACATTTCATCTACTCTCTTGGAAGCTCGCAGAGGTTTCTTCACATTCTGAGTATTCCTCTCGTCTATCCACACTCTAAGTGTTTTGGTGTCACACAACTCCATCTGAATATAAAGGTACCTGAATGAATAATCCATGGAAGACCTAGAAAAGTAAGAAAAGACAAAGAAATGATGTACCTCCAGTAAGCAAATACTTGTAATAGTAATAGGACGTGACTTACTCTGAAGAGCTGCCACTGTCATCGCCATTGTCCCCTTGGTATCCTGAATCCTCCAACCAACATGTATAGTAACGAACAATGTTGCTGTGATGGAATTTTGACAATGCCATCACCTCTCGTAGAGCTTTTTCGACACTAAGAATAAGAAAATAGTTCAGCTCAAACTTTTTTTGCATTACATCTGAAATGTATCTATCGTACTAAGAAACTACGATGGAAAAATATAAATTAGCATTTCACTTACTCTTTAAAGCGGACAATCTTCACAGCATAATCCATCTTCGTCAGTTTATGTTTTGCCTTGAAAACTACACCAAAGGCTCCTTTGCCGAGGAGGTTTGCAGCTTTGCAGTCAAATTCTGATTCAAACCTGTTGAAAGACAAAATACAACTCTTTATTATTGCATATCAGTTGTGAGAACATGCAAACAAATAAATGTACTAAACACCAAAGAAAGATTGCAATTTAATGTTTTTTTTTGTTATTTACCGTACCTCGAAATTTCTGATTGGGTTGATGTCTTCTCACTGGGACTGTTTCCTGTTTTCCCATTTTTACCAACCACTGCATCCTGAACGAACAAAAGGAAATTTTGACTTGAAGCTAACAGTGTAGAAAAAAAACACAAATCAAATCTTCAACCAGCTCACTATACCTCACGGCTGCTTAGACAGTCAGCTTGCCAATCTGTTGGGATTCTAACAAGACAGGCGCCAATATCATCATTTTGTGGTAATATTTTTGTCAAATATAATTTACTCTAGCTTTACAGTATATCTCAAGGTGGTTTACCGTCTTTTGAATTTCCAAGCAGCGACACTGAGTCCCTTAATATATTAAAGAAATATAGAAAATGGTGCCTTTCAGAGACATTAAATGATTTGACATGACATGAAGGTACATCAAAAGTTAATTAATCAGTGTCATACAGATTGGGGTTTAGAAAGTCAATGACTAACCTGATCCTTGGGAGGAGATGATGAATAGGTGAAATCAACAAAGTCACTGGGAGTCTCGCTTTTTGTTTTTGCATCATGGTACTCCCTTGGAGAATACAAAAGACCCATTAGTAAAACTTGACATTTAAACGCTAAACTCTACTTTGACTTACGGTGCATTTGGGGGAGTGGACGGCCTGACCGGTGCATCATCCTCATCATCATCAGATAGAGCTGACCAGGAGAACATCTGCAACACAAAGTCTTTCACTATTGCATTTTATTATCTTTTATAGTAATTTTCAATTGAGCTGGACTTTTCAAGGCACTCAACATTGTCCTAACTTGGGTGACCTCTCGCTCACCCAGTATTTTGTCATATTCTATCATATCATAGAAGGAGAAACAGGTCTTTACTACTACTACTACTACTACTACTACTACTACTACTTACCTCTGTAGTTTTACTGCCACATTCATCATCAGATACAAGATTGGCTGCTTTCTCCTTAAACTTAAACCTCTTTGTTTTCCCTTTGACATCTGGATACTCCTTATCACCAACCATGGAGCTACAGCATCTAACATTGCACAAACGTTATTTAATGCATTTTTTAAATGGTGACTAAACAACTATGAATGAATTTGAATGCAGTGTGAAGACCTACGGAGTAGCATTATTTGGTTCTGGTCTGATTGACTGCCCAGCCCTTATATTCAATCTGCCAAAGTTACTAAGCAAGGGTCCGAGGTTGACTTTGGGGACACATTTCTGATGAACTGGTGCAGTAGGGTTATTTGCAGCATTTTCTGTCTGAAAGAAGGAAAAAAAAAAAAAAGGATACACTTTTTAACAAATACTGCCATCCATTTGGATAATCAAATCAATCAAGGCGACATGCTATATGACTTTCAAATTGGAGTACACAATACAACATGCACCATTTCCCAAAGAAGAATCTCACCCCTGGTATCGGATTCTCCTTCTCATGCAGATGTCTCAGGGCATTTTTAGCTGCATTCTGCTTGGCTTTCTTTGCACTGTTCCCCACACCAATGGGAAAGCCTTGACCGTTGACCACAGCCCTCTTGAGGAATCTAATGAAGCATTGTAAAACCTATGGTTATAGCCAAGATCACTTGAGATATCCGTTAACAACTCATTTATGAGCATCACACAAGCGTGTGTCTGAATGTATATCAATCACCATCATTTTGGATGAAGAAATTCAACAATCACATATATAGATAGATAATAGATAGATATGTTCCGATTCCGATTATAAAAATATATACTACAAAGCACAACTGACAACTTAACTGCCATATTGTTACTTTATTATGGGATCAATCCTATCTAAGCCTGCCATTTATTTACTCCATTTAGTGTTCTATATGTAAAGTTCTCTTTGTTTCCCCACTACTGATTTTTCAAATAGTGTAATTGACAGAGTAGTCTTGCCCTTTATTATGCAACGTTGCTAGCAGTGTTTGTTATTTTAGTTGTAGCTTGTGCTTTTCTTTAACTTCTACACATTTTATTGTTTGCATATAATGGCATCTCCTTATTGTATCATTGACTGTACCCAACCCTGTTTGTTATCACGGTCAGCCTAATATTTTAGCCAAGAGAATCGTGATGAAAACATGCATGAGTGAAACAAGCCTTTTAGTTGTTTTAGTGTGACCATATCTGGGAACCTGGTAAAGTCGGTGTTACACACATTGGACAAAGCTTATTTTACCAAAGAAAAACATCCTATGATTTTATACGCATTTTAATGTAAAAAAATGCTTATAAATCTATTAAGCGGCTTGACCTTTTGACCTATTCAGCTGAGTTTACCCAAAGTGTTTATAGGTCATGAATGTATAGGTCAACAGGGCAAGCCGCTTAATAGATTTATAGCATTTATTTACATAAAAGAATATTTATATATATAAATCATAGGATGTTTTTTTGAAAGAATGAGCTTTTTGTAATGTGTAAGAGAGTTAGCTGAGTGCATTAAAAGTGTTTTGACATGGATTGGTCAAAAAAGGCAAGCTGCACAATCTTTCGAATGTGTCGAATACCCAACGTCTAATACAAAACCAACTTTACCACGGTCGAAATACTTCAAATAAAGACTGGACTAGTTGGTTTGACAAATGCATGTCTGGGTTTATAAGCCATTGGAACTTTCCAGAAAATAGGTTCGCAAAGGGGTTCGGTTTAGGTTTTAACTAGCTAACCTGTGGCCAGGTCCCTCGGACTCCAAGTCTTCATATTTCACGTCCCAGTGTGCTCGCCGTGCAAACGTATTTAGTTCAAGTACGTAGTTTTTCTTCTTTCCCATCCCGATTTATAATACCGTGAGAACACAAATCAGTGACTACTACCTAGCTAGTCTTACACAGTCAATGCTACTAGCATTACTTGCACTAGGCTCGGATTTAAATTCCGCTCACTTTTTTTTCTCTGTCCAAACAACAAGGTGGGGCATTACCAGTTAAAGAAGACCATAGACCGTTAATATTAAAACAGTAGTGGGCATTACCGCCATCCACTGGTTTGGAGGGTGGCTCGAGAATCGTTCTCCCAAATTAAGTAAGTGTATGACTGCAGCCTGGAGCGTCCCATGTCATGCCGTCCCGCCTGGTGCCATCCCCGAGCTTCTACTTTTCAAAATAAAAGCTCGCATCTGGAATAAAATAAACTCGCGTCGACTATTATGCGATGAATAAAATACTTAAAAAATATATGTCTGACTATAAAATAAATGCAAACAAAAAAAAAATCCTTCTGCCATCCCACCTGGTGCCGTCCCCGAGCGTCTAATTTTCAAAATAAAATACTTAAAAAAATATCTCTCTTAGCCTATTTTTTAAAGTAAAAGCTCACATCAACTATCACGCTAATAAATAAATTACCATTCATAAAAGTGACACTAAAAACTCAAAGTACTCTTCAAATACAGTTTCTCCAACTGTGTTTATTATTTTAGGTAATTATCACGTTTATCCAAGTTCAAGTGTCCATATCCCCAGATGAGATGATTTTTATTCGTTATTTGACAATATAAACATACCCTGACCTCCTCGAGCTTGTATTTTGTTACTTCCGGTTACCGGCATTTCATTTGCATATTAGCTAAATATTTCGTTTCACTCGAAACATTGATATTTAACATTTAGATTTAGATTTAGATTTAACATTTAGATTTAGATTATGATTTAGATTTAATATTTAGATTTAACATTTAGATTTAGATTTAACATTTAGATTTAGATTATGATTTAGATTTAATATTTAGATTTAACATTTAGATTTAGATTTAACATTTAGATTTAGATTTAATATTTAGATTTAACATTTAAATTTAGATTTAGATTTAACATTTAGATTTAGATTTAACATTTAGATTTAGCATTTAAATTTAAGATTTAACATTTAGGTGTTAGGCGCCCCATATTAATGCTGTTTAATGTTTAATAGAGTTGTTTCTGTCTGTTATTTCTGTTCTTTTAATTGTAAAGTGCAATGAGAACATTTTATACTTTATATATATATATAAAGTATAAAATGTTCTCATATATATACACATATATATATATATACACATATATATATACACACATATATATATACATAATTTGATTGATTGATCTGATTACAACCCATCTGGACTCCAAAGTCTGACTGATGAAGATGCCTTAATTGTTTTGTTTTTTCTAGTCCCACTTTCCTTTATTGAAAGAGCAATGCCATTGCAGTGAAAGTTAGACCAAAAACTAAAACTAAAAATGGAATATAAAAATTGACTTATCTGATGATATACACACATTAACAAGCAGCTTCATGTACAGTAACATTTTTCTGTAAATGTAAATGGTAACAGTTCACACATACACACTGTAGTGACAAGCCCTAATACTTTAGCCGCTAGCTGCTAACTGAAGTGAGATGTTTTAGACCTGTAGTCAGAAACCAGTATCCAGTCTTAACATCATGTGTTGATTTTCTCACTAGTGTCCATATCCCATAACGTCCAATAAGTTTCAGCACAAAAATAAAACAATTACAGCCACGATATTGTCCGAGCACAGTAAAAAAAAATTATTTGCCGCCAACACCTGTGGTCATCATCATGTACTAGGCCTGTGGCAGTGTAGCAGTGGCCTGAACACACTAGTGCGCAGGAGCAAATTACACTTAAGCAAGTAAGTAAGTAAGTAAGTAAAAGTTTATTTATATAGCACCTTTTACAGGTATAGGGCCACAAAGTGCTTCACAACAAAAACATTAATATCATAAAATACACACAATAAAAGCATAGACAGTACATGATCATATCAACCCACAAGTAGCTAATTGAACACAAACTTAAACACAAATTGTCAGAAGGTGTGTATGTAGGCAAGGCCTATGTGCGAAAGGTTGTATGGGAGTGGTTTGTTGAGATGTTTGACTATGCAGTACATTTGATTTCATCTTCAGTGGAACTGCAGGATGAAGTCCAGAAAAAAATTCCTTTGGAGACGGGACATCAAAGTAGGCCTGTATGTAATCTTGTCTTATAACAAATGAACAATATGCCGTGCAACCATGCATTATTATTATTTTTTTTTTTTCAAACAGAACAAAACAAACGCTGTTGTGACACCACTTTAAATACATTTAACCATTTCCAGCAAAAACAAACTGCGGACACAGAAAATACAGACACATGATTATTTTGGCCAGATGGCCAGATGTGAATTGATAAAATTGTAAAACTTACTTTAAAACTTTAAATTCATGATCAAATTTCATTTCATGTTTTGTTCCCTGATTATAAAACCCATAATGTCAAGCCCTCTTCTTAGGTTGTTTATCATTTGCATGGTTAATGATTTGTCCTCCTATCTGCATGTTGAAGTGTCTTTGAGCTTAACACAGAACCCCAAACACCCATTGCCATAGGAGTGTGAGTTAAAGTCCTGCGTAAAGCGCTATATAAGTGCAGTACATTAACCATTTTTCTACAAATATATTTAACATGATATTAATAACACAACATATCAAATCATTAGATTAAAACAGACATCAGAATATACATATTTCCTTATGCTCTTAAGACTTGTCACAATTGCTTGTGTTAATCAGATAACAAAATATTATCAGTATATCAGATAATGTTATTTAAATCACAGACAACAGAAGAGCCACGTCTCTATATGCTAATGGGTCTTGTCACAATTGCTTGTGATAATCAGATAGTTGCATTTTCCTGACGCACATTTTTTGTGCTGAATGTCTGAGCCCACATCTCCAGCTCAGCCTTCAGTTTACTTGCATCGGGTCGGTCTTCTGGATTCTCATGCAGCATTAACTTGATGATATGGTTCTAAAAATAAAAAAACACAAACCAGTGCAAAGCCCTGCATGTCAGCCTCCCTGCTACTCTGCTGGTGACCATCATGACTAAACTGACACCCTATGGGAAATACTACTTCATGTGACAGGGGAATCAGTAAGCATAATAAGTATACTGTGACTTACCTCTTGGGGAAATGTCTTTGAAAAGTCATTGGGAAGCTTCTGACGTCTGGCATTATCCAAAACCTGGTATTCATGGGGTAATAAAATGATAAAAGAATATGTTAGCCTGACATTTATTAATAATTCAAAATATAGGAGAAAAAGGTTAAGCAAGACCGATTATAAGATGAATAAAGTTCCCTCTCATCTCCTATCTACAGTCATAGGGTCACATTGTTGTGGTAAGTCATATAATCAATCTTTAATAACCACACATTGTTACGTCCTATTAATGCAAGACTCACCTCTCGTCTTTCATGGCCAGTAGAGACTTTCCAAAGGAGTTCCAAATATATCAACCCCAGAGCAAATATATCCACTTTTCGATCATAGTGCTTTTTCCTCTTTTGGGACAGAATAAAAACACAGTATTGACACAACAACTTCAGCAGAAAAAGGTTATACTTTCATTAATCACCATTAAGATAAACTAGTTACAGTATGCTCATGAGTTAATTAAAACTTCAGTTTTTAAGTGCCCGCATAGCTCAGTTGGTAAAGCGGGCGCCCATATATAGGGATATATTCCTCGACCAGCGGGCCGGGTTCTTTACTGCATGTCATTCCCCCCTCTATCTCCCCTGTCATGTCTTCAGCTGCCCTGTCAAATAAAGGCTTAAAAATGCCCAAAGGATAATCTGAAAAAAAGCTGATTGTACTGCTTAAATTTGCAATTCACTTTTTAAATAATGGTGTGTTGATATAAAAGTTGTAACACATTTGATGTAAACTTTATGATTTTATGGCTCTCACTGCCAAAGTTAAAGACAGGTGAGAGTTTCAGGAAATCTAGGAGTATTAATTTATTGTGAAAGGGCATATACTGTAGGTAGCCTAACTAATTAAGCATATTAGAAAAACATATTTGTTGACACAATCATACAGACGAATTAAAAGTTATTGTCAGTAAAGACCATCTCACTTGTTCCGGAGCCATGTAAGATGGGGTTCCTCTGTTCTCTGTTCTGTCCATCAAAGCATCATCATCTCTGGTGACCAGACCAAAGTCCCCAATCTTCACTTCTCCATCCAGCCCAAACAGGATGTTTGCAGGCTTAACATTGCACAGCAAAACCAGAAAAATGTCTGTTTAGACTTTTGTAACATACAGTATGAATAGTAGTAGTATAAAAGAATTTAATGATAAAGGTATTAGGTGTGTTGTTTGGCCAGACATGGATTCTTCACACACACATCTTTAACCCGGTAGCACAACAATCACTATTGTAT
Source organism: Etheostoma perlongum (assembly GCA_026937815.1). Classification (NCBI taxonomy): domain Eukaryota; kingdom Metazoa; phylum Chordata; class Actinopteri; order Perciformes; family Percidae; genus Etheostoma; species Etheostoma perlongum. The sequence continues at coordinate 11,696,330 of CM049387.1, forward strand.
ACAATCACCACAGTTTAGTGGTGTCACCAATTCAGTCTCCGACAGAATGTGAAATATAGTCACACTTTTCTCTTCTGTTCCTGAGTTATTGTGTTACATATTAAATATAATATATATTATGTCAGTGAATTTGACCCTGTACCTTTTAGATATAAAATGTCATCACTTCATCATATTATCCTATTAGACATTTGTGTGAAATGTTATCATAATTAGCATATACATTTTTGTATTATGGTGTGTTTTGTGAAGTCACACCACCAAATATGCAGCAAAATATGAAGAAATTCTCTCCAGTGGTCCTGAGATATCGCATTCATTATGTTGCTGGCGCGGAGGTATAATACACCTAATTAAAATAAATCCAGCTCCTTAAACGATGAACAGTAACACATTAACTAGTGAAGTAACAGCTTGAAACGAATATTTTTATATGTCTGTGTTTGAAACCGACAATAAATCTAAACAGTTAGCAGGTGGCCTTTATTGGTAAGGGATTTGTTTTTTGTTGATTAGATAAATGATCAACTAATAGCTAACTAATATGAATGTCAAGTTGTCAAGTATAAATGTCCTCTTTTAATGTTTTTATTTATTTATAGTTCCATTTTCTGTATTGAGTCCTCCCTGTAAACGGTTTAAAGGGTTATTCATGTGGCATTTGTTAATTTTGTTATTCTATTAAATATAATGTAAATGCCATTCATGTAGAGTTAATAGTATGTTCTAGAGTCTCAAAACCTGATGTCTAAATACTGTGGAAGGCTTCCTCTATTCTAACAAAAGTACTATTTGTGTTGAGAACTAATCATTAGACATTACACCATGGGTTTTATGTCACAAACATTTACTGTATCAGGGCAGACACATTAGTTTAAGCACATGGCATCGTATGGCTTTTATTTCCAATGTCTGCCTGAATGGAAGACCTTGTTGATTAAAAACCACATGCTGTTTCCACATCAGTACTGTGTTGTAATGGCAGACAATTAAAGGTCCCATGGCATAAAAATTTCACTTTATGAGTTTTTTTAACATTATTATGAGTTCCCCCAGCCTGCCTATGGTCCCCCAGTGGTTAGAAATGGTGATAGGTATAAACCAAGCCCAGGGTATCCTGCTCTGCCTTTGAGAAAAGAAAAGCTCAGATGGACCGATCTGGAATCGTGCCCCTTATGAGGTCATGAGTAGCAAGGTTACATCCCCTTTCTCTGCTTTGCCCACCCAGAGAATTTGGCCCACCCATGAGAGAGAGACATCATGGCTTTCAAATGAGGAAAGTGGCAGTTGGACAAGGCCACACATATGCACGCACATGCACACGCACACACCAGCCTTTTCCTCCCTGAAAGCTACAGACTCAGAAATGGCACATACTAAGGAAAGCTTACTGTGGGACTGGTTCTAGTGGCTGTAATTCTGCACCAAGGCTGAATTATGGGAAAGAGACTTCAGATATGGTATTAGGGGACCACTAAGGTCTATATAACATCATCCAAAGACCACCATGTCATGGGACTTTGAGTGAATTTTGGTGACAAGGATAAAGGGACAAAAGTTTAACCTGCGCGGCACTTCAAACAGCAGGAGAGCAGCAGCAGCACATTTCCACCACCTCTTGGGGCTGCCTAATACTGGTGAGAGGCAAACGTCTAGTATGCGGTGCTGCTACTGTCTACCAGTGAGCACCAGAAGAATATACTGGTTCTAGGTACTCTGCCCTCTGACGGGCTTACTACGGGTTGATTTAGGATATGTCTTAAGGTACTGGTGGAGCTTAAGCAGGGTAAACCCAAGGACATTACAAATGGTCACACACCTGAAGCTACATACAGGTTGCTTATATGTATATCAGCTTTGCTTCAGCCTCACACTGCAGAGTCTGGTCTCACCTTAAGGTCCCTGTGGATGTGCTTCTTGGAGTGGATATATTCCACTCCACTAACTATTTGCTGAGCAATGCTGAGACTTTCTTCTCTTCTCTTGGAGTCTTGGGGAGACTGAGCGTTCTTCTCATCAATCCAGTCTTTAAGGGTTTTGGTGTTACATAACTCCATCTGAATATACAGGTACTTTGCCAATGAATTATCAATGGAAGATCTAGAAAAGAAGGAAAAATATGGAAAATGAAAATAATGTAACAATCACCTTGAACTTAAAATAAGAACGTTCAGACATAAGGTAAGTGCTTGGGACTCACTGGGAAGAGCTGTAACTGCCAGCTGAGCTCCCAGCTGAACTGTCCCATTGGTATCCTGTATCCTCCGGCCAAACTGTGTAGTATCTGACGATATTAGGGTGGAGGAGGTCTGATAATGTTTTCACCTCTCGAAGAGCTTTCCTGATCCAAAAGAGAGCCAGAAAATTAATCAGTGAACAAAACACAAATGCTGCACATGCAGAGTGGAACCTCTCTACTGCATACTTACTCTTCACAGAAGACAATCTTTACAGCAAAATCCTTTTCCAGCAGTTTATGTCTTGCTTTGTGAACATAACCATAACCGCCACTGCCAAGACACTCCATGGGCTCAAATTCTGAAGTAAACCTGTCAATATTAACACTATTGTTTAGGCAAAAAGGTAAAAAAAAAACTTGATTACAGTTATTGGTAGATTTAAGAATCAGTATAAAACACACATGCTACAATGCAAATTCATGTTTTATTCATACCTTGACTGGATGGATGTCTCATTCTGATTATTTCCCATATTATTGTCTTTGGCAGCCTGCTTAGAGAATAAAAAAATAAAATAAATTTAGAATTGTTTGCAAAAACTAATCGTTTTAACCTTCATGAAGGTAGGATCTACTGCAGGACTGTCGTATTAGACTATATTAGTTTTAGCTAGCTGTACCTAATAAACTGGTAACAGAGTATATTTGATTATTTAAAGGAAGTGGAAAATATGAAATACCTTGCTGTCCCAGTCTGTCTGTTCTTGAAGAGCAGACCAGGCCAGCTGAGCTGCTTTCTGTTTGGCTTCCTTGACGCTTTTACCCTCACCCACAGGGTACTCCTTTTTGTTGATCACTAGTTTGTAGAAAAATCTGTGTAGGCAGAGAGGATAGATAGATAGATAGATAGATAGATAGATAGATAGATACTTTATTCTTTCAAAAGGACATTTTAGGCATTCATTAGCAAGACAATCATAACACAACAAACGCGTATACACACATACCTAAGATTAAAAATAAAATTTAAAATTAAAAATCACTCATAGAAAGGCAATGACCATGGTAAGGTGAGATACTTTGGTAGACTGTGCAATGATGATGCAAAAGTAATGATGATGGTGCAAAAGTAATGATGATAGTGTAAAAGTAAATATTTAGACCATTGTGTTAAGAAATCTTTCCCATATCTGTCGAGAGATTTCATAGAGTGTCTGTATTGTCTATTCAGGTTACAGAGGTCCAGGTTCATACTCACTGAGGGTTATGAGATGGACCGCACTTGTTTTCTAAGATGTAGTCATGGATGAGGTTTTCTTTGAGACAGTAGTGGTCGACAAGTCCTATGAAATTTTCCTCTGTAAAACCTTTGTCTTTGGTTATCTTTTCACTGTAATAACAACAAAATGTATTAAAACCTATCGTATTAAAACCTACCATAATCAAACAGAAACTATTTTTCTCCACTGTTTGTGCTCACCCAATGTCCGATTTTTCCTCCTCTGGTTGACTTGATGCACATCTGTATTTCTCCTCTCCAGGCTTGAAAACAAAACTAGAATTACCGCCTTGTAGCTGTATGCCGCCACCAACTAGTCAAGTTGCACTTTACATCCATGTCTGACCAGACTCACATAATATAATATATGAAGTAAAGAATTTCATAAAATAGTATTTAGTGTATTTTTCAGATAAACATGAATGCTTTACACACATCTTCAACCCAGCAGCACAGAAGATATAAACAATCACCACAGTTTCAACGTGTGAACCCAAGATTAGTGTCACCAATTCAGTATCCAACAGAATGTGAAATATGATCAAAATCTATCCTGTTCCTGAGTTATGGCGTTGATGGACAGACAACCAAAAAACATAATGCCTCCAGTCATGGCTAAAGCAAAAGGTTGTGGTGAATATGGCCCCTGTGATCAGTACATGTAAAGGACAAATAAAAGCATCAGGAAGAATCTGCAATGAAACTTCTTTCTATCAAGCTACTCTCTCTTCCAGCTGCCAATTTATTAGGCATACCTACAGAGAGGAAAATAAGTATTTGAACACCCTGCTATTTGGCAAGTTCTCCCACTTAGAAATCATGGAGGGGTCTGAAATTGTCATTGTAGGTGCATGTCCACTGTGACAGACATAATCTAAAAAAAAGAAATCCAGAAATCACAATGTATGATTTTTTAACTATTTATTTGTATGATACAGCTGCAAATAAGTATTTATCAGCTAGAATTCTGACCCTCAAAGACCTGTTAGTCTGCCTTCAAAATGTCCACCTCCACTCCATTTATTATCCTAAATTAGATGCACCTGTTTGAGGTCGTTAGCTGCATAAAGACACCTGTCCACCCCATACAATCAGTAAGAATCCAACTACTAACATGGCCAAGACCAAAGAGCTGTCCAAAAACACTAGAGACAAAATTGTACACCTCCACAAGACTGGAAAGGGCTATGGGAAATTGCCAAGCAGCTTGGTGAAAAAAGGTCCACTGTAGGAGCAATCATTAGAAAATGGAAGAAGCTAAACATGACTGTCAATCTCCCTCGGACTGGGGCTCCATGCAAGATCTCACCTCGTGGGGTCTCAATGATCCTAAGAAAGGTGAGAAATCAGCCCAGAACTACACGGGAAGAGCTGGTCAATGACCTGAAAAGACCACCATTTCCAAGGTTACTGTTGGTAATACACTAAGACGTCATGGTTTGAGATCATGCATGGCACGGAAGGTTCCCCTGCTTAAATCAGCACATGGCAAGGCCCGTCTTAAGTTTGCCAATGACCATTTTGGATGGTCATTGGCAAACAGAGGAGTCATGGGAGAAAGTCATGTGGTCAGATGAGACCAAAATAGAACTTTTTGGTCATAATTCCACTAACCGTGTTTGGAGGAAGAAGAATGATGAGTACTATCCCAAGAACACCATCCCTACTGTGAAGCATGGGGGTGGTAGCATCATGCTTTGGGGGTGTTTTTCTGCAATTGGACAGGTCGACTGCACTGTATTAAGGAGAGGATGACCGGGGCCATGTATTGCGAGATTTTGGGGAACAACCTCCTTCCCTCAGTTAGAGCATTGAAGATGGGTTGAGGCTGAGTCTTCCAACATGACAATGACCCGAAGCACACAGCCAGGATAACCAAGGAGTGGCTCTGTAAGAAGCATATCAAGGTTCTGGGGTGGCCTAGCCAGTCTCCAGACCTAAACCCAATAGAGAATCTTTGGAGGGAGCTCAAACTCCGTGTTTCACATCAACACCCAAGAAACCTGACTGATCTAGAGAAGATCTGTGTGGAGGAGTGGGCCAAAATCCCTTCTGCAGTGTGTGCAAACCTGGTGAAAAACTACAGGAAATGTTTGACCTCTGTAATTGCAAACAAAGGCAACTGTACCAAATATTAACATTGATTTTCTCAGGTGTTCAAATACTTATTTGCAGCTGTATCATACAAATAAATAGTTAAAAAATCATACATTGTGATTTCTGGATTTTTTTTTTAGGTTGTCTCTCACAGTGGACATGCACCTACGATGACAATTTCAGACCCTCCATGATTTCTAAGTGGGAGAACTTGCCAAAAAGCAGGGTGTTCAAATACTTATTTTCCTCACTGTAGATAAATCCAATAGAGTAAGTGCAACACTCCTGCAGTAAACCCTACCTTTATAAAGGATAAAGGCTAATGTTCAGTATTTGTCAAAACAGTTTTAGAGAAGCCTTGATCCGACTTGATAATTTTGGGTGATGCAGTTTGCGCTGCTGTTGAATAGTAATTTTATACACAGAGAGGTGTTTCTGTAATGTAGCCTACCCTCATGATATAAATCTGGTGGACAAAATATTAAAAACAGCTGTCTGTACAACACAACGCAGTTCAACAGAAACTACAGCCTCTAAAATGATCATGAAGTTGAATCAACACCTCTCTAAACAGTTTCAACCAAAACTTAACGTTACTGCAGGACTGTTGTATTAGACTATAGTAGTTTTAGCTAGCTGTACCTAATAAACTGGTAACAGAGTATATTTGATTATTTAAAGGAAGTGGAAAATATGAAATACCTTGTTGTCCCCGTTTGTCTGCTGTCGAAGAGCAGACCAGGCCAGCTGAGCTGCTTTCTGTTTGGCTTCCTTGACGCTTTTACCCTCACCCACAGGGTACTCCTTTTTGTTGATCACTAGTTTGTAGAAAAATCTGTGTAGGCAGAGAGGATAGATGATAGATAGATAGATAGATAGATAGATAGATAGATAGATAGATAGATAGATAGATAGATAGATAGATAGATAGAGGGAATTTTAGTAGCAAGACAATCATAACACAACAAACACATATCACACATACCTAAAGAATAAAAATAAAATTAAAAATTGAAAATCACTCATAGAAATGCAATGACCATGGTAAGGTGAGATACTTTGGTAGACTGTGTGCAATGATGATAGTGTAAAAGTAATGATAGTACAAAAGTAAATATTTAGATCATTGTGTTAAGATATCTTTCTCATATCTGTCAAGAGATTTCATAGAGTGTCTGTATTGTCTATTCAGGATACAGAGGTCCAGGTTCATACTCACTGAGGGTTATGAGATGGACCGCACTTGTTTTCTAAGATGTAGTCATGGATGAGGTTTTCTTTGAGACAGTAGTGGACGACAAGTCCTATGAAATTTTCCTCTGTAAAACCTTCGTCTTTGGTTATCTTTTCACTGTAATAACATGAAAACTTATTAAAATCTACCTTATTAAAACCTACCATAATCAAACAGAAACTATGTGTCTCCACTGTTTGTGCTCACCCAATGTCCGACTCATTTTGATCCAATTCCTCCTCTGGTTGACTTGATGCACATCTGTATTTCTCCTCTCCAGGCTTGAAAACAAAACTAGAATTACCGCCTTGTGGTTGTATGCCGCCGCCAACCAGTCAAGTTGCACTTTACATCCATGTCTGACCATAATATATGTAGTGAAGACTTTGAAGCAAAGTAATTAAAAGGTATTAAGTTTATTTTTCCGGGGAAACATGGACACTTCACACACAACCTTCAACCTGGCAGCACAGGAGATCTAACCAATTTGGTTATTTGGTTATTGTTGGTTATTTTGTATTGTGTATTGTTTGTGTACAGTATATTATCATTTTGGATATTTTTTGAGCTTGTTAAGCACTTTGGTTAACTATGGTTGTTTTTAAACATGCTATATAAATAAAAATTGAACTGAACTGAACAAAATACAAAATGTCATATTCTATTACCGATTTGTGTGAAATGTCACAACCAAAAAAATATTCAATGGCAAGCAAGTCAATTCCTTTCTTACCTCTGCTTTTTTTCTAGGACTTACATTAAGCCAGGAGAAACTGGTGTGTAATACTACTTACCTCTGAAGTTTTACTGCCAAATATCGCATCATATACAAGCTTGGCTGCTTCCTCCTTAGCTTCTTTCCTTGTTTTCCCAGTGGCAGCTGGATATGTATTACCATCAACCACAAAATTACAGCATCTAATAAAATAGAAACCTTTATTTAATGCATGTTGAAATGTTGACAGGATACCTATGAATTTAAATGCAGTAAGAGACTTACGGAATAGCATTATTTGGTCCAGGTATCGTTGACTCCACATGTCTTATAGTCAACTTGTTCTTCTGACAATAGTCATTGAGCCAACAATTATAATTGGCTTGAGTGATACTTGTGGGATGAGCTGATGCAGAAGGAGCTTCTGCTGCATTTTCTGTCTGTCAACATAATAAAAATTATACATCAAGGAGACCTGTGTAGTGTATTGGTCTTCTCCTGTACTTACAATAACAATACAAATAAGTCACAATCACATAAGTCAATAAGAGGTAGGCTATAATACTCTTACAGGATGAATTGGTTCCTCCTTCAAGCATTTCAAGGCATTTTTAGCTGCGTTCTGTTTGGCTTCCTTCTTGTTCTTCCCCACTCCCTCAGGATACGCCTTACCATTCAGGACTGCTCTTGCTGTAAATCTGAGAAGAAAATATAAATGTTGTTAAACAGATGATGATCCCCACAGGTGAAGCTAGTAAGTAGGCCTAATTTATTTTATAATAGGCTACAAGAATAATGCTGTGATATTAGGCTAGCCTACTGTCAAATTAATTTAGCGCAAGCAATAGAGCTGGTTAATTTGAAATATGATACCTGAGTTGGGTATCAAATCCAAAGTAATTATTTTTCAGTATACTCCATGCCACAGCACAATAGGTTAGTTAATAGCCTACTTAAAGAATAATAAACTTCAACACAGTTGTATATTAGTCTTTTTTGAAGTGGTTACACCAAATACCCTATGTAGGCTTAACATCTTTGCTATTGCTTTCTTCAACAGGGGTTGTCAATATGCAGAAAACAATAAATACAATCTCTATATATCTCTATACTATCTTTACTAAACCCTATCTGCACGCAACGTTGATGTACAGTATGTTAACCTAAAGTTACATTAAGTTCATGTGTGATTTCAATGTGGCAACCCCTGACAACATCTGGACCAACATACAATGACATTCTTTTTATCAGGAATACACACATTTTCTATTTCTTCTCATAAACAAACACTAAAAAGTACTAGAGCATGTCCTATCGAAGTACCAGTTTTCTGACTGTGCTACTGTCCTGGTCGTAAAATCCACCAGTACAGAGGATTTATGTTCTTACGTTTTAATGTGATCAGGGCCAACAGATCCGAAGTCATAGTTCAACTCCAATCCATGTTCCTGTGCATACAAGTTCAATTCAGCTGCGTCCATTATAAATAACTCAATAGTGTTAACTATTAACAAATAACAAAGTAGCCTACTAATGTCAGACAACTATATAATCTAAATTCTGCTTCCATAAATTCGCTACGTCTGGGAGCAGCTTCTATTCCGAGTCAGCCTTATCCGCAGTTAAGTTTCGTTTTCTCGGTCAACGTCACACTGCCTGACCCTGTGGCACTCCCATAGACAGCAAAAGAAGGGTCACTCCCCGATGTGAGTCCACTGCAGATTTGAGTCGCGCATGCTCAGATTAAAACGGTTTAAGGCTTAAAGTGTCATACCCATAGACAGTGAAAGAAATGGACCAACAGTCCCATTGCTCTGGACGGAGACCAGTGAAGGACATTAGAAGCTCTTTTGATGAAAGATCTGTCTTTGAATGAGTTTTACTATCTAAATCCGAAGGAATATCCGGGTCTGACTATGTATCATTTTCAACTTAATTTGGAGGAACAGATGGTATTATTTAAGAAAAGACATCCTTAGCATCATTAACCCTTGTATGGTATTTGGGTGAAATTAACCCATTTCAAATTTTTACAAGAAGAAAAATGGCAGTAAAGTAAAGTACATTTTTTCTACCTGAAACTCAATGGCCTTACCTTATTTTCTGTGATAAACATGTATTCCTGACTCAATTCAGAGAATTATTCTAGATATGACTACGTATGTTTCTTCCATAGTGGATTTTTTACATGAATTATAACCATATGACAAAAAATTAACCACACTTCCACTTTTAATTGTGTTCTTGTAGAGACTGATTGCATTCCCTAAATATATATGTGTTATGTCAATTGTTTGAAATTGAGATAAAGACAATATTTGTTAATAGATTATGAAGTCAAATTTGATTTCAGAACTGTTTTTAAAACCCCATATAAGTCACAGGTCACTCTGACGCGAGGGGTCCCAAAAGTGTAACACTAAACAGTACAAGGGTTAAGAAATGGTGGACTAGAAGTTTTAGGATTTGAAACCTTAAATAATACTTTCAAAGTGAAATGGTTAAGTTAATTGATTGAAGCTATATTTGAAATACTTTCCCTAAATATGTATTTGGTTTAGTTGGTGGAGTAAAATTTCTGATAACATGTGATTATAAAATTGATAGATTACCTGTAAAGTTATCAAACTTTCATACACAAGCTCTGCTGGACTGGAAATTAATTTACAAGCATAACTTTACACCAACCAATTACTACAGTTGGAATAACAAGGATATTAAATATAAAAAATAATTCTCTGTATTATGGAAGAGGGGTTGCTAATGTAATGTATTGTTAAAACAACTCCTTAATGCTGACGGGCAGTTACTAAAGTATAATGAGTTCCTCTCCAAATACCAGTTAGAAGTCACACCAAGAGAATATGCAATAGTTGTTGATGCTGTGCCGAGATGTGTGCTGCAACTTCTTAGAGGTTCAGTAATAACAGTGATCAATCCACTTAGTAGTGGTATATTCCTTGGGTGCGGTGACACTAGCAAGAATAAATGATCAAATAAACACATCAGGAATTACATACAAGCGGTAACTTGGCCCTCAGGAAGATTCATTTGGGCTTTGATCTAAGGAGAAATGAACTGGCAAAAAATCTGGTTAATTAGAGACAAATTTTGTCTTAATAACAAAGTAAAAGAGGTTTCTTTTTAAATCTTGCATAAATGGACATGGACATAAAAGAGATTCAAACTTGATATTGAATATTCTTGTACTTTCTGTGAACTAGAAGAAGAAACACGGGGAGAATGATGGCTTACTCTATTTCCACCCTTTTTGTTTGGGGGCACCAAATTATTGTAAATTTTGTTTAAAGTTTGTTTTCATTGTTGTAAAGTTTGTTCAAAAGTTAAAATGTCTTAACATGAATCCAACCTATTATTATAAGCAAATATCAATCCGTCTTTGTGAAAATAACACATAGATGAAAGGCTTAGCCTACAGGTAAGGTAGTCATCCACAGATCCAGTTATTTCTAGAGATCTAGTTACTGTCCCACATTTAACAATAAAACCCGATTTATAAAATCATGCCAACAGTTTTTTGTTTAATAGCTTTGCAGTAAAAAGGTATATTTAAAGTCTTTAGGCCACCCACTTGTTATTGTAGGCCCAGTTTAATATGCAACTTAACCCTTGACCATGAAATTGTCCTCCCATGTCAAAAAATTTAAAACGAACATTTGTTTGTGCTTTTCCGATGTTTTTGTCGCTTTTTCTATATTTATTTGTCACTTTTTCCATGATTTTGGTGTTTTTTTTTTAAAACCTGAGCTGGTTTAATAATAGGTTTTACATTTATTCTTGGAATTCATGGTCAACAAACCTCATTTATATCAAATTATACATACGTTTTTAGTTAAAAAGGAAGAAATTATGAATTATTTTGACTGATAGTTAAGATCAGAGGATGTTGAGTGGATCACAGATGGGTACATGTCCAAGTTTAGTCTGGATTCTGTTTTGAAACCATTAAAAAAAAAAAAAAAGATTTCAAATGCTATATAGATTAAATAAAACACCCCAAAAAATCAATGAAAGTAATCATTAATTTTACCTGAAGAATGTTGTATGAAATCATCCATGTTATTCTCAGGCAATTTGGGTGAAAGAAATCCATATTTCGGATATAAAACATTTTGAAACGGGTCAATTTGACCTGAGGACAACACAATGGGTTAATTAGATACAAAATAAAGTAGTAGAGGGTCCCTGATCTGTCTCTCTGTCTTAGTTCAGGGGTCCTTAGCTTAAAAAACGTTGAAGACCCCGATTTAGAGGCTATTAATATGCTTTAGCACCCAATACAAGAAGATAACAGCCAACTCTGGAATGGCACAGGGCCTCTCAGCGATATTGCACTCTAGGCTACCAGTAAATAATATTTAAAATGAAAGAAAATGAACAAATGCAACTAAGAAAGAAAACAAATTATACAAATTAATGTGGGAAAAAAACAATAGACCACTTTCCAGCATATTTTAGCACACAATGCGTTTCATAAAATGGTCAGACTGTATGTCGTACCTTTAGTAATTTAGGTTCCATTCAGACCAGCAGCATGTTGTAATGTCCTGATGACCGACTAAAAAAGGAAAATCAAAGAAAACACACTGAACATCTCATAGTTACATTCTACTGTATTTGATATATTTCATAGTTGATAGCTTACAATCATTATCTCATCTCCAAGTTTGAGCTCATCTAAACAGCTGAATGGAATATTATGAGAAGGCTCAATAAAATTCACATCAATCATAATGGCCTCCTGTATCATTATCACCACAAAGTCTATGGAACATTAGCACATTATACTCTAAATGTAATGAAAAATCAATAAAGACATTGTTAAAAAGATACAAATCGGTAGTAGTGAACATGGAAATAATATGTGTATGTTTAAAAAAATAAATCCTAAATAAAAAAATATCTTACCTGGTGATGTTTGTATTTCCAAAATCAAAAGAGAGAGTGAGATTAGTAATATACTCCGTGTCCCTAAATAACCTTCCAAAGGTCATGACGTCATGTCTGCTGCTTTTGCTGCTGTTGTGTGCTGCCATCACTTTATTCATTCACAAAATTCATCCAAAAATATTTATTTCCCATCAAACACTATCTTGTGTTAGACATGAATGTGAGTAAATCCTTGACACATAATAGTAAAAAAGTATTATATTTACCAAAGCTTTTTAATGAAATAGTTAAATATGATGATAATGTTTTTAATATTAAATAAAATACAGATATCAGTTATTGGTGAACATACACACCTGGACTTACATTAATACCTGGGCACTTGATTCAAAACTGACACTTTTGACTGATAATTTATGGTTAATGTCTTGTTTGTCTTTTTTATAGCCAAAGGTTCTTATTGTTATTATCATTATTATTTTATTACTGTTATTATTGTTATCTTTATACTGTCTTCTATACTGTATTCTTGCTAAAACTGATGCTGGAAATTTCAATTTCCTTGCGGGAGTCATCCCAAAGGGATTAATAAAGTGAAGTGTCTAAGTCTGGTTATTCTGGTCCTGTATTACTTGGCATTGGATTAAAATCAACTAATTAATTAATCAACCCCTGAATTAAGTTCAACGATGTTAGGTTCGAGGACTTGAGTGGAAAAAATTACTCACGGACACAAGACTTGGCTTTCTTTGGCAAAGGGGAATAAAGCTGAAAAACATTCAGCAGTCTTCCAAAAAATTTATTCCCTGCTCGGCCGTTTTATTAAGTGGGTGTATACAGAAAGTTGATTTACATAATGGGTGTAGTATATAGTTATTTTACATAAAAATGGGTTAAAACATCATTGTTTTACATAAAAGTGGGTTAGTACATCATATCTGCTATACTATTGGTTAAAGAGAAACTGGGTGTGCTAAACAAGTTTTAAGGTCAACCCAGTACACTGAAGTTTTAATAAAGAAACAATAGCTCTTTCACACAGTCACAGCTGCAAATTAATCTTATCTTACCCTAGTGGTCAGACACAGGAGTGTCCGGCTCTCCTCGGTCTCAGTGTTCTTCATTTTTCAAGGTTTCAAAATAGTCACATGATAACTTTTAAACAATAATACTTGTTCAGTTTTCATACAATATAACTTTGATCAGTCTCCACATTTCCCCCCTGTTTATCTTTGAATATGCTTGTTTCTTTGACTTTAACTTACCACCCTCTGTTCACACAGTTTCGATGATAGTTTCATTAGCAAACATTGCATAATTCTTGTACAGCTTAAACAACACTGTAATTATCTTCACTCAACAATGGGTCATAATTTCTGTCCAGCAACACTTGTATTTGAACAAAAGATTGTGTAACCATTTTTTTTTTTTTCATCATAGATCGCAAACATGGAATCACACACGTAATGAATAAACAGAATAGAATAAGAACAACAATTACAGGCACAGCAATTTATTTTAGCAATAACTGCCACCAGTTTCCTGCAAACAAGTCATTTAGCCAGTGTATAAGTTTTGCACCGTGAGTGCGATCTGCCACATACTTTTCCAGTTCAGTCAGATTATTCAAAACGTCATGAATGGTTCCTCCCGGAGCCATTTGGTTTGGAACAAAGGTGCAAGGGTTGCCTCTATGAGTGTGCAAGTGAGTCCAACACCATGCGGTTCTGCAACACCATTTCTCTGATGGATCTCTGCTCTTCTCCGACGGCCGTGGTGTGTAGCCAACCCCATCAAGCATATAGCCTTCTGGAGTGTGGTGTTGTACGGCCACAGTCCTGGTGATGTAGAAGATACTGGCATGTGGATTCACACATAGCAGTAAGTCATGTGGCGTAAGTAGGCTGTTGTGTTCATGAGCCTCCACCACTCGTTGGTTGCAGGTGCATGGGGGTAGTCGGAGTGCGTCACATGGTTCACCATCCGCTTCTCTCTATTGGCTGGGGTTGTCTCCTGAAGTAGCCACCCAATGGAAAGGCCTAGGAGCAGGAGGCAAATCATCCCTCCACAACAGGCAGTCTCTTTGCAGTGATTCTCCTCTGCTGGTGTTCGTCTCGGGCCTAACTTCCGCTGGCTGTCATCATGCTCCCCAACTCCTAATGTGAATAAGGAGAACCGTTGGATTCTTCTGCGAGGTTTGAGACGATAGCGTACTAAAAACACTATCAACTTTGTATACCCGACTTGTCTCTTATTCACGTGAGTTGAGGGGCTTAAACAGCTTGCTGTTACTCAGATGCACCCACGTGGACCTTTCTGCTGTCACCCAGTACACTGAAGTTTTAATAAAGAAACAATAGCTCTTTCACACAGTCACAGCTGCAAATTAATCTTATCTTACCCTACTGGTCAGACACAGGAGTGTCCGGCTCTCCTCAGTCTCAGTGTTCTAATTCATTTTTCAAGGTTTCAAAATATTCACATGATAACTTTTAAACAATAATACTTGTTCAGTTTTCATACAATATAACTTTGATCAGTCTCCACAAACGACATTGTTGAAACAAAATAAAAATATTGACAGTATTTCCATTATTGTTTTTAATGATTATTGTATGAAAAAAACACACTCAAAATGAGGGTCCAGCCTTGGGAGATCATGGCCGTCCAAGCATTTTCAAGTGTGTATATGTGTACATTTAGTGTACATTAGATGCATGACCATTATGCTTCAGATAACCATTATTTTATTTTTCAACTTAACATACCGGTATTCAGTACAAAACAGCTGTTATGTGACACCACTTTAAATACAGTACATTTAACCATTTCCAGCATAGAATAAAATGTTTACTGAAACGTGATTAGTTAGAATAAAAGCTGGACAGATGTGAATTCATGAAAAAACTTGATTTCATTTTTCTTTCCCGGTCATTTAAAACCCATGATTATATTAGGTCTTAGGTTCTTCATCATTTGCAGGGTTAATGATTGAGCAAAACATAGAACCCCAAACTGCCCCCCCATTGCCATAGGTGTATGAGTTAAAGTTCAGGTTAATGCGCTATATACAGTAAGGGCAGTACACTAAACATTTTCATAAAAATGTTAATAACCACATATTTATCAGTATCAGATAATTTGATTTAAATCACAGACAACAGAAGAGCCCCATCTCTACATGATAATGGGTCTTGTCACAATTGTTTGTGATAATCAGACAGTTCTATTTTCCTGATGGACATTTTTTGTGCTCAATGTCTGAGCCCACTTCTCCAGCTCTGCCTTCAGTTTACTTGCATCGGGTCGGTCTTCTGGATTCTCACGCAGCATTGACTCAATGTTATTGTTCTGCAAAAAACAACACAAAACAGTGCAAAGCCCTGCATGTCAGCCTCCCTGCTACTCTGCTGGTGACCATTGTGACTAAACTGACACCCTATGGGAAATACTACTTCATGTGACAGGGGAATCAGTAAGGATAATAAGTATACTGTGACTTACCTCTTGGGGAAATGTCTTTGAAAAGTCATTGGGAAGCTTCTGACGTCTGGCATTATCGAAAACCTGATATTCATGGGGTAATAAAAGGATGAAAGAATATCTTAGCCTGAAATTACTCTATATCCTTCCAGGATTGCTCCGGTGCTGCAGGAAATTCTGCCGGATGCATATATTTTCCGTTTCCTTCTGCTTTCTTTGTCTTGGAATTTTCAATTCGGTCTATGAGGATAATTCAGACTGTGCTCTGAGAAAAAGGTTAAGCACCGATTACAAGATGAACAATAATGTTCCATCTCATCTCCTATCTACAGTCATAGGGTCACATTGTTGTGGTAAGTCATATAATCAATCTTTAATAACCACACATTGTTACGTCCTATTAATGCAAGACTCACCTCTCGTCTTTCATGGCCAGTAGAGACTTTCCAAAGAAGTTCCAAATATATCAACCCCAGAGCAAATATATCCACTTTTCGGTCATAGTTCTTCTTCCTCTTTTGGGACAGAATAAAAACACAGTATTGACACAACAACTTCAGCAGAAAAAGGTTATACTTTCATTGATTGTCATTAAGATGAACTAGTTACTGTATCCTCATGAAGTAATTGAAACTTCAGCTTTCAGCTCAGATTTTAGTGATTAAATTTGCATTACAGTTTAGAAAAAAAGGCTATGTAGTACTGTATGTTGATATAAAATCTGTAATGTGTTTGATGGAAAAAAAAAAATTTGATTTGTAAAGCTCTCAATGCCAAAGGTAAAGACAGTTGAGACTTCAGTGTGAACAGGCATATAGGTAGCCTAACTAATTAAGCATATTAGAAAAACATATTTGTTGACACAATAATACTGACAAATTAAAAGTTATTGTCAGTAAAGACCATCTCACTTGTTCTGGAGCCATGTAAGATCGGGTTCCTCTGTTCTCTGTTCTGTCCATCAAAGCATCATCATCTCTGGTGACCAGACCAAAGTCCCCAATCTTCACTTCTCCATCCAGCCCAAACAGGATGTTTGCAGGCTTAACAATAAAAAGCAAAAACAGAAATTGAAACAAATAAATATCTATCACCCCACATGATGAGTATTAAAGTGCTCATACAGTATTATGCTCATTTTCAGGTTAATAATTGTTGTTTAGAGATTATATCAGAATAGGTTTACATGGCTTAATTTACAGAAAACACCATATTTTTACTTGTATTGCACATTGCTGCTTTTTCACTTTGTAAACCTATAACCTGCAAAAAAAGATATATAACACAATAAAAGAGAGGGAAAAAGCCAAAAAGCATAATATGAGCACTTTAAAAGAACACCTGAAAAGCACCGTTGTTACTCTCTGCTCTTCACCACAGGGCTTCTCAGGTGCTGCAAGCAAATCCCTCCACCCAAGTAGCAGTGCTTCGCCTTCTGAGAATATAGTTCCCAGTATGTACACGGTTAGAAGATGGCTGTGTCTCATGTCACCTTGTTATTTTTACATAATGTGACTATACAAATCACAACATATAAATAGGAACATGTTGGCATTATTTTGTCACTTATTGGGAGCAGTAGATGGAGCCGGTTACCTCCGAGATCTGTGGTGAGCTAGGCTAGCGGTGCGTGCGTCAGACAGTTACGACACACACAGAGATGAGAAGGGTATGTATGGACTTATCTAACTCTGGGGGATACTATGAATAAGCTAAAGTCCTAATAAGTCTGCGTGTTCCTTTAACACATCAACGAGTGAACTTAGAGCTTGCAGTAACAGCACCTTTCCACCAGGGGCAGGATCTGGCCTAATACTAGCAAGGGGCAAAAGTATAGTATGCGGTGCTGCTACTCTGTACCAGTGAGCACCAGAAGAATATACTGGTTCTAGGTACTCTGCCCTCTGACGGGTTGATTTAGGATATGTCTTAAGGTACTGGTGGAGCTTAAGCAGGGTAAACCCAAGGACATTACAAATGGTCACACACCTGAAGCTACATACAGGTTGCTTATATGTATATCAGCTTTGCTTCAGCCTCACACTGCAGAGTCTGGTCTCACCTTAAGGTCCCTGTGGATGTGCTTCTTGGAGTGGATATATTCCACTCCACTAACTATTTGCTGAGCAATGTTGAGACTTTCTTCTCTTCTCTTGGAGTCTTGGGGAGACTGAGCGTTCTTCTCATCAATCCAGTCTTTAAGGGTTTTGGTGTTACATAACTCCATCTGAATATACAGGTACTTTGCTGATGAATTATCTGAAGATCTAGAAAAGTACGAAAAATATAATTTCACCTTTAACTTAAGGTAAGTAAAGGAAGTAAGTAAGACATAAGATAAATGCATGGGACTCACTGGAAAAAGCTGTTGCTGCCAGCTGAACTGTCCCATTGGTATCCTGTATCCTCCGTCCAAGTTGTGAAGTATCTAACGATATTATCGTGGCCGAAGTCGGATAATGTCTTCACCTCTCGAAGAGCTTTTCTGATCCAAAAGTAAACAAGGAAAATGTATGAACAAAACATAATTGCTGCATGTGCACAGTGAAACCTCTCTACTGCATACTTACTCGTCATAGAGAACGATTTTTACAGCATAATCCTTCTCCGACAGTTTATGTTTTGCTTTGCGTACATAACCATAACCGCCACTGCCAAGACACTCCATGGGCTCAAAGTCTGAAGTAAACCTGTCAATATTAACACTATTGTTTAGGCATTGAGGTAAAAACATAGAGATGCCATTATGATTGTACAGCACTTATTGATTGAAATTCAAGTTGACTTCAGTATGAAATGCTATATATGGTATAATGCATTTTTTCATACCTTGACTGGGTGGATGTCTCATTCTGACTTTTCCCCATATTCTTGTCTTTGACAACATGCTTAGAGAACAAAAGAATACAAAACATTTATAATTTTGATCTCTACTCTGATTATTAAGTTTTACATGCTATATGAAGTACGACATAAAACAGTAGTATATTTTCTTTTGGACAATACTATCTCCAAATGTGCAACTCTCCATTTCCCTTGACTGGACAAACTAAAATGTCTACTCACTATTATTATTTTCCCCTCTCCACATACTGAGTAAGCAGATTATAACATTTATTTTATGAGATTGTGATAGAAAGTGCAGACCTGATCCTTGGATGAGTTGGACGAATCAGTGAATATTCCTGAGCCACTTGTACTCGTTGACATACTTTGTGACGATGAAAGAGACTCCCTAGGAGAACATAATAAGATGCATGAGTACAGCCTGTTGACCATTAAGCTCTACAATCTGTTTTAATAATTGGGTACATAAGCAGATTACAGTGAAGTTGACAACCTGGCATCATCTTCAGACGCAGCTGACCTTATGGGAATCTACAATTCACAAAAGTTGATTAATGTAGCATGTTCTGAATAATAAATAAATAAGCAATAATTATTATTGAATGTGATTTTTCATTTTAGATTTGTTATTCTGAGAGAACACACCTGAGCCTTGGGAAGATTTGATGAATCAGCGAATATTATTGATCCACTTGTGCTCATTAATGTGCTTTGTGATGATGATTCATGGGACTCCCTAGGGAAATACAATGAGAGACATGAGTACAGCTTTCTCAGTATTTAATTCAATGTTCTGCTCTTTTTTGTAAGGCAAAGCAATATTATTTATATAGCACATGTGAGCAACAGGGCAATTCAAAGTGCTTTATATAAAACATTTAAGGGTAATCCAATACAAATACTTTTTTTTAAAACAGATAAAACACGAGATCAAAATTCACAGTGCAGTATTAGATATTAAAGAAAGGCAACACCAAAAAGAAAGGTCTTCAGCCTTAATTTAAAAGAACTGAGAGTTGCGGCGGACCTGCAGTTTTCTGGGAGGTTGTTCCAGATACAGTTGTGTTCAACATAATAGCAGTCCAACATCACTAACCTCATAAATTATATTTTTTGGTAGAAGTGACATTTCTACATGGCAAATAATTTAATAGTAAGTTTCTAAGAGTCATAGAAAACCAACAGACCCAACTGTCATGGCATGCATGCTGCTCATTCTGTGTAATTGAATCTGTAATTGAAAGGGGCATGTTCAAAATAATAGCAGTGTTGTGTTCAATTAGTGAGGTGATTGATTCTGGGAAGAAACAGGTGTCCATTATGGCCCATTATGCATGTTGGTTATAGTGCAATTCACACTGAAATACTCAGCAAAATGGGTTGTTCCAGTCATTGGTCTGAAGAACAGCAGACTTTGATTAAAAAGTTGATTGGAGAAGGGAAAACAAAAGACTTAAAGTTACCTGTTACAATCAGTAGAAGGCTATGTGAAGCAAAGCTATCAGCTAGAAGCCCCCGCAAAGTCCCATTGCTGAAAAAAGACACGTACTGAATAGGTTGAAATTTGCCAAAGGACACATTGACTGGCCAAAGGAGAAATGGTGCGACATTCTGTGGACTGATGAGAGCAAAACTGTTCTTTTTGGGTCTAGGGGCCGCAGACAGTTTGTCCGACGACCCCCATGCACTGAATTCAAGCCACAGTACACTGTGAAGACAGTAAAGCATGCTGGTGCAAAAAGCATGTTTTGGGGATGTTTCTCATACTGTGGTGTTGGGCCCATCTATCACATACCAGGGTCATGGATCAGTTTCAATATATCAAAATACTTGAAGAGGTCATGTTTCCTTATGCTGAAGAGGAAATGCCTTTGATTGGGTCTTTCAGCAAGACAATGACCCAAAACACACCAGTAAGCGAGCAAAGTCTTGGTTCCAGATGAACAAGATTGATGTTATGAAGGGGCCAGCCCAATCCCCGGACCTCAATCCCATAGAACACTTGTGGGGTGACATCATAAATGCTGTTTCTCAGGCAAAACCCAGTAATGCAGAGGAATTTTAGAATGTAGTTCAATCGTCCTGGGCTGGGATACCTGTTCACAGGTGCCAGAGGTTGGTTGACTCCATGCAACACAGATGTGGAGCAGTTCTCCGAAATAATGGTTATGCAACTAAATATTAGTGCAGTGACTCAAAGTAAAGCAAACACATTTTTCAGTTCATACAGTAAATGTTTGAGTTTGTAAAGAAAAACGCAAATTATTGTTTTGAACAGCCTAATATTCCTTTTTCTTCACTTTCTGTAAAGGTATAACACAAACTTGATCAATTTTGGTCATGTTTCAATTTGGAAT
Organism: Etheostoma perlongum; assembly: GCA_026937815.1. Lineage (NCBI taxonomy): Eukaryota > Metazoa > Chordata > Actinopteri > Perciformes > Percidae > Etheostoma > Etheostoma perlongum. Next base: position 11,717,432 of record CM049387.1, read on the forward strand.
TGAATGTGCAGTGTTCCCAATGCATTAATATTATGGACTTAAAAGCTATTCTAATGATTTTGACTTGAGAGGTCTGGGTGGTTCGTAGTGCAGTAGCAGATCAGAAGTGTAATAACAATAAGTGTCTTACAGGGTAGTTGATTGCGGTGAGAACATAGGTGTTGCACCATCTTCAGACACTGTTGACCGGACGGACACCTAAAGGGCACAGAATGTTAGACATGTATATTTATGTGATATTTTACCTCAGTGGAACCATTTTATTCTAAAGTAATCAAAAGTAGCTAGGGTTGAGTGTAATCTGTGATGGCACACAACACTTAAGTAAGACAGAATGGGACACTGTCTGGAAAGAAACAAAAAAAGTTCTATCCCTGAAATGAAAAGAAAATGCGGTGCTTGAATGTTTATGGAAAGCTCTTTCAAAATAAAAGCAAATATGCTGTGGTGATTATGGCCCCTGTGAGCAGGACATTTAGAGGCTAATTAAAAGCATCATGAAGAATCACTTAGCTGTAGTTTATTAGTTACACCTAGCTGAAACTAATGCAGGCTAGTACAACTGTCAAGCAGTAAATCCTAGCTTCATGAAGGTTATACAGTAATGTTCAGTTTTGTTGTTTTAGATCTTCATGAAGGTAGGCTTTATTGCAGGACTGTTGTATTAGACAGCATTCATTTTAGGCATGCTAAGTGTACAGTACGTAATAAACTGGCAACTTATAAAGGGAGTAGAAAATATAAATAAATAATACCTTGCTGTCCCAGTCTGTCTGTTCTTGAAGAGCAGACCAGGCCAGCTGAGCTGCTTTCTGTTTGGCTTCCGTAATGGTCTTACCCTCACCCACACGGTACTCCTTATTGTTGATCACTAGTTTGTAGAAAAATCTGTGTAGTGTTTGGAAAAGGAGCAAATAGTTAACATCATTATACGTAGGTCTGCACAAGATTGGAAACAACTGACATTGCAATATTTTTTTAACCCCTAATATGAAAAAAGAAAAAGTAATTTTTAAAAGATGACATAAATAGCTCTATTTGTAAATATTAAATCATTCTCGACTACTGTGGTGATTTTGTAGGGGAGTGCATCTACATAGAAGATAAAAATTAAAAACGATCTTTTCTAATGTAAACCATTCTTTGTTAAACTTTAATGCTTTACAAACACCAAAACAAGTAAGCGCTGTGACTAACGTTACTCTTCTGAAGTGGTTTTGGAGAGGGACATCAGGTAGAAATACGCTGGTTGACTAGCATGACACCATTCAAGTATTCATATAATACTATCAATCCAGGCTAACGTGAATGACAGTGACACCATGTTGCTTCCTCTAAATTTCAGGTTGTGGTCGACTAGCGGGACCACCTCGTTAGTTTGATAAATCGATCAGACCTGCATGTCAGGCGCACTAGCAACAAACTCTGTGTATCCAAGAACAATTAAATCAGTGGAAATGATGTTGGATCAGACACAGACTTCTGTTTTAGATTAGTGTTACGTTTCCAGTGTCACGGCTCAGAACCGTAACATTAGTTTGGACAGACGGACCCCTTGTTTCTTTCTTTCTCCGGGGGGAAATGGACGGGAGACGTTGTAATTATGTTGCATTAATCAGGTGATTTAGTTTGTATTTGCAGCAAATATAAAACACTGACTGCTGTAGCTTCACTGACTACCCATTGAAAACTATGCGCATCACTGTGACAATCGCGCATGCGCACATTGCGACGTCGATGCTAAAACACAATATCGTTCAGCCCTAATTATACGTATGCTAACATGTTAATGAACTGAACTGAACATCAATAAAGAGTTAGCAATACAGTGTCTGTAGTGGCTATTCAGGTTACAGAGGTCCAGGTTCATACTCACTGAAGGTCATGAGGTTCACCGCATCTCCTTGTCTCAATAAATGTATGGGTGATTTTTTTTTTCTGACAGTAGTGGTTGACAATTCCAATGTAATTTGTCTTTGTATAACTGCTGTCCTTTGAGTTCATACTGAGGCGTCTTGTCGTATTACTGTAATAAAAAGTAACATTTCACACTGATGTTCATTATTTGGATATTATTGAAAATGAACTGCTGCTATGATTTACTCACCAGATATCAAAAACATTTGGATTCATTTCCTCCTTTCGTTGAGCTGATGTGGGGTTGTGATTCTCATCTGCAGTCTTGAAAAAAAAAAGAAAATACAATTTCTGAGTATGTGACACCCTACAACATAATACCTTGGGTAAGCCAGGAGAAACTGGTGTGTAGTTGTACTTACTTCTGTAGTTTAACTGCCACATATCACATCATATACATCATGAATACAGGTATATTCAGATAGACGCTATGTATAATAATGTTTTTTGAATCCTAAAGCAAAGAAACATGTTCTAATAGAAAACCAAAATACAGGTACAATACTAAAAATTAGTAAAATATGGGAGCTTTAAGCAAAGAGGAGCAATAATCTTACTGTGTCGACTGAGTCCTGATGTTCAGTCCTGAACAAGCATTCCAGGGCATTTTTAGCAGCATTTTGTTTGGCTTCCCTCTTGTTCTTTCCCACACCATTTGGATAGGCTTTTCCATTTAGGACTACCCTCTGGGTGAATCTGTAGGGGAATTGTCACATAGCTGTTTTTTTGGCAAGTTGACTTGAAATGATGTTGGGGTGCATTAAATGACATAACTCTCCAAACCACCCTATTCAGCCTGTAGAAGGACTCCACCAGGATATGCACACGCCAAAGCCCCTAGGTCAAATGTGATTATATTCATAGGCTGTAATTGCAACACAGTATTGTAACAGTATGATTAATAGTCAAAGAATGTAGGCCTACTTAAGAACACATTTAAGGTAAGCCTTCCAAGGTAGCCAGCCTTCTTATTTATTTCTTTGCTCTTCTCCATTACATTTACAATTTACTATTTACTTCACAAATAAATCTTTTACAGGTCACATGGCATAACTGATCCAGAGCTATAGGTAGCAGGTCATTACATCCATGTTATCTGCTGCAATTAAAGGCCTTTATTATTACAATATGGCCATTCACTTTACCCCAAAAATAATTTCTGAGAATTATTACACTGGACTGTAAGTAAAAAGTTGAGAGTCCTTGGGCAATTATGTATTAAGATAGCCTCTGTTAAATCCTGCAGTTTGATTCACATAGTGTTTTTAGTTGGTTCTACTAGGTTTCATGGTAATTTAGGAGATCTCTGATTTACCAGGTGAAATTATAAATCAGTAACGTTAGCTGTTTTTCTATAGGGTCTTGGATATTGCATCACCACCACCACCACCCTCAGCAGCGCCATCGTCACCCATGCCAGGAACACTCTCGCCCAGAAGTACACCCATTGAACTCTAGTACAACTGTGGCTAAATATGTGCAAAACCAGCAAAGGTGTGTAAAATCCCCGGCTAACAGAAATTGTATTCAACTCACGTTTTAATATGGTCGGGGCCAACAGAGCCGAGGTCCTCATAATCCATCTTGCAGCTTATTCTCTGTGCGTACTCGTTTAGTCTACCAACATAGTTTCCAGTTTCCATCTTTAATGACGAAGCTGTCGGACTTACAGCTCAAATGACATAAAGTACAAAGCTCAGTACTGCTCCTCGTCCTTCGTATATCAGCGCTCTGGTCCGACTTCCGAATCATGACTTTAGTAACCTAAGTTTCGATTTCCCCGTATAAACGTCATTCACGTAACGTGACATGGCTTGACTTGATACGATTAATCGAAACTAAATACTTGGCACAAATCAACCGCAGCCTTGCCCTACACCCGTAAACGACGACTGCTTTCAAAGTTGTTGTTCGAATGGAAGCAGGTTTCAATTTAACATTATGGGGGGCATACTGGGGGGTGGGGGGGTCCTTTGGGGATTACCTTTTTAATGTGCATGCATGCGGTGCCTGTTCAAGTCAATTAATGAATTAAAATTAATTTATAAACCCCTAATTATTGTTTGAGCAACATCTGTGCTCATGCACGTGCAGCAACACAGGGCTACAAGTCAGAGGAAGTACCCTACACTGCAGTCCAAACGTTTTACACATTGAAATAATTGATAACCGGAGGCACATAGGCCTATGCAATTATCAAATTAATGGTAGGGACAATATATGGTAATCAGAAGTGGTATAACAAATTACGCACATGGCCATTTTGCATTAGTTATCAATAACTGCAGTTACTTTGTTATAGGTTGTGCAGAATTGAGTTCATCTGTCCAGTGGTGTACACAATGTATCAGGGTGGGGGGGAAATTCTTGGTCTAATGTCACACCAGAGTCTAGGGCTTAGCTCGGACCGAAGTCATGCCCAGTGGCTTGACCACAGAGCGAGTGGGCACACCCAGTGCCAGCTGGTTGTACCTGACGGAGGATGGGCACAGGTAACCTGTAAATGTGTTGTAACACTAGTCATGTTAGCCTAATGACAAATGTTTATGCTCTGCTAGATTAGCTAGATAAATGCAGAAATAGAAATATTAGTTTTGTTACAGTATTTAAATTTGGCTAATCTGTTTGCCTCCGAAGGTTGAGCAGCATAAGTTCGTTAAATTGGAAGTTAGTCACAGTGCTGTGAGATGGCAGTTGACAATAATGTATATCATGGTCAATGATGGTAACTCCATAGCAAGTCTTTATCATTGCCAATAATGTTCTACAGCAAGGCCGAGATCCTCCTAGTGCAAAAACTTTATTTTGTAAACTTTAGTTTACAGCTTGAGTTATTATGAATGGTTGCGAGTGACGCTGTGATTGACAGCACTGCTGTTGCTGTGATTGTTTTTGGCACCACTAACAGACCTACAAGCCAGTGGCAGCTGATAAGGTCGAGCTGGGTGAGCGCTGTGGTGAAGCTATTCCTGAACTACTGCGGTGTACAGTAGGTTGGTAACAGATCGGTCTATATGATAGAAGAAGGCTTTGGCTACAGTAATGGCTCAGCTTTTCTTCCAGACTGGCACTTAGCCGAAGCACTGAAGTGTCCCATTACGTCAGATGTAGGTGGTTTTGGGACTTCCTGAGGCCCCAAAACTAACAATTTCGCACTTCCTCCATTTTCAATCGAGAGTATAATATATTCTTGTGCCATTCAATCATTTGTATCTGTTGTACAGTACATTGTTTTGTCTGTGTTCCTACCAAATATAATGGCTCTAGAGTCTAGGTCCTCAAGTCTAGGAGTTATATTTTTGAGGATATTGAACCCTAAAAATGGATTCCCATCTTAAAGTAATCATTCCAGACCAGGCCTTTTTCAAACTAATAGTATTGGTTAATATTATGTCAACCTTTGGAGAATGTTCTCCTAATGTTATTTTTTTACATTTCTCTAACAACCATGATACCAATTTTATTATTAAACTGTCTGTGCATGAGCAGGAATGAATTATTATATATTAGCAGGAATTAATGAACAGGCAAACTTGATAGGATTTAAAACTTTAATTTATACAATATAAAAAAATACAAAAAATATATATATACAAGAATCAGAATCGGTTTTATTGGCAATATGGACACATAATAGTCCAAATGTAGTGTACAAGATGCATATTGGAATGATAAAGTACAGTATTTTAAAACATACTGTAAGTCACACTGGACTGTAATCGCAGAAATGTAGTTCACAAAATCCAAGACCAAGAACAGACATTTAGCACACAGAACAACAAGCTGAATAAGGTAGGTCCCCGTCATGTTAACGGTAACACATAACAGTTATTCAACTATACGAACAACAAAGTGTTTTAAAAATAGCTATTTTGTGGTTAGCATAAAAGTGCCCCTAGCCCCTTCAAAAGGCCATTTGACCGAAAAACAATAATACGGTGGATCTTAAAAGTGGCCTTTCCATCCTAATTATGCTTTTAAACAAAGGTTTGACTCAGGTACATTTAAAAAAGGTTGCATTTTGGTGAGATTTTGTATTTAATAAGTTTTACATTCATTGCTTTTTTTCTAGGACAATGCACTGGGATCAACATCACGGAATGGATCACCGAAAAGTCATTCATCACATTATCCTTGAATTCATTGCAACAATATTTGCTCCATTACAGTTTTAAATAGTAAATTAATGAGAAAAACAAGTTTAAACAATACATTGACATAAATTACAGGCATCAGAAGAACTAGATTTCCATACTCACTTGTGACTTGTCACAATGGCTTTTGATAATCAGACAGTTGCATTTTCATGACACAAATTTTGCACGTTGAATGTCTGAGCCCACTTCTCCAGCTCTGCCTTCATTTACTTGCATCGAGTCGGTCTTCTGGCTTCTCACACAGCATCCACTTGATGATTTTATTCTGCAAAAAACAACAAAAACAACTTCTACTAAGATCTTTTTAATAATAAATACTACCATACCATACATTTGTTCTTAAGTACAGTACTTGCATAAATATACTTAGGTACATTCCACCATGTTCTGTTGGTGACCATCAATACGTAGCAGCACCCTGTGGAAGTTTCATGTAACAAGAGAATCGGTTAGGATAATGAGAATATGGTAATCTACCTCTTGGGGAAAAGTCTGTAAAAAATCTTCAGGGAGCTTCTGACTTCTGGCATCATTCCAGACCTTGTATTCATGAGGTGAAAAAGGATGAAATAGCATGTAAGTTAGCCTTAAATTGACTAATAACTCAAATTATGCACAGTTGAGCGTTGCAAAGAAATAAAAGAAAAAAATCATCTTATATGCTACCTACAGTAATACCATACTGTGAATAAATCAACTGATTTTGTACAGTATACAAGCCTACATAGTATGGTAACATTGTTGTGGCAAGTCATTTGTTAAATTTCAAAAATAACACTCAATGTTATGTTCTGTTCATGATAGACTCACCACTCCTCTTTCATGACCAGTGGAGAGTTTCCAAAGGAGTTCAAAGTAAATCAACCCCAGAGCAAATATATCCACTCTTCGGTCATAGTACTTCTCCCTCTTTTGGGACAGAATAATAAAAACAGTATTGACAAAAGACACTTCAGCAGCATACAATGATCCTTTCATTAATCATCATGAATTATTAACTAGTTATGCACAGGTAAATGAAACATCAGCTTTCAGTTGAATATTTGTTCTACTGGCACAAAAGTCGTAACACGTTTCATGTAAACTTTGATTTTACAGCTCTCACTGCCAACTGTAATGATAGGTGAGAATAAAGTGTGAAAGGGCAAAAATGAAGTCCATTAGAAGACCATATTTCTTAACACAATAACTCACTTGTTCAGGAGCCATGTAAGATGTGGTTCCTTTGTTCTCTGTTCTGTCCATCAATGCAGAGTCATCTTCATCATCTCTGGTGACCAGACCAAAGTCCCCAATCTTTACTACTCCATCCAGCCCAAACAGGATGTTTTCAGGCTTAACATTGAACAGAAAATTGAAACAAATAAACCACATGAACATGATAGTGAAGTAAGAGCTTGAACTGATTTATAAAAGGTCTGTGTTTGAAAGCAGCATTTCATCTAAACAGTCAGCTTGTGGCTTTCATTGGGTCTTAGACATTGGTCTTGATGAATGTATAGCCTTATCTTTATCTAGTTGATCACAAAATAATCAAATTATGTTACATTATTGTAATGTGGCATTTGTTTATTTTATTATTATTACTATTATTATTAAGTTAGATCTAATGTAAATTGTATTAATGTACACGTTGTTGTGGGGATTAATATAATACTGGCCTTAGAAAATGACCAAACTTTGACATAATTCAAAAAGTTGAGAAACAATTAATAGAAATTACACATCATGAGTGTATGTAAACAAACAAGCGGAAAAATGTTGTCACAACTCCTGCCAGCTCAAAATATTCCAGTATATCAGTATATATATTTTTTCTTCTTTTTTTTTTTTTTTTTTTTTTAGCTCTGTTCACTTTGCACATACTAACTCCATTCCAGATCGAGGTAGTTTCTTTGATCATGCCTTGGGCATTGATCGGGACCTCTTTTAAACCCATGAATGCTAGGGTTTCCAAAGACCACCTCCTGTGCTAAGTCAGCCACAGAACTGTTCCAGTCATGCTGAACATGTCAAGTAACCGTCACAAAACACTTACATTCCACCTGATTATCTAACAGGTTATTCTGGGTTATTCCTGGCTCAGGCAGTACAATCAACATATTGGCTGGTCATGGGAGCCATCTTGCAAAAAGTTGTCATTGTCGTGCTGTCTGCCTCAAATCTGATTTGCCCCCACTCTTAGTCTCCCCTTTCCTCTGGAGTTCCCATCTTCCCTTCTATGTCAGTTTGGCCCGAGCCACACACTACAGAGTCTGGATCTCACCTTAAGGTCCCTGTGGATGTGTTCCTTGGAGTGAATATATTCCACTCCACTAACTATTTGCTGAGCAATGTTGAGACTTTCTTCTCTTCTCTTGGAGTCTTGGGGAGACTGAGTGTTCTTCTCATCAATCCAGTCTTTAAGGGTTTTGGTGTTACATAACTCCATCTGAATATACAGGTACTTTGCCGATGAATTGTCTAAAGACCTGGAGAAAAAAATGCAATTACTCACCTTTAACTTAAAATAAAAAGTTAAGATTTAAAGTGTGTATTAGACTTACTGGGCAGAGCTGTTACTGCCCGCTAAACTGTCCCATTGGTATCTTGAAGCCTCCATCCAAAATGTGTAGTATCTAACAATATTACAGTGGAGGAGGTCTGATAATGTCCCCACCTCTCGAAGAGCATTCCTAATCCAAAAAAAACGAGAAAATGAATCAGTAGAAAAATAGACTGATAGACAGACAGACAGACAGACAGACAGACAGACAGACAGATAGATAGACAGACAGACAGATAGATAGATAGATAGATAGATAGATAGATACTGTATTAATCCCAGCGGAAAATGTCACTGTTACATCAGATTTGCAAAAACGCCAAAGCAAAGTACTTGGACAAGTACTGCACATGCTATATAGCACAGACTCAAACGTAACTATTGCATACTTACTCCTCACAGCAGACAATCTTTACAGCATAATACTTCTTCAGGAGTTTATCTCTTGCTTTGTAAACACGACCAAAACCTCCACTCCCAAGACACTCTATGGAATCAAATTCTGAAGTAAACCTGTCGAGATTAATACTACTGTTTAGGTAAAAAGGGGTAAACAAACAGTAATATCTTCTTGATTTTACATCACTTATCAGGAGAGATGTTTAAGACCATATCAGTATAAAACACACATGCTACAATGCAAGTTAATGTTGTTTTTCCATACCTTGACTGGGTGGATGTCTCATTCTGACCTTTTCCCATTTTCTTGTCTTTGACAACATGCTAAGAGAATAAATGAATAAAATAGATTTAACATTTTGAACCCTGATCTGATCATTACTCTTAAGTAGTCCTCGTTCCACTCTAGGACATGCAACATGTCCACAACAGCCAAGTATTATATTGTCATTTGAAGGGACTTCCTCTATAAGGGGGGGGGAGGAGAGATCACAGTAGTCAAGTAGTCGCTGGCTTGGTATTTACAGAAATGTGCAACTGTCTCTGTTGCCCTCCCCACATACAGTATAAGCAGAATATAAAACAATAATAAATATTTTATGAAAGAAAGGACAGACCTGATCCTTGGATGAGCTGGACGAATCAGTGAATATTCCTGAGCCGCTTGTAGTCGTTGACATACTTTGTGCCGATGAAAGAGACTCCCTATGAGAACATAATAAGATGCATAAGTACAGCCTTTTCAGCATTAAGATCTACAATCTGTTTTATATTGAGTAGTAGCTTACAGTGAAGTTGACAACTCGCTTGGTGCATTTTCACACACAGCTGACCTTATGGGAATCTACGATTCACAAAACATTGTTACAATATAGTATGTTCCACATAATATAATGTACTGTCTTGTAGCCCTGTTGAACATCTTGTTAAACCACCAATATGGACCTAAACTAAACTACCTTGCTCTAATAATGCAGCTGAAGTACATTCTGTAAATACAAAAGCAGATTTTTGCACACCTGAGCTTTGGAAAGGTTTGATGAATCAGTGAATATTATAGTGCCACTTGTGTTCATTGACGTGCTTTGTGATGAAGATTCATGGGACTCCCTAGGGGAATACAATGAGAGACATTGGTAGAGTACAGTACAATACAGTATGAGCCTAAGTATTTAACTCCATGTTCTGCTCTTTTAGTAATAACAATAAGTGCCTTACAGAGTAGTTGATTGCGCTGAGAACATAGGTGATGTAGCATCTTCGGACACTGTTGACCTGACGGACACCTAAAGTGCACAGTTAGACACAATTATTTCTTAATGTACAACTGTGCCTCACTAGAAACATTGGTAACACACAATAAGGTACACAAAAAAGGGTAGTTGATGAATGACTACCAGTAGTTACTGTTTTTGAAAGAGTAACGAATGATTAGTTACAGGTAACAAATGATTAGTCACCCTTTTTCAGAAGGGTAATGGATGATTAGTTACCCTTTTTCAGAAAGGTAGTAACTCTTTTTCAGAAGGGTAACGAATGGTTAGTTACCCTTTTTCAGAAGTGTAGTTACCCTTTTTCAGAAGGGTAATGAATGATTAGTTACCCTTTTTCAGAAAGGTAGTTACTGTTTTTCGGAAGGTTAGTTACCGTTTTTCAAAACTGAAAAAGGTTAACTACCCTTCTGAAAAAGGGTAACTAATCATTTGTTACTCTTTCAAAAACCGTAACTAATCATTAACTACCCTTTTTGTGTACCTTATTGTAAAGTGTTACCGAAACATTTTTTTGAAAAGTAAACAAAAGTAGCTGTGGTTCAGAACTGCAGTCACTCATGGCGTTTTTCCATTAATGGTACCTGCTCGACTCGGCCGCCATGCCCCGTCCTTTTTTCCATTGCAGATTAGTACCGCCTCATGCATGAGCTGTGGCTGGTCATCATAGCAGGAAACTGTTATATAGTAGATAGTACTACAAAAAGTACCTGTTAGCAGGTACCAGGGACTTTTTTTTGTAATGGAAAAACAAATAAGGCGAGTAGAGTCGAGGCGAGTCGAGTAGGTATCATGCAGTGGGAAAACGCCATTAGTATTAGGAAGCACAACTAACTACAGCCTGGTGTAATCTTTTCTCTACATGCATAAATATTTAAAAAAAATACATTAAAAAAAAACATCCTGGAACAAAAAGAAAACTTGAGTTCAACATTACCGCAAACTGCACCCTCCAATCATAACGTTAATCAACACCTCTCTTCAACACTTTCAATAAAAACTGAACATCATGACCTTCATGAAGGTAGATTAGTGGCAAGACCGTTGTATTACACTGCTGTACCTAATACACTGGCAACTGATTGTACAGTACATTTGATGATTTAAAGAAGTACAAAATATGAAATACCTTGCTGTCCCAGTCTGTCTGTTCTTGAAGAGCAGACCAGGCCAGCTGAGCTGCTTTCTGTTTGGCTTCCTTTACAATCTTACCCTCACCAACAGGGTACTCCTTTTTGTTGATCAGTACTTTATAGAAAAATCTGTGTAGTGTTTAGAACATGAGGAAAAAGTTTAGATCATTGTTACTTAACATTTCAATATGGTTTACAACTGAACATCCATCTAGAGTTATCAATAGAGTGTGTGTAGTGTCTATTCATGTTACAGAGGTCCAGGTTCATACTCACACAGGATTATGAGGTGGGCCGTCTCTCCTTTCTTCAATGTAAGAATGGCATAGTTTTTTTTTTTGACAGTAGTGGTCAACAAGTCCTATGAAATTTGTTTCTCTATTTTGCTCCTTTTGTCTCTGTTGGTTTCCATAAGGCTGTGAGGTCACATTGAGGCGTCTTATCTTATTACTGTAATAGACAAGTGACATTATTTCACACTGATGAAAACAAGAAATTGCTAAACTCCTTTGCATCTGCTGTCATCAGACTGTACAGCACTGAAAACCTTTCACCTTATAGGCCTACTATATCTCATATTCCATACAAAATCATAATCTACCATGTTATACTATAATATGTTACACTGATTGTTGCATCATTATATTAATTTCTATTAAGACCACCGATTTCTATTAACCACACCAAGTACCCTTACTTAGTCATATATTAATCTGGTCTGGTTTACTCACCTCTGTCACTGGATCTCCCTGCTGGGTATCAATAAATGTTTATCTTGTATTATCTTAAAACTAAAGATGCACTGCCGCTAAGACGTACTCACCTGATATCAGAAACATTTAGTTCCTCCATTTGTTGAGCTGATGTACAGTTTTTATCATCTGCAGTCTTTAAAATAAAAAAATAAAGTACAATTTTGAGATGTTTTACACACAGTGGACTGTGGCAAGTTGAGTATGTGACACCTGACCAAAAAAACAATGATTTTAGACCTATGATTGGTCTTGATACTAGTGGCTGAAAGCAAGGAGGAGCAATAATCTTACTGTTTTAACTGAGTCCTGATGTTCAGTCTCCAACAAGCATTTCAAGGCATTTTTAGCTGCGTTCTGTTTGGCTTCCTTCTTGTTCTTTCCCACTCCATCAGGATACGCCTTACCATTCAGAACGGCTCTTATGATAAATCTGAGAAGAAAATATAAACATTGTTAAACAGACAAGACAATGAAAGAATGTGGTGTGACAGAGGTTGCAGTACTAAGACATGAATTTGCACACTTGATTTACAGCCTCACGGTTGATAATTAACGTTGTTATTAACATGATATACTGTACGTTGGACCCCCTTAGGCCATTATCTAGGAACTATGTTGGACTGCTAATATAAAGTAATTTATTTTATTACATGTGAAAAATACTGGTTGAATCTGTCATGGAATCACCACATTTCTGTAACACAGGCAAGTGATTTTAAATTATGTTAGTTGGGTTGGTTGGTGGTGCATTAATTAACATGAATCTACAAACTACCATATTTAGCCTGTAGGAGGTAAGGTAATCATTCCCCACACTAAAACCTTGTTCAATTATTATTATATATGGTTGGGATCTGGACCTGGTTTGATGTGGTCTACTTATGAAAAAGAAAACTGTGAATTGCATTTTCACATATAGAATAAAGCTTTTACATATCTGAAATTGTGTTTTTAATAATCTTTAGCCTTTCTGGGATAATTTGGTCCAGATCTGACAAATCTAGTGGTTTTGGATCTGGACCTGGTCTTATGTGGTTGCGTTCTCATAAAGACAAGCTTTTACTAATCTAAAAGTATGTTTGAGACATAATTAATAATTCATCTTAATTACTAATACGCTTTCAATACAGTAAGAGGTTAAAAAACGGGGGCTCAGTCATTCAGCAATGTAACTTGTTTTTCCCTGCTGAATCGGACGCGGTGAATCCGAAACTAACTTCAGCGTCATGTCTCCACCCTTAGGCTCCAAAGTCATCCACGTCACCCTAAGGGGCTATCACCCAAAAGCACTACATTTTGGTAGGCAGATTAATGCGCATAGGTATAACCCAGGGGTCACACAGCCACATTTGATTCTACTCACGTTATATTTTGGACGGGGCCAACAGAGCGCTTCTCAAACCCCAGCACGTATCTTCTTTTTTGCGCGTACTCGTGTAGTTCAACAACATAGTTTACAGTTTCCATCATAAATGACGAAGCTGTGGGAATTCCAGCTCAAATGAAAAAAATGTGAGAAAAACGCTTACATACTTGTCTGTTTTAATTTCTTAACTCTTCCTCATTTTCCTGCATAGCCTATATCCGCAATCTGCTTTGAGCAGACTTTAGATCTGTACCAAGGCCTTAAGTTTCGATTTCCTCGTATTAACGTCATTCACGTAACGTGACGTGATTTGACTTTACCTGAATTCAATCAAAAATAAAAGATGAACCAGTCACTTCAATAAATGACTGCTGGCAAAACTGCAGACATGTGTAGTTTGGCTTCAGCTATTAATAACGACAGCTATTGATTATTAGTATCTGCAGAATTGAATGAATTTGTCTCAGGGTGGGGACCTTAACAAAAGTATAGACATGAGTTCAGTAAACTCAGTGTTCCTTGGCTCTCGCCACTGTTTCTGCCACCTCAATATTTCTTGCTAGTCCTTACTTGATCGTGACAAAATATACTATATAAGCTATTAAGTGTTAAAACTTAATATCTGAACACAGTTAGCACTTACCACTTTAGGGAATTGTACAGTACAATAATGGTAAATTAAGGTAATTTGGCACATAACCTAACTCAGAGCTGATACAAGTCTTATACAGGCTCGTTTGAATGAAAAAACAAGGCAGATCATCAGTAGATGACTCCAATTCACACTATTCAGCGTCCACTAAAATTCACAAATTGTGCAAAAATGCAACAGTACATAAATGCAAACTGAGCATTAAACTCTAGTTACCAATGTTTTATTTCTATATTTATTTATATTCATTACAACGCTGTGTATGATACTTCTTGCACCAAATGCAATCATTTCAAGCATATAATTCATTAATTCAATTTCAGTTGTCAAAGTAACTATCCAGAACATGATTATTTGTTAAGTGAATAATGATGCATTCAAGTCATTCCGTCAGATAGAGGTTTTCATTTACATTTTAGATTCTGTTCAAATCTTATGCATGTATGTGCATGTATGCATGTATGTATGTACGTACCATATGTACCTGTATGTATGTATGTATGTATGTATGTACAGTGAGGAAAATAAGTATTTGAACACCCTGCTATTTTGCAAGTTCTCCCACTTAGAAATCATGGAGGGGTCTGAAATTGTCATCGTAGGTGCATGTCCACTGTGAGAGACATAATCTAAAAAACAAAATCAGAAATCACAATGTATGATTTTTTAACTATTTATTTGTATGATAGAGCTGCAAATAAGTATTTGAACACCTGTCTATCAGCTACAATTCTGACCCTCAAAGACCTGTTAGTCTGCCTTCAAAATGTCCACCTCCACTCCATTTATTATCCTAAATTAGATGCACCTGTTTGAGGTTGTTAGCTGCATAAAGACACCTGTCCACCCCATACAATCAGTAAGAATCCAACTACTAACATGGCCAAGACCAAAGAGCTGTCCAAAGACACTAGAGACAAAATTGTACACCTCCACTAGGCTGGAAAGGGCAATGGGGAAATTGCCAAGCAGCTTGTTGAAAAAAGATCCACTGTTGGAGGAATCATTTGAAAATGGAAGAAGCTAAACATGACTGTCAATCTCCCTCGGACTGGGGCTCCATGCAAGATCTCACCTCGTGGGTTCTCAATGATCCTAAGAAAGGTGAGAAATCAGCCCAGAACTACACGGGAGGAGCTGGTCAATGACCTGAAAAGAGCTGGGACCACCGTTTCCAAGGTTACTGTTGGTAATACACTAAGACGTCATGGTTTGAAATCATGCATGGCACGGAAGGTTCCCCTGCTTAAACCAGCACATGTCAAGGCCCGTCTTAAGTTTGCCAATGACCATTTGGATGATCCAGAGGAGTCATGGCAGAAAGTCATGTGGTCAGATTAGACCAAAATAGAACTTTTTGATCATAATTCCACTAACCGTGTTTGGAGGAAGAAGAATGATGAGTACTATCCCAAGAACACCATCCCTACTGTGAAGCATGGGGGTGGTAGCATCATGCTTTGGGGGTGTTTTTCTGCACATGGGACAGGGCGACTGCACTGTATTAAGGAGAGGATGACCGGGGCCATGTATTGCGAGATTTTGGGGAACAACCTCCTTCCCTCAGTTAGAGCATTGAAGATGGGTCAAGGCTGGGTCTTCCAACATGACAATGAACCGAAGCACACAGCCAGGATAACCAAGGAGTGGCTCTGTAAGAAGCATATCAAGGTTCTGGCATGGCCTAGCCAGTCTCCAGACCTAAACCCAATAGAGAATCTTTGGAGGGAGCTCAAACTCCGTGTTTCTCAGCAACAGCCCAGAAACCTGACTGATCTAAAGAAGATCTGTGTGGAGGAGTGGGCCAAAATCCCTTCTGCAGTGTGTGCAAACCTGGTGAAAAACTACAGGAAACGTTTGACCTCTGTAATTGCAAACAAAGGCTACTGTACCAAATATTAACATTGATTTTCTCAGGTGTTCAAATACTTATTTGCAGCTGTATCATACAAATAAATAGTTTAAAAAATCATACATTGTGATTTCTGGATTTTTTTTTTAGATTATGTCTTTCACAGTGGACATGCACCTACGATGACAATTTCAGACCCCTCCATGATTTCTAAGTGGGAGAACTTCCAAAATAGCAGGGTGTTCAAATACTTATTTTCCACACTGTATGTACAGTATGTACAGTAAGTATGCACATGTATACATATGTATGTAAAGTACATTACCGTTCAAAAGTTTGCAGTCACTTTAGAAATTTCCATTGCACTCCATTATAGACAGGATACCAGCTGAGATCAGTTGCATTGTATTTTTTTTTTTAACCAGGGCAGCAGTCTTCAGATTACATCATGTGCTTACATGAAATGTAATTTTCGCCCCCTAAAAAATGCCATTTTTACGGTTCAAAATCATTTAGAAATGTAACTCCTAGAACCATGAAATTGACAGAGTGGTGTACACAGCATAAGCAAATGTCATATTTTCGTGACTGGCCCTTGAAAATGGAAGAAATTTGCAAAATTTGTGGTTTTGGGGGTGTCCCCCAAAGTATATACATATGGACCTTTCCATACTAAAAAATACAATATTTCCATACTAAAAAATACAATATTTAATTGATGTACCAAATTTTAGGGGATTTTGCAATTTGTGTGATTTCCTTTCATGTTTAAATTAACATATGAGGCGTACTATCCAAACCAACTACCTGTGCATAGATCTGTATTGAGCAATGAAGACAATTTTCATGGTCCTAATTTCAATTCAATTTTCAATTCAATTTTATTTATAGTGTCAAATCATAACAGACATTATCTCAGGGCACTTAACAGATAGAGTAGGTCTTCCTTTTAACAGGCGGAAACCTCAGACAGAACTTGGCTCTCTGAAAAAGCAAAAATAATAGCAATTGCAACACAGTCCACATCGCCATGCTTGCCATGACTTGGATTCTGATGATGTTAGAGCCTTTGAAATTTGGCAAAACCATCAAAAACTGTATTTATACAAGGTAATATGGACATTCCCATATGTACTGTATATACTTTGGGAGACTGTCTCGGGCCCTGAAACCATATGTTTTGCACTTTTTTCCATTTTCAAGAGCCAGTAATGAAAAATATGATTTGCTTGTGCCTTTCCATTTGGATCTGGTGTACGCTGTTTTGTTCGTGTCCCCACCAAATATCATGGCTATAGGTCCCTCTAGGAGTCTGGGAGTAATATTTCTGAAGAAACCCTAAAAATGGCTTTCAGGACTGCTGCTGCTACTATTATTATTTTTTCTCTAGGAGAACCAGGTTCTGTCCAAGGTTTCTGCCTGTTAAAAGGAAGTTATTCCTTGCCACTGTGGGCAATTGTTCTTGGGGGAATTGTTGTTGGGAAGTGTGGTCTAGACCTACTCTATGTGTAAAGTGTCCTAAGATGTCTGTTATGATTTGACACTATAAATAAAATTGAATTGAAAATTAGGACCATGACAGATGGTCCGTGTTTCAGATTGTCTTCCTCATGTAGGATTCAGTTTATGTTAAAGCCCCGAAAATTTGGTACATCAATCAAATATTGGTTCCAGCCGGAAGCATGGAAAGGTCCATATGTACAGTATATTTCCTTAAGGGTACTGCCTGGGGCCCCAAAACAACTGGTCAGAATTTTTTTTCAATTCCCAAGGGCCAGTAATTAAAAATATGACATTTGCTTGGGCTTTTCAATCATTTGGATCTGGTGTACACTGTTTTGTTTATGTCCCCACCAAATATCATGGCTATAGATCCTCAAGTCTTGGGGTTATATTTCTGAAGATATTGAACCCTACAAATGGCTTCCTGCCTGACAGATGTTTTGTTAGGTTGGTAAATTATACAGTTATCTATATATAAGAGTGCAAAAACTAATGTTATTCTATATGCATTTCTCAAAATATCCAGTCTCAAATTGCATTTACATAAAGTTTGAACTAAATCAAAAATGTAAACAAACCCTATACCATTTGACAGAATGACCCAATTCCCTCATTATAAAACGCACAAGGTTCTATGCCTTCTCCCATCAATACTACATAATTTTGATACATTTCATCACATCAGTTCATGAAAACAGTTTTCGAAGAGGCATCCTCCTGGTAGCAACCACTTGCAATAAAAAAGTATTATGCAATTAGTTGCTGAATAAATAGTCTTGCTTGTGATGACTGATGCTTTTGCTGTTTGAGTATTTCCTTGTAATACTCAGACAGTCCTATAGTTGCGATGCATTTCTTTAAACATAGTATGTGTATGAGTGCACTCTTCCAAGTCCATCTTTAGTTTACTTGCTTCGGGTCGGTCTTCTGGCTTCCCACACAGCATTGACTTAATGATTTTGGTCTGCAACAAAAACGACAAAACAAACAGCTATTGTCATCTTAATGATATCAATAAATGCTGCTAGTGTGTTGGAGGCTCCACTTAACTGTATTTCCCTCAAGCTGACTTTACCATGGCTACATAAAGTAAATCTTTTCTTAATACAGTCCACTGTCCTGCTGATATTTAATGTTTTTATTAAATTACTGTATACATACACACCAACAGTCCTGTTTTGGCTCCTTATCCATTGAGGCTTCACAAATGAACTGTTTTAACAGTGCAAACCCCTAAATTTTATATTTACTGTACAGTATGTGCATGTATGTATGTATGTATGCATGCATGTATGTATGTATTAACAGTAAGTAGGCACATGTATGGTTTGTTGTGGTCTCTTGTCTTCCCCCAACCTTTGTCATGTTTCCCTTTCCTCTGTGTTTGTCTTGTCTGTTTTGTCTGTCTGGCCGTGAGGGCGTTCCTACCAAGAGGCGTGGCTACCCATCTCTTATTCCGTCATCCACTCAGCTGTATCTCATCTACTCATCATCCCTGGCTTTACTTATACCCGGGCTGACCACCTCTTCAGCGCCAGATTGTTAGATACTCTCCCGTGGTAACTTGGCTCACAGTCATTTGCTCTCGTGTTGCTTTTGTGATCTTCTCGTGTTTTACCGTTGTTACTCTGCCTCTCTCCGTACAGATCCATCCGAGCTGCCTTCCACCCTCCCGCCGACCTGTCACCTGCTTTGGAATTACTTCTTCATCATTAAACTACCTTTATTTTATCCTGTCTGCCGCATATTTTGTATCGCTGTGGTTCTGGGTCTCACTAACCGTAACATGGTTAGCGTTAGTCAAAAGTTTGGGGTCACTTTAGAAATTTCCATTGCACTCCATTGTAGACAGAATATCAGCTGAGATCAGTTGCATTGTTTTTTTAAACCAGGGCAGCAGGAGTGTCCAAACCTTTTGCCTGTACTGTATATATAACCCTTAGCCTCAGTACTGCCCTGTTGGAGACCATCACAACTTACAGCCGCCCTGAGGAAAATACTGTTTTATCTGTCAAGTGAAAGAAAGAATGCTGATCTACCTCCAAGGGAAAATTTTGTAGAAATCCTTGAGGAAATTGTTGGTTTCTGGCATCTTCCCAAATCTGGAGTTCATGCAGTGAGAAAAAGGAAGAAAAACAATTGGCATGATACAAATGTATAAACTCTCCAACAGGCCTTTTCCACAGAAGGTATTTGGACATGTCACAGTAGGAAAAGCACATATGTAAATAATACTGTATATTAAGCATCGAACGCACCCTGTGTGCGGTTCTGTCGGCACGCCGGTTAATGCGGCCATGAATTTCTATGACTGTGGCACAGGTTAGACATGTCCTGCATGGAGTGTGTGATGCTAACAATGACCTGTTGCAAATTGTGGTGTTATGTGGTGTGGCTATGTGGTGTTAGACAACACTTATGCATTAGCTCAGGACAGGCTGTGGTATGTTGTGATCATTACCACAGCTACAACCCGCTTAGATGCGATATAATTACAACATATCACGGATTGAAGTGAGCTATTGCTTTTATAAAACCGTCTATCGCCATGTTGAAATTATAGTCACGTTCCAGTTTAAATAGATTTTATTTATAAATAATCATGTTCACAATAAATAGGCCTTCCTAGGGTGGCTGCCAACACAAACCGCGGTGATTGCTATGGAATGCAGTGCAGGTAATGTTAGCCTTTACTAGCAGCTAGCACAGAATTTCTTTTGCTTTTCTTAAGAAAGGCACAAAATAACTAAACAATCGAGACAACAGTAGACAAGCAACTAACCATTCAAGGCAGCGGTAGAAGAGCAACTCCTGTTTTCTGCAAGGTAAAATGGCTTTTTTATCAATGGAAGTCTGGTGGCTTTGAAGAGAGCATAGTTAACAGCTTCAGGTTCCCGTCGAAAAGAGCTGTGTGACAGCAAGGTAAAGCGGTGAAAATATTTAAAATATACAGTGGGGAGAACAAATGTTTGATACACTGCTGATTTTGCAGGTTTTCCTACTTACAAAGTGTGTAGAGGTCTGTAATTTTTATCATGAAGGTAGACTTCAACTGTGAGAGACGGAATCTAAAACAAAAATCCAGAAAAATCACATTGTATGATTTTTAAATACTTAATTTGTATTTTATTGCATGACTTAAGTATTTGATACATCAGAAAAGCAGAACTTAATATTTGGTACAGAAATCTTTGTATGCAATTAAAGAGATCATATGTTTCCTGTAGTTCTTGACCAGGTTTGCACACACTGCAGCAGGGATTTAGGCCCACTCCTCCATACAGACCTTCTCCAGATCCTTCAGGTTTTGGGGCTGTTGCTGGGCAATATGGACTTTTAGCTCCCTCCAAAGATTTTCTATTGGGTTCAGGTCTGGAGACTGGCTAGGCCACTCCAGGACCTTGAGACGCTTCTAACAGAGCCACTCCTTAGATGCCCTGCCCTGGCTGTGTGTTTTGGGTTGTTGTCATGCTGGAAGACGCAGCCATGACCCATCTTCAATGCTCTTACTGAGGGAAGGAGGTTGTTGGCCAAGATCTCACGGTACATGGCCCCATCCGTCCTCCCCTCAATACGGTGCAGTCGTCCTGTCCCCTTTGCAGAAAAGCATCCCCAAAGAATGATGACCTTCATGCTTCACGGTTGGGATGGTGTTCTTGGGGTTGTACTCATCCTCCTTCTTCCTCCAAACACGGCGATTGGAGTTTAGACCAAAAAGCTCCACTTTTGTCTCATCAGACAACATGACCTTCTCCCATTCCTCTTCTGGATCATCCAGATGGTCATTGGCAAACTCCAGACGGGCCTGGACATGCGCTGGCTTGAGCAGGGGGACCTTGCGTGTGCTGCAGGATTTTAATCCATAACGGCGTAGTGTTACTAATGGTTTTCCTCGAGACTGTGGTCCCAGCTCTCTTCAGGTCATTGACCGGGTCCTGCCTTGTAGTTCTGGGCTGATCCCTCACCTTCTTCATGATCACTGATGCCCCACGGGGTGAGATCTTGCATGGAGCCCCAGACCGAAGAAGACTGACCGTCATCTTGAACTTCTTCCATTTTCTAATAATTGCGCAGTTCTCTCACCATCTCTCACCAAGCAGCTTGCCTATTGTTCTGTAGCCCATCCCAGTGATGTCCTTACACAGCTCTCTGGTCTTGGCCATTGTGGAGAGGTTGGAGTTTGTTTGAGTGTGTGGACAGGTGTCTTTTATACAGGTAACGAGTTCAAACAGGTGCAGTTAAACAGGTGCAGTAATGAGTGGAGAACAGGAGGGCTTCTGAAGAAAAACAGGTCTGCAAGAGCCGGAATTTATACTGGTTGGTAGTTGAGCAAATACTTATGTCATGCAATGAAATGCAAATTAATTATTTAAAAATCATACAATGTGATTTTCTGTATTTTTGTTTGAGATTCCATCTCTAACAGTTGAAGTATACCTATGATAAAAATGACAGACCTCTACATGCTTTGTAAGTAGGAAAACCTGTAAAATCAGCAGTGTATCAAATACTACCCCACTGTAGCATAGACTAAAAGGGATACATTGCAGATTTTAAACTACCTATGCAAAATAAGTAATACTTTCAAAGGCCCTGGATGTGGCGCAGAGGTAAAGTGGCTAGATATGCGGCTCGATCCTATGCTCCTGCGGCTACTCAAACTGTCCCTGAGCAAGACACCGAACCTCGGGTTGCTCCCCGGATGCTGTATTTATAGCTGTCCACTGCTCCTCATACTCAAATGGGTTAAATGCACTAATTGAATTTCATTTTATGGTACTGGAAATTGTATGTGACCAATAAAAGTTTAATTTTTTAAAGTTTCTAATGACGGCTGAATTCCATTTTGCCGCTTCAGTTTCAGGGTCCTGGTATTGTGCATGCTAAAATCGCTGTCACAATGTTATGACGTACTGATACACTTGAATATAATGAAACCGTCGTTAATGTTATAAGCAACCTCTGTGATTTTCCTACTATGACAAGTTAAAATGCTGTGGGAAACACCTATGGTGTTCTATAAAACATTTGATGATCAGTCATCTATGTCTCATAAAGCATCTGGTAAATTGCTTATCTTTGAAATAAACAAAGCAAAAAGCATTTAATAATTAACAGTTATTATCGACATATAGCAGGATTTAATTAACTCACCACTTTCCTTTCATTGCCGACAGAGAGGTTCCAAAGGAGCTCAAAATATATCAAACCCAAAGCAAATATGTCCACTTTTCGGTCATAAGTGCTCTTTCTCTTCTGTCATAAAACAAGAACACAATATTAACAAAAGGCACTCTAGCTCTCCAGCACGCGTAATGGTTCAAATCCCCACAGGTTTGCCTTTGACAACACATATTTAATAATACAGATGCATCTAAAGTCACCTGCTCAGGAGCCATGTAAGACGGGGTCCCTTTGTACACAGTTCTCTCCAACAGGTTCTCAGCATCGTCATCGTTCTCATCAGTGACCAGACCAAAGTCTCCGATCTTCACTTCACCATCTTGCCCAAACATGATGTTGGCGGGCTAAACAGGGGAGAGAAATAAACAAATGGATATGTAGCTCCATGACTGATGTGATGTAATAAATTATGATTTTATTCACTTTGTCTCACCTTCAAGTCTCTGTGGATGAGCATCTTTGAGTGAATGTACTCAACTGCACTGGCCATTTGCTGAGCAATAGTTAGACTTTCATCTCTTCTCTTGGAGTCTCGCAGAGATTTCTTCACATTCTGAATATTCTTCTCGTCAATCCACACTCTAAGGGTTCTGGTGTCACACAACTCCATCTGAATATAAAGGTACTTTTCCGATGAATTACCAGTCGACCTAGAAAAATAGGAACAGAAAAACTGTGACACGACATCCCTTCATGTTCAGTAAAATAAGTACAGCTCAGTAAGAGTTTTAATAAATGGACGTGACTTACTGTGAGGTGCTACCACTGTCATCTGCCTTGTCCCATTGGTATCCTGAATCTTGCAACCAACATGTGTAGTATCGAACAATGTTGTTGTGATGGAGGTCTGATAAGGCCATCACCTCTCGTAGAGCTTTTTTTTTCCTAAGGAGAACAAGAAGAATATGACTTGGTGAAAGCTGGGGGAGGCAGTTTACTTTTTGGCATTGTTGGGCAAAAAATAATCTAGCAGAATATTTTAATTTAAGTGGTTTGAGAGAAAACTAGCACCCCATCCTTGGCTCTGTATTCAGGTTTATATACAGTACATATAGGAACAAATTTTTTGTGTTTATGTCTCCTCTCACACAGCACAGGAAACATAAATGTGGTAGTTCAGCCTTCTGCTAACCCTAGCTCAAAGCTGTGGCTTATTCAAGCTGTTTACATAGCTTACAAGAGCCTTGAATCACAGTAAATCATCTCAAAGGGTTTTTACAAAGAAAAAGGAATGGTCATTTAGAACTGCCGCTATTTCACAGCATGCCATCCAGATGAAATGAAGGATTAGTACTCGTTAAAGTTACTGTATGCTGCGGGTGCATGCCCACTTGCCTGATGCGAGGGCCTTGGGCTAGGGAAGAGCTGCAGAAAGAGGTCTCACTCTAATTCAAAATTCTGGCTTTTTATTTTTTGTTAAATGTTACTGTCCTGCAGCTTTAATGAAACTTTAAACCTATTTTGCATTAAACATGAAAACAAAATCTGTCAAAACATCTGTCATACTTGACTTACTCTTTGCAGCGGACAATCTTAATGGCATAATACTTCTTTATCAGTTTTTGTTCAGCTTTAAAAACTTGACCAAAGGCTCCTTTGCCAAGGCAGACTATGGAGTCAAAATCAGACGTAAACCTGTTGAGAAAAACCACAAGGAAAAAAGGTCAGTACATATTATTTTTGAATAGTCATGAAATATGTATAAACATAGCAGTGCTATACATCATTCCATAAGTGTATCAATATTGTAATTCAAAGTTTTCATTTTTCCATACCTTGAGATCGTTGACTGGTTTGTCGTTTTATCACTCTGACTATTATCTGTATTGTTGACATTGGAATTGACCATTATATCCTAAATAAATCAATAAAGTCATGATATAGAGATTAAAATGTTTTAAAAATAACAAGATGAACTACAATGGAATACATCTTTTTACTTTACCTCTTTCCTGTTTTTGCAGGCATTTGGAAAATTAGCTGCAATTCTAATAAGACAAGAACAAGAATAATCAGCAAAAACTGGCGAAATATGTAATGTAACTTTACATTGAGTCTCAAAAGATGGCTTACTTTATTTTGGGCTTTACACCAGGACTTTGAATCTTTGTAGTGGGAAGGAGAAAAAAATATAGTCATTTATATTTAAGCATAGACATATTCAAATCCCATTACACAAGGTAAAAAGTCCTTCTTTACTTCTCGGCACTATAAAGAGCTCAGAGTCTAATGGAAAAAGTGGAGTTGGTGTGCTGAGAACAAACTATTTTAATAACAATAAGAAATGTAACTTGCAATACTAGTGTAATTGTATTGTGTATTCTCTCACCAAATACATAATAAAAATCACCCTAGCAATGCGTTACATGTATTAAAGATGCAGTGGGTAAGACTTGTAAAACTAACGTTCTGTCATATTTGCTGAAACTGACCCTACATTTGAGTAGAACTACATTAATCAGGTCATTTAAAAAAAATCCAGCTCCTCTGGCACCGCCTACAGCCTGTAATACAATTTGCAAAATCCACCGCTCCCTGTTCAGATCCTCCAATCAGGGCCAGGGGAGGGGGGTGTCTAACTGCATGTCAATTACTGCTAATGCACATCCATTCATTGTCCCTTGTGGAGGAAGGGGCTTAGGAGACTGTTTGGGCTTTAGCAGAAATGGGGGGAGGGACTGAGAAGCTGTCGATCCTGTTCTGGCTCTTCACAATTCTACCTACAACAATGCAGGCCCGTTCCTAACCTAATAGCTAAGTTAAAGCAACTCATATTTTGCAATAGACTAAACATTACAAAACATTGACATGAATCATGACAGCTTTCACAGGATCACATAGGCTATAACAGACCTTATCCTTGGGAGGATTCAATGAATTGCTGAAAACAGCTGAGTCCCTTGGAGATGACGGCACGCTTTTTGATTTTGCATCATGGGAGTTCCTTTGGAGAATACATTGAGACACTTTAATAGATTATGCCCAACATATAAACGTTACAATCTGTTGTACTGCTCAGTCAGTGCCTTACGGTGTGCTTGGTGGGGTGGACAGCCTGGCTGGCGCGCTGTCTTCAGACACAGCTGGCCAAACAGATACCTGAATGCACAAAGGAATTGTTCGGCTGTTACTTGGTACCGTGTTTTAAAGTAATTCATGCTCCAACTTTGGGAATCACTGGTATGGAGATAGCGACGCAGCAACACTGCTACATACAGTTTTATAACAGAGTGGCAGATGTAACCAGGTCTCTTTAACACTAGTCTATATCCCTGACGTTCAACTTCTGGGATTGTTCCGTTTCGGACATCTGTTGCCTTGGGCTTCCTTTGTGTTGGCATTTTAAACTCCGATTGATTTCTGAGGACTATGGTTACCTGCTTCTCATATCTCTGCAGGGTAATTCCAGACAGCTAGCTAGACTATCTGTCCAATCTGAGTTTTCTGTTGCACGACTAAAACAACTTTTGAACGTACACGTGTTCCACCAAAACAAGTTCCTTCCCGAGGCTATTTTGACTCTCTTCTGCGGCATTGTGAAGCAAGAACTTGCAAAACGAGACTACTTTAACCCTAGAATACACCCTTAATGTCATTATGATCACTCACAGCTTTGTAAATGTGTTTGCATGCACAGCAATGGTGAGAGTTGAACACAAAACTACATTTACAATGGACAGCGTTGGTAGTATCTGTAATGCTGATCTTGGTTCAAACTTGTGAATAAATGGTGTAAATATAATGAGGATGCTGAAAACCTGCTGTAAAGCTTGAAGCGTTGTACCTTTGCCAGATTAAAACAACAATGTTGATTTTTTTTTTATTTTACACGGTGGCTACAAAAAAAGTAAAAAGGAAGACTGGGCTTGCATATTATATAGTGATAAATTTCAAAGGAAGCTGTGGCAGCTATGGTTTTATGGCGCAGAAAAACCTGATTGTACAGTATAAATATATATATATATATATATATATATATATATATATATATATATATATTTTTCCCCTAGATCCGAGCTATCAACACATATGCCCTGCCAGTCATCAGATACCCCGCTGGTATAATAAACTGGCCAAAGGAGGAGATAGAGGCTACTGACATCAAGACGAGAAAGCTCCTCACAATGCATGGAGGGTTTCACCGCAAGTCCAGCACCCTGAGACTGTACACCAAGCGTAGCGAGGGAGGCTGAGGGCTAGTGAGTGTCAAGACCACTGTCCAGGATGAAATGACGAAGATCCAGGAGTACATCAGAAAGATGGCCCCCAAAGATGAAGGGCTTAGTGAATACCTCAGGCAGCAGAAACCCGAAGGTGAGGACAAGGAAGATGAAGAACCGTCATGGAGGGACAAGCCGCTGCACGGCGTGTAGCACAGACAAATAGAAGAAGTGGCTGATATCAAGAAATCCTACCAGTGGCTGGAAAAGGCTGGACTGAAGGACAGCACAGAGGCACTAATCATGGCAGCACAAGAACAGGCACTCAGTACAAGATCAATAAAGGCCGGGGTCTACCACACCAGGCAGGACCCCAAGTGCAGACTGTGCAAAGATGCCCCTGAGACAGTACAGCACATAACAGCAGGGTGTGAGATGCAGGCAGGAAGTGCGTACATGGAACGCCATAACCAGGTAGCTGTCATAGTATACAGGAACATCTGCCACGAGTATGGGCTGGAAGTCCCAAGGTCAAAATGGAAGACACCTCCTAAGGTAGTCGAGAATGACCGAGCTAAGATCCTGTGGGACTTCAAGATCCAGACTGACAAACTGGTGATGGCTAACCAACCAGACATCGTGTTGATCGACAAACAGCAGAAGAAGGCAGTAGTGATAGATGTGGCAATCCCAAGCGACAGCAACATCAAGAAGAAGGAACACGAGAAGCTCGAGAAATACCAAGGGCTGAAAGAGGAGCTAGAAAAGATGTGGAAAGTAAGAGCAACAGTGGTGCCAGTGGTAATCAGAGCACTGGGGGCTGTGACCCCCAAACTGGGAGAGTGGCGCCAGCAGATTCCAGGTAAAACATCAGAGGTCTCTGTCCAGAAGAGTGCAGTCCTAGGAACAGCTAAGATACTGCGCAGAACCCTCAAACTCCCAGGCCTCTGGTAGAGGACCCGAGCTTGAGGATGACACATACCACCCCACAAGGGGTGAGAGGGGGATTTTTTTTTTTTTTTATATATATATATATATATATATATATATATATATATATATATATATATATATATATATATATATATATGAAATACCTTGCTGTCCCAGTCTGTCTGTTCTTGAAGAGCAGACAAAGCCAGCTGAGCTGCTTTCTGTTTGGCTTCCTTGGCACTCTTACCCTCACCCACAGGGTACTCCTTATTGTTGATCACTAGTTTGTAGAAAAATCTGTGTAGGCAGAGAGGAAATATTTAGATCATCTTGTTAAGATTCATCTCTCATATCTATCAAGTGATTTTAAATAGTGTCTGTTGTATCTATTCAGGTTACAGAGGTTAAATCATACTTACTGGGGGTTATGAGGTGGACCGCATTTTTTCTCTAAGATGTAGTCATGGGAGAGCTTTGTTCTCTGACAGTGGCTGTTGATCATTCCTATGTAATTTGTGTCTGTAAATACTTCACCTGTAGTTCTCAAACTCAAGCTCTTTGTCTTTTCACTGTAACACAGAGACACATCAGAATCAAATTAAAACCTTTACTAACCAAACCCAATTAAAATATTTAAACAGAAAAAAATGTGTCTCCACTGTTTGTGCTCACCAGATGTCCAAAACATTCTGATTCAATTCCTCCTTTGGTTGCTTGGCGTGCCACTGTATTTCGCATCTCCAGTCTTGAAAAAAAAAGACTTTATATTAAAAGGTCCCATGGCATGAAAATGTCACTTTATGAGTTTTTTAACATTAATATGAGTTGCCCCAGCCTGCCTATGGTCCCCCAGTGACTAGAAATGGTGATCTGGGTATCCTGCTCTGCCTTTTAGAAAATGAAAGCTCAGATGGGCCGATCTGGAATCATAAGAATTTGGCCTGCCCATCAGAAAGAGAGAGACATAATGGCTTTTAAACCTTCCCCCCCCCCAATATAAAATCACCATGTCATTGAACCTTTAAGTAGTTAGAGTGCAGCTTATTTGAAACTACAAAATAGTACATTCATAACAACATTGCAGCTAATAACATGCATGTCAATTCATTACTTCCCGCTCCACTTTCCTGGGACTTTAATTAAGCTAGGGAGAAAATAGTGTGTATTACTACTTACTTCTGTAGTTCTACACAAACAGTAGATCAATAACGAGATATAACAATCTTACAGGGTCTATTGGTTCCTCCAACAAGCATGTCAGGGCGTTTCTTGCAGCGTTCTGTTTGGCTTCCTTCTTGTTCTTCCCCACTCCATCAGGATACGCCTTACCATTCAGAACTGCTCTGAGGGTAAATCTGAGAAAGAAATATAAACGTTGTTAAATAGACAAGATAATAAAAGGAGTACAGCCATGAATTTGCACACTTAATTAACATTCCCACAGGTGAAGTTATTAACATATGTTGGACCTTCTTAGGGCCTCATTAGGAAACTGTTTGGGACTGCTAATGTAAAGTCATTCATTGTACTGCATGTGAAAAATACTATGATATGTGTATGTATTAATTGCCAAGCACTAGAGCTAATTACCTTAAATAAAAGTAGTATAATATATTTTTAATTTGTACTACTGGTGTCAGTAAGATACATGAGTTGAGTATCGAATCCAGAATATTTTTTTTTTCAATATCTAACTCAATGTCACAGTGACAGTAAAAACAATACTTTTATAAAGACTTTTTTTTTATAAAAATAAAGACTATTAAGGTTCAACACATTTGCATCTATTATAGTCTTGTTTAAAGTAGCCATACACTCATACCATGCCATATTTATCAACATTTTCTTATTTTATTTTTTTTTAAATATAATACAGTAAACAATTACTAATATAGGAACTCAACGTTAAACGTATACACTGTTGCATCTATTGCCTGCGTGGTTTAAACGTGGTAAGGAAAAAGTTCAGGTGACAACAGCTGGGACACTGATTGGCCTAAAAACAACATAGAATACACCCATTTCCTATTTCTTCTACAAACCAACGCCATGGGAAATTCTATCCTTCCATTCAATAAGAGTATGTCCCATTAAAGTCCCAGATTTTCTTTTTTTAAATCATACATACAGGACATGCATGCAGGTCGTTAACCCCACCAGAGAATACATGCAACTCACGTTTTAATGTGATCAGGGCCAACGGACCCAACGTCCTCATATTTCAGCTCCAAGCGTTGTCTCTGTGCATACTCGTTCAGTTTAGCTACGTTCATGATAAGCGACAAGTCGGAATGTCAGTTAAATTATGAGCACAAAGTTCCAGAATACTATAATTTTTTCGTTTTCATCTCAACTCTACTTCCACGTCTTCCCCTGTTCGTACGCCTGGGCTGTTTCAAGTCAGCCTTACCCACAGTAAGTTTCGTTTTCTCCGCTAACGTCACACAACATGGCTCCTTCAAATGATGTCAGAAATATAACAAATTGGTTCTGAACCAAGTGGAAGCTATCACCTTGGATACGTTTTTAACAATGGGGAAGATAGTGTAGTGAAAGCATTGATGTGTTAAGAGAACTTAAAGTGCTGAGTTTATTTGGGCTAACAGCCGTTAATGTTCGGTATGCTACTTTTTAATAATTATTTTCACGGGTATTTTAACTTATGTCTGCTTGATTTTTGTCTTCTTGAAATGTTTTAGCTTCAATGGAAGTTATTTTGGGATAAAACCATAGACTGTATAAAACAGGACAGCGCTTATTTTGTTAGCAATCAACAACTACAGTTCCCAAAAAGCTTTACCTCCGCGCCTACAGCTAATAGTCATGGGAGTTGGAGTTGCCAATCCCAATTACAAAAAAAAAAGATTATTGTCAAGAATTTATCAGGCTAGTAGACGTCCATTTATCTTCACGCTTCAGAAACAAACTCAGTCTGAGGTAACTTGGGCCTTTCAAACAAGCAAAAAGGAAACCATAGTGTATTTACACCAGACAGGATATTGAAATAAATATAATTTTAAAACACACATAAACTCACAATTGAGCACATGCGCTATTATGGCAGTATCAGGATAAGATAAGAGAGTTAGGAGTACATCTATTTGTAAATCAATCCCACAGTAATTGATTGTATTAGTAGTTAACTTAAAACAATGTGACAAGGTAAGATTCTTAACACATTTAATGAAAACACTGGTATGCAATTGCTCTTAAAACATTAAAATAAAGAAAAAACCTGCATCTTTCTCTTCAAAGTGCATCTTTTCAAAAATATAAACATTAAAAAGGGTATTGTAAATTTCCTACAGGATTTCTAAATGTAAAGGAAAATTCAAGACCACCACCCTTAAAAGGGTTAGTTTCTATAAACATTGTTCTGGATGTCCTTCCAGAGATGGAGAACAGATTCAAATGGAGATGATAAATAAATAACCCTCCACCTCTGATCATCTAATAGCCTCAACTGCATATCAAATATTATGCTTCCAGGGTCAAACATTTGTCACTGCTTTTTCCCAGTGGGAACTACTGTGCATGTTTTTATGAAGTTCATTCATGGTCTACTGCTGTATCCCCGGGACAGTTGGAGCACAAGTCCTCTTCGTCTGTAAAATAAATACAATATATCAGCAAAGGCAATCAAAAAAAAAGCAATAAAACTACAGACATGTCGTCATCACTCTTACCATTGTATGTTGTCCCACACCATATGCAGTAAAAATGGATTCCTCTCAAATAGGATGTCAAAATTTGCAGCTTGTCAAATGACTGTAACAGAGAGACACATATCACATACACTTTCATTTTACTTTGAATATCATAGCATATAATTCAATTAGATACATTTATCGTACCATATGATCAGTGATGAAAACCCCATCAGGCCTCTTAGGTCATAAGGCAGAGGTCTTCTAGTTATACTTATAGACTGTAAATATTGGTTATACCCAGAGTTAGATCCAGGTAAGGAGCCCTTAGTTACTGTGGTCCTGCTCTCTGGAACAAGCTGAGATCCATCACAACTGTGTCCACATTCAAAAGTTAATTCAAAATCTTATTTTGTCTCAGGCACTGGGCATTTGCACAGTGTGTGTGTGCTTTTTTATATTCTTGTTGTGTTGTTGCTTTTGCTGTATTCTTTCTTGTAATGTTATGCTATTTTTAATGTAAAGCACTTTGGGTTTCTGTGTAATGAAAGGTGTTATATAAATAAAATTGTAATTTGCTAATATTATAACTGTGTACAATACAATGGCAGATTGTACCAATGCATCCTATTTCCAATACCATCAAAAAGTCTATGCACCAAAATGATGACATATTACCATACATTTACAACTAAATGGTTTTGGGATCATATGTTAGGATTACACATTATACTGTCACTGAATACACAATGTAAACTAAATACTAACTGTTAATTCCACAATCTCCTCTTCCTCCTCCTTCTTGTCCTCCTCCTTGTCTTCCTCCTCCTCCTCTTCCTCCTTAAGACCATCATCATCGTCATCTATCTCTGCTTTAGGCCAGTACCAGTCTTCCCTAGGCACAGTGATGCCCTGAAAAGACAATTCAGCCAAATAATTCACACATACAACTCCAAATATTGTTTCTAAAATGATGTAAAGTGAATTGTCAGAATATACAGAATTATTTCTCTGGATTAGGGAATTGCAATTTTCTTGGCACATTTGTATTTATTATCAGTGCAGAAAGACTGAGTAGAGATCCACAAAAAACAGTGTTCACTCTGTGATGTACTGATAAGCCTGTGTTATAGCAATAATTCTTCCAACCTTCTGACTGTCTAGCTGCTCACAGGCTCGCTGACTCCTTCTGAGATCTCCTTCAATCTTTCGCTCCTCTCTCTCTGTCCTTACTCTTGACCTGGAATGAAAAGTTATAACATTACACATACAGACTTTCAAACATGTGTATTATAGAAGGGTGGCCATGTTTAGAGAAATGGTACATCTCATAGACAGCTGCAAACTTGACCTAAAATCTTCCAGAGACTTGGTCTCATTCTGTTGCCTGGCTCGTACTTTCTGACGATAATGTTCAAGTTCCTCCTCTGCTTTTCTTTTCTTCACCGCTTCCATTCCAATGCCACCTCTGTCTGATTTAGCATAACAAGAATAATACATGTAAGCCATCAGTTGGATTGCACATGTTGTTTCCAAATGAACTCAATATAAATAGGTATCACCTACCGGTTTTAATATTAAGAGGAATTGGATCAACCCTTCCTGCTCCTGTAAAGGTAACAGAGACTAACAGTATTACACAAGCAACAAATGGAAAACAGATTTAAATAAGATAAGTAAAGAAGAAACTTGCCCGCCTTCCCGAGGCCTTGGCCAGCTTTGTAGCCCATTTTCTGCAGAAGGGCAAATCCCTTGTTTGCATTGCAAATTGAGTTTTGTAAAGCTGCCTCTCTGCTTTCCTTCTCCTGCTCCTTAAACGT
Source organism: Etheostoma perlongum (assembly GCA_026937815.1). Classification (NCBI taxonomy): domain Eukaryota; kingdom Metazoa; phylum Chordata; class Actinopteri; order Perciformes; family Percidae; genus Etheostoma; species Etheostoma perlongum. The sequence goes on from CM049387.1 coordinate 11,750,726, forward strand.
CTTTTGACGGTTTTTAATGTTCGTCTCCTTTTGCTGTGTCTCCTTCTTCAATGCTTCCTTAACTCGCCTCACCATGCTGACACCTGGCTTCACATCTGGTCTGACACACAGAAAAACACAGAGCAAGTTATTGGGATAACACAACACTGGTAGCTACTATGCGAACATGAGAAAATCCCAGAATTAACTTCAACTTTATAGGACTGATACCACAGGGCAATACGATACACATGTAACCGTGCATGTAATTGTAATGTAACAGTTAACAATCTCGACACCCTCAGGTATTAATATAAACTGCGGACACAGAAATGCTTACATTTTACTGAGAAATGCATCAGACATATAGTCCTCTTCCTCATCAGACATTATGGCCGCTCAAAAGAGAAAAAATGTAGAAAAGAACAGCTACAGCGCTTAATTAATTATCCGGTTGTGCATTTGTAATTGCTTCACTCCAACGATGTTAGGTTCGTTCAAAGATACATTCCGAGTAGCTACAAGGTACATAACAGTTATACAGTTCCGGCGCTCTTGAAATATATTTTTGAAGAAGATATTTATTTTAAATGCACAGAGACAACTAGAAAAAAAGAATACACATAGATAACATTTTATTTTTAAAATTAGGATACAGCAGTACATCCTGCACATTATTTCCTTGGTTTCACATCGGGAACTTTTTAATGTGACACCGCTGACACTGGGTCGTCATTCATCCCTGGTTATCGAAAACAGGTAGAGGGAACATTTGGCTTAATATAGCCCATATTTCATACATGTGTTGTTATTGAGCAGTTTTTGAACAGCTGGATGTTGTAATAGATTATGATAGATAGCTAACGCTCAGTTTGGGTGAGAGTGTGCAGCCGGAGTTTAGCTTTTTCCTCGTAGGAACTAGTTAGCTTGTGTTGCTAACCACCTCGCCTATCAACAGCTGGAGGCAGGCATCTGTCAACCCAGATCAGCAAAGTGTTAACGCTACCCAGCTTTGGCAGTTTAGTTTGCAACAATTCGACAAATAAGCAAGTATTTACAAACGTCTAAGCAGTGACCGCTTTTATAACTTTTTAATTACTTATGTCCCTTGCATAATCATTGCAGTGGCGAGGGTGTACAGGACTGTGTTAAAAGGTCTTCGGCATGGAGCTGGCTCACAGTCTACTGCTCAATGAAGATGCCTTGGCCCAGATCACTGAAGCAAAGAGGCCTGTCTTCATCTTCGAATGGCTCCGCTTCTTGGATAAAGTGCTTGTGGCAGCAAATAAGGTCACTATTCAGATTATGGCATTGTTTTTTTCTGAGTGAGTTAGATTTTTTAATGTGTTTCAGTATGATTTTTTTTCGGGTTTGAATGACAGGTGGATGTAAAGGAGAAGCAGAAGAAGCTGGTGGAACAGCTGACAGGCTTGATCAGCAGTGCCCCTGGACCACCAACAAGAAAACTGCTGGCCAAAAACCTTGCTACCCTCTACAGCATCGGCGACACCTTCACTGTTTTCCAGACTCTGGATAAATGCAATGAGATCATCAAAAGCAAGGATGACACACCTGCGTATTTGCCAACAAAACTGTAAGATATAATTGCTGCTCTGTGTATCTCCATTGGCTATTTTTGAATATAGTCATTGTGTTTTTACATATTCTACTTGATATTATACACATTTGCATTAAGATTTAATCCATCCAGCACTGCTTTGCGTGTTGCATGCATATGATGTAGGCCCACCCTCAAGGGTATTAGTCGTGAAGCCAAATGTTAATCTGCAGAATGACCTCATGTTTAACAGGGGGGATTAAGTGTACATGTGTAGATATTATGCTGTGTTTCTTTCTGGTAATGGAATCTAATGGTGGCAAAGCTACATCAGTGTTGTCCTGCAGGGTTTTATCCATCATTCTTTCATACTTTTGTGTGCCGCTGTTCTACTCCTGCCGTGTTTTAGTATATATAATGTGTCTGGAGCACTGAAGTTAAATCTAACTCACAGGGGTATTATGCTGTTAACATCAATTATCAATACAATAAAAGCAAGTCTGAATGTTATGGATGTGAGAATATTTGACCTTAACAAACACAATCCACAGTTATGGCAGTTTGATTTCAAGAGATAATTCATTTTATATGTTCATCAAAATGATACTGAGTTATCTTATGGCATGGCACTGCATTGTTAGTTAAATAATTTAAAGTGAACTATAATGTGCACTTTCATTGTAATGCATACAGTACCTTTTCTTGCAGTGCTGCAGTGGCATGTGTTGGAGCTTTTTATGACAAGATGGGCAGGATGCTGGGCAGCTCTTTTTCCAGACACCATTAATAATCTTTTGAAGGCGGTAAAGAGTGCAGAGGTATGACTTTTAAGAGTACGAGTTTTCCATTTTCTTATGGCAAGTACTGTATGTATTAGGTCAAATTTATATATTAGAATATAGAAACAGAAGTTGATAACTAAAAAAATTTATAATTCAGAAACACGTTTTTTTTATCCTTTGGTTTTCCACCTTTCCCGTGTTGATGTAGTCTCAAGGCAGAGGAGAGATCCTTCTCAGCCTGCAGAAGGTGCTCTGTGGACTTGGAGGAGCTGCAGCTTCATGTCACAGAGATATCTACAAGAATGCCCGCTCTCTACTCACAGACAGGTCCATGGCTGTACGCTGTGCGGTGGCAAAGGTTGGTCTTAGAAAAATGTCTAATGGAGCTGGAAACAAGTACCAAATTACACATATTTTGTCATTTACGTTGCCCAATCTCAAATGTGTTACGCAAATCTCCTCCTTGTGTTACAAAACATGACAGTTGCACTGTATATTGAACACATAAACATAAAAAAAGAAAGATAATTATAAACTTAACATCTGGATTGTTTGTATGCATCATCTGTATGCCTATTATAATAAATCAGATGTTTCCTGGACTCCATCTTCATTCTTCTTGCCTAATCAGTGCCTGTTGGAGCTGCAGAATGAGGCAGTATTCATGTGGACCACAGAACTGGAGAACGTGGCCACTTTGTGTTTCAAAGCCTTGGAAGGATCTAACTATGGTGTTCGGGTAGCAGTGGCCAAACTGCTTGGGACAGTCATGGCCACTGCCCTGATGCCCAAACAAGCAGCTGGTAGGTTAAAGAGTTGATTTTTGTAGTTTTATGTTCGGCTACATTCCTGTTAAGTAAACTAGGCTCCCCACTTTTGTTCTTCATGATCTCAATTTATTTTTCCTCAGTGATGCGTCAGAATGTGAAGCGAGCCACTCTGGAGGAGGTGCTGGAGCTAATGGCCACAGGCTTTCTGCGTGGTGGATCTGGCTTCCTGAAGAGCGGAGGGGAAATGTTGAAGGGGGGAGGCTCTGTCAGCAGGGAGGTGCGAGTGGGCGTCACACAGGTGAGGTGAATTGTCAAACATTAAGAATCTGAGCCTGCGTTGTCTGAATCAACCATTTCACATGGGATTTTTTTCCCCCATTTTCCTCAGGCCTATGTTGTGTTTGTGACTACACTTGGCGGTCAGTGGCTGGAGCGCAACTTTGCGACGTTCCTGTCCCACGTTCTGGACCTAGTGTCTCACCCACGAGCCACGCAGACACATGTTGAGGCTGTGTACTCACGCCGCTGTGTCTCTTTCATGCTACGCGCCACCCTGGGGGGCTTACTTGGAGAGAAAGCACAAATTGCAGCCGGCAAAGAAATCTGCCAAGCCATCAGCAAGCAAATGAGGGCTGTGGGTAAGGAGGATGGGGGGGAAATATCACGATTCAGAGCATTACAGAGTAAGTACTCATCCATTATTATTACTTTGAATTCACCCTTCATTCAGTTTCTACAATTCTTGCATGGTTTGGGCTTGTGTTGTATGCAGAGATGGCTTTTCTTTTCTGTCTTTTGTTGCGTGCGGAGAGGAGATGGCTTTCCCTATTTCTGCTTTCCTTCTTGCTTTCTGCCTTTGCTTCTTTCAGATCACTCGTCTTATTCATTTATTTTTAACCACAAGCAGCATAATTAGTCATTAACATGATCCATTGCTAGCTCAGCATTTGAGTTATGCATGCTTGCATTATTGCATAGCCTCCATGGTTGTTTGCCATTCTGTTATCATATTACAATCCCTACGGAGCATGACAAACTCTTTCTGACTGACGTCTGGCTTACACCAGCAGAAAAACTGCATGTGCCTCTAAAATTCAGACACATAGTTGGAACAAGCCATTTCTCCCCACAGCAACAAGACAATATATTTGCAAGTTTGTCCATCATTTAGTTTAATTGATTTCAGTTCCTCCAAATTTAATTTCTTCCCCTGTAAAACAACACATCAATCATTTTTATAATCACCTTTTATCTCATGAAAAAGGATGATTCTTACTCTGGTGTGCTTTGCAACCTTTACACTATCTCCAATATACATGCTCTTGTTCACACGCTAAAACCAAATTTGAAAAAGACGTTGAATGTCGGTTTCTCTTGAGATGTGGTCCTGTGTTCTTCATAAAGCCCGACCGATATTTTGGCGGGCCGATATTAGGCATTCTCCGATCCATCGGTATCGGCATTTATAATGGCCGATTTAAAAAAAAAAAAAAATTAAAAAATATTTTTTTCCATTCATCAGAATCATTTAAAGTGACAAATGATTCTGATAAATGAATATTTAAAAAATAAAAATGGACTGTCAACCATGTTATGAGCGTTGCTGTTGCAACGTCCCTGTCGGCAACACCGATGTTTTTGTTCAAAGGACTTTCAGTTTCATATCTTAAGTTTGTATTTTTATATATTTTATTTATCAGAACTGTAATATATTTTGATGTTCATCTGTTCTGTTGCGACAGTAAAACAAATTATTATATTATTTTAGTGAGAACTCATACATAACTACAAATAACTTATGTTAGGGAAATCTGTGTTTTGTAACGCGTTTTTTGATTAAAAAAAAAAAAAAAATATATATATATATATATATATATATATATATATATAAAAATCAGCCAATACATCAACATATCGGATTTCTAAATAACCAAATATTCGTATCAGTATTGGCCTTAAAAATCCTTTATCGGTCGGGCTCTAGTTCTTCACTATACTTTACTATACTTTCCAACCAGCTGGATCTCTGAGACTTATTGAAATGAGACTTTGGGAAGTATCTATGCTAAAAGTAACTTTAAATATGTTTCCTGGAGACATGATGGTAGTGAGGCCTCTTTGTGTTGGTTTGTTTGGAACAACATGACTGACACAGTTTAAGATTGCCCATTTAGAGCTCTGACGGTTTAAGATCTTCATAAAGGACCATCAGATGGCTTATCAGCAATTTACTTGAATTCAGATTTAGCTTTACTGTTATTCTCTTGCCACATCCTTTATCCTTTAATACAGCTATAATCATTGTTAAATGCATTGTACCTTAAAAAAAATAAAATCCTCAGAGCTCTGTGTTTGTGGCATATAGCAGAGTGCTTCGCAGTATTTTAGAGGATTCTTGTGCTGCAGTAGAAAAACTTTGCAGATGGATGGTGTGTGTGTGACAGCAATACATGGACTTATGTGGACAGTCTTTAATGTTTTTACAATGTAATTTTAATGTAACATGTCAGAATTATGATTTAACTAAATTAGTTAGTACTGTATTTTGAGGAAAATCTTAATAAGTTGCAATTCAGTGTAGGTCACCTTATCCGTCAGTGCCGGAACACGTTCTTTGTTAGTAATATTATCATGTTTTTAAGGATCTGTGATCTTGTTCGACTTGGAACATTTCTTTGCATGTTATACTGACAAACCCTTCTTGTTCATTTCTCTTTCCCTGACGCATGTTTTTCCAGAGGCAGTTGTGAATGACATCAGTGGAGAGAACAAGGCAGGGGCAGCGGATGTCTCTGCCAGTCAGCATGTCATGGTGTGTGCCCTAAAAGAGCTGGGCAGCCTGGTTCAGAGCTTGAGTGCCACAGCTTCCCCACTTATCCAGGAGCCTTCTATAGGTGAGACACACAAAGTATTCAATGGGACATTTATTTCAGTGCTCTTAAGTTTCAATAAACTGTGATTATATGGATAAAAAATACTCCTAACTGGCGTGAAAATATGACATTGGCCGGAATCTTCTCTAACTTTGTGTTTTAACATTTTCACTATCCATTAAACAGAATATTAGCTGCTAACAGCAATGTCCATCTAAATCATTGACTACTTTTACTGACTGAAATACATAAGTTCCCACTGTATATGCAGTTGTTGCACATTTTTCTTAAAGTTAATCGAATACGTTTAGATCTACAGTCAAGATAAGAACAATTATTTAAACTGGATTCAACCACAACTCAAAAACCCCGTGCCCTCTTCTCCAGGACTCCTTGAAACTGTGACCTCAGTGCTGCTGCACCCAAGCATGGCAGCTCGTTTGGCTGCTGCATGGTGCTTGCGTTGTGTTGCCGTGGCGCTGCCCTATCAGTTGACCCCACTGCTGGACCGCTGTGCGGAGAGAATCAACAACCTGAAGAGTTCACCGGAGGCGGTGAGCGGCTACAGCTTTGCGATGGCTGCTCTGCTGGGAGGCGTACACCAATGTCCACTGGGTATCCCCCACTCCAAGGGCAAGGTGTGTAGCCTCAGAACGTACAGTAATCTTATGGGTTCCTTCTCTTGTATGACTTCATTGGGACTTTATACTTATTTAACCCCTGAATGAATGTCTATATCAGCCTTGTTGATTGCCCTGTATAGATTTAAAGATTGTCTGTGTACTTGTAGTTGGTGGTGAGTATAGCTGAAGACCTCCTGAGGACCGCTGCTCAGAATAGTCGACTGTCCCTGCAGCGCACACAGGCTGGATGGCTGCTGCTGGGAGCCCTTATGACTCTAGGTGAGCCTGCCAAGCATCTCTCTCTTAGCTCTTGTGTTTTGATTTGTCAACAATTCTGTCTCCTTCTCCCTCTCTCTTACAACATTGCCACCACATTGTGTTTGTGCCCAGGTCCCTCCCTAGTGCGCTATCACCTTCCCAAGATGCTTCTGCTCTGGAGAAACGTGTTTCCTCGGTCCCAGAAGGAGCTTGAGGCAGAAAAGGCCAGAGGAGACTCCTTCACTTGGCAGGTCACCCTTGAGGGCCGAGCTGGAGCACTGTGTGGTAAAGAAATATCCCGGCCTGTATACCTGCACATCCTCTGTAATGTTGGCAGACACATTTCTGACCCACACACTTGCTATTTTCTTCTGTAGCCATGCGTAGCTTTGTGGCCCACTGTCCCGAGCTGCTTACAGAAGATGTGATCCGTAGACTGATGACTCCCATTGAATGTGCCATGACCATGATGTCTCAGTGAGTGTGATGCTTTAAAGTATGATTGTTTGTTGATGACTTAACAAAGAGGTATTTGTCTTCAATTTCAGGATCTTCGTACACACAGTTAATTCATTTTTTTGTGGTCTGATAACTATTTCCTGGATTTTTTTCATTGTGTTCAGATTAATTATCTAATGAGTGTAATGTTTTATCAGAGTCCCTGCCATCATTAAGGTCCATGGTGCTCACCTGAAAGCAAGTGCAGCAATGGTGAGGCTCCCGATTGTACGACATCCTGGCTCTATTGCCTCCCAAGACCTATGAAGGTAACGCAGTCACTTTTTTAGAACTTAAGAACATTTATGGAAGGTGTTTTTAAAAAAAACTATGTTCTTCTCATGTAGGCAGTTTCAACGCCCTCCTGAGGGAACTGGTTGCCGAGTTCACTTTGACTGACAACTCGGCCAACACTACCACCTCCTTGCTGCGCTCTCCTCTGTCACTATGACGACAGTGTTCTCATGGGTTCCTGGCTACAGGAAACTGACCACAAGTGCATAGAGGATCAAGTGAGTAACATCATCAATGGCATGATGAATCCAAAATATGATACTAGTACATATTCTAACAATAAATGTAACTGACACTATCTATACTAAACATAATCCATTATTATCTGATGGCTTGCTCACTGTTGTTACTACTGTGTGATCGTACCTAAACAGCTGCAGCCCAACAGTGCATCTGGCAGCGGAGCTCTGGAACACGATCCCTCCTCAATCTACCTGCGTGTTCCAGTAGGCGAGGCCATCCCAGGGCCTCTCCCATTGGGTGTGTCTGTCATCGATGCTTCGGTGGCTCTGTTCGGTGTGGTTTTTCCCCATGTCTCCTTCAAACACAGGTGAGAAGTTTAGTAATTGCTGCGGACATAGACATTATTGCAACATGTTAATAATTTGCATCTTATCTTTTTCTTCTCTGGTTTATTATATCTATATATCTATCTATCTATCAATCACATATACACTTGACCTGTGTTTTAAAGCTCTTTGTGGCATGCTTGTTTACCCATCTTTGTATATGATTCAGGCTACAGATGCTGGATCACTTTGCAGAGTGCATAAAGCAGGCTAAGGGAGTTCGACAGCAGGCCGTCCAACTGAACATCTTTACTGCAGTGCTTAGTGCCCTCAAGGTGGGAAAACTTGCCTTATATCCTCATTGGTTAGGAATATAATGTTTCATTTTTCATGTAATGACAAAAAATGTTTATCTTCCTGAATAAAGGGTTTGGCTGAGAACAAGAGTACGTTGGGTCCTGAGGAGGTGCGTAAGTCGGCCCTGGCTCTGGTGATGGGAGCGTTGGACAATCCCAACCCCATTCTCCGCTGTGCTGCTGGAGAGGCCCTGGGAAGGATGGCTCAGGTGGTGGGAGAGGCTACCTTCATTGCCAGAATGGCACAGACCAGCTTTGATAAGTATGCATTTCATATATGTGTTATCGGTGGATGTTGTTTTCTATATTCTTTTATTTCTCCTGTTCAGATCAAGACAGACTTGGTCAGCACACCATATGAAATCAGTTACACAGAAAGCAATTAACCTACATTTTATTGTAGGTCAAAGGTCAAGGATGTTTCAGCAAGATACAAGTTTCAGTTTTTGATTGTCCTCCTAATCTATATTGATCCAAATCAGTCTCCCCCTCTCTATCCTTGGCTTTAATCATGGATCCTTCTCTATTTCCAGACTGAAGTCGGCCCGTGATGTAGTATCGAGGACGGGCCATTCCCTGGCTCTCGGCTGTCTGCATCGATATGTTGGAGGAATTGGCTCAGGCCAGCACTTAAAGACCAGTGTCAGCATCTTATTGGCTCTGGCCCAGGATGGGTCCTCTCATGAGGTCCAGGTACAGTGAATTAGGAGGAATAGATATTTAAATTCAATCAAAGTTGATGGAGAATAGGAGAGTTGTGTTGTTTTTCTATCTAAACTGAACTGATCTAAACTTGCTTCACTTGGATGAACAACATGTTTTTTTTTCTATTGTATTTAATTTCAAAGCAACCTTTTTATTCAAAAACCTCATAATTTCTGCGTTGCACATAACTTATTCAGATATTCTCCATTTATTTTGTATCAGACATGGGCTCTGCACTCTCTGGCTCTGATTGTGGATTCCAGTGGTCCCATGTACAGAGGCTACGTGGAGCCTACGCTGTCCCTGGTACTCACCCTGCTCCTCACTGTGCCACCGTCTCACACAGAGGTGCACCAGTGTTTGGGCCGCTGCCTGGGAGCTCTCATCACCACTGTGGGACCAGAATTGCAGGGTAACTGTGGCAGAAATAAAATCACAAACTTGCTTGTATGACTGTGACTCTCTCATTACTTCAAAAGCCATGTAGACCGGCCTCTAGCTCACCTAGTAAGAGCGTTTGCCCCATGTAAAAGAAAATATTTTTAAAAGAAAAAGAAGCCATGTAGACCAACAGGTGGCAGTGTAATCACACTACAGACCACTGAACTAGATACTGTAACTGCTAAAAATGCTGTTCCTTTTTGGCTCTCTTCCTAATCTGTATCATTGGGTTTGCTAGGAAATGGAGCCACTATCTCCACCATCCGCTCGTCCTGCCTGGTTGGTTGTGCCATAATGCAGGACCACTCTGATTCCCTTGTGCAGGCAGCTGCCATCTCATGTTTGCAGCAGCTGCACATGTTCGCTCCACGTCATGTCAACCTGTCCAGCCTGGTGCCCTGTCTATGTGTAAGACATAATGAATTTCATAATATAATAGTTATAGTTTGTCTTAATCTTAATGGCATAATTTCCTTACTGTACTATGGGATCCCTGCAGGTGCACCTATGCAGCTCTCACCTGTTGCTGCGCCGAGCTGCCGTGGCTTGCCTGAGACAGCTCGCTCAGAGAGAGGCTGCAGAGGTCTGTGAGTATGCCATGAGCCTGGCGAAGAGAGCAGGAGACAACACTACAATCAGTGAGTACAAATTGTGAACCTGACAAAAGGATTCTGTTTAGTTGATATACCTCAGTGAGACACTGGGACTCTTACTGTGTTGACTTTGTGACCCTGGTTTAGATCTAAACATCACAGAGACCGGTCTGGAGGGCGTTCTGTTTGGCATGCTGGATCGGGAGACAGACAGGAAGCTGTGTTCTGATATCCATGATACACTGGGCCACATGCTGTCATCTCTTGCTGTGGAAAAGCTTTCCCATTGGCTGAAACTCTGCAAGGATGTCCTGGCAGCAACTACAGGTAAACCTTCAAAACAACAAAATATGATGCATTACCATTTTCTGTCTCCAAGGAAATAAATGCTGACACAGAAGACAAAATAAGTATCACACAGCAGTAAAGTGTATTCTACAGTCCAATATCAGTTTAAATGTTTTGTGACAAAATCTTTTCTTTGAAATCCTTGTATCATGAATGTGTCCATCTCCTCTTTCAGATGTAGCAGCAGTCGTTGTATTCGAGGTGGAAAAGGATGAGGAAGATTCTGAGAAAAAAGACGAGATGGACGATGACACCATGTTCACAGGACTGGGCGACGATGACAAGTCCAAGCCCTCTGTGGCGCCGCGCTGGGTGACGCGGGTATTTGCCGCGGACTGCTTGTGTCGCATCATCCTGCTGTGTGAGAATGACAAAGCACACTTCGACCTAGCAGCTGCCCGCTCTGCACAAGCCAAAAACCCCAAAGGTACCACTCATCAGCATGCTGCCAGAACAGAATAGAGTAGCTCTTGGTTGACTTCAAGGATTTGTGATTGATCTATGCCAGCTGTGATCTGTGTCTGTGCTTCAAATAGATTTTCTAAACTCATATATATTAATATTAAAACTGTTACCTACATGATGATAATAATAATAATAATATATTATATTTATATACCGTATTTACCAGACTATAAATCACTCCGGAGTATAAAATGCATCATAAAAAGGAAAAAAAAAAAAAAAAATATATATATATATATATATATATATATATATATATATATATATATAAGTCACATTGGACTATATAATTTGCATTCAAATGGAAATTTACTTCACAAAATCCAAGACCAAAAACAGACATTTAATCTGGAAAGGCAAGTTATTTAACTATACAATAGCACACAAAACAACAGGCTGAAGAGGTGTCCGGGATGTTAATGTAACACATTACCGGTTATTCAACTATACAATAGCACACAGAACAAATACCAGGGTGTGGAGACATACAGTACCTGCACCGTTAGCTAGCCTCTCCCTGCAGCACGTTGTTCAAGCACCATCGTTGCAGTAAGAGTAACCTTTTCGCCAGTACCTCAGTAACTCATTCACTCCAAACTTTCTTTCTGCTGCTCCATTACCGTTTTTGGTGCATATTTTACTACCCGCAGTTTTTAATCTGCAGACAAGGATTTTCTTTTTGGGGGCATTTTGTTTGTGTTCAGTCTTTCTCAGTTGTCTTTAGGAGCAGCATATAGTCACAAGCCTAGAGCGCCCTTTCGCAGTTATAGAAGGTAATGTTTTCAGTATGAATTAACATTTAAAAACATGGTAAATTATACATATTTTCCACCAAAGAAAGTGTGAATTATATTCCGGAAAATACGGTAGTGCTTTATCATAGAGTTTTAGGAACTCATTTTCTACTATCCAAAAGTCAAACAACAACTGTTTGTTTAGTACAGACTGTTGTTGGGTTTGGTGTTCGGTTTAAGCATCTTTTTGCAGCCTTCAGGCAGTTCAAGTGTCAGCTGCTAAATAAAGCTCATTCATGTGCTTTTATGTAAAGATGGAACAAAGCAAGAGATGAGTAAGCTGAGTAAGTGGGAGGGATTTTTTGCCCACTGTGACAGATAGAGGAGCCAGTATTTATATAAGCTTCTCTGAAATAAGGCAGCATTCTACAGACCAGACATTAATGGCACAGTGTGGGCATTTTGTATCTCTGGACGCAGATAAACCAAATTTAGTGACTGGGATTAAATGGATGCTTGGTCTGCAGGTTGGTGTGTTCAACCAATCCCTTGAAAGGTGCACAGCTGAAACTCCATTAAATCTCAGCTTCAAGGTCAATATCTGGTTTCTTTCAAGTCACTGCAAGCATGCACTGAATCCCTAAACACTGGTTTGTTATGTCCTGTATTTAATCTTCAATTCATCCTCAGGGAAGGAAAGTGTTAAAAAAAGCAAACACAGAGACCTTGAAGGAGGCAAACCATTGTACCTTCTTGCTGACGTGCTACCCAATATTAAAGCACAAAAGCACATAAAAAAAATTTTGAAATGACACAAAATCTTTAAATTCTATTTTAGATTTGATTAATGTACCTGCCCACTAAGGTCACATGCCTTGCAGTGTTTGTGAATGCATTTCTATTCCACACACAATCCTTGTTTTTCTTTCAATCTCTGTTCATCAAGGAGATCAGTTGGTGCTCCATTTGTCTGACCTCATCCGCATGGCCTTCATGGCTGCCACTGACCACAGTCACCAGCTGAGGATGGCCGGCCTGCAGGCCCTAGAGGACATCATTAAAAAGTTTGCAGCCGTACCAGAACCTGAGTTCCCAGGACATGTCATCCTGGAGCAATACCAGGCCAATGTAAGTCAGATTGCATTATGCTGTAAACGTCCCACATTAATAGTGACAAAGCAAATGTTAAACAAAGTCAAAGAAGTGAACATTTACCAATTATGTATGCATTTAGGTCGGAGCTGCCCTCAGACCTGCATTTTCACCTGATACACCATCTGACATCACAGCTAAGGCATGCCAGGTAAGACACCCTGCTTTGTTCACAAACTTTTGGAAACATTTTCAAGAAACATTCTAGAAACATTTTAGCAGCTGAAATGGTTATACACCATTGCACTTCATAACCCTGTTTGGCATTGCCGAAGTGCAGAGAAGCACCTAGCCCGTCTGTTTGTACTGTAACATTCTTTCTAATGAACAGCCCTTACATATATTAATATATTCTGATGAAGCTAGAGGCTATTGAAGCAATTCTACTCCAATGGCAGTTAATTACCTCTGCATAATGACTCATCATCCCCTTAGAACCTAGCAGTGTCTTAAGTTTCCTGCCTTAATGCTTGACTTATTTTACTTAGGTGAAGAGTGACCATGGAAATAACCAACATGCCTGTTAGCAGTATTATCGGAAAAAAGCGTTCTGTCTTTGAGCCTACTAAGACTATCTCTGTTATTTCGGAAAACTGAAACCTTGATCTCGGGCTTTTCTCTTTTCTAAATAGAATTAGTAATTTTGAAGAACATAGAACAAAAAGAAAATATCCATGATACCTTGTATCCTATACATAGTTAACAAATATCCATAATTAAAAGAGCATTTGATACATACTTGTGGAAATTCAGGCTCACATAACATGACCTATGGAGGATTGAGACTATAGTTACACAGGTAACAAGGTGGTTAGGTGTGTACATTTCCGACATAACTCATTTATATCTCTCCTTCTCCTGCCCTTGGCTGACTGACACTAGCAGTTCTCCTCAGAAGTATATCATCTATTAAGTCCCTACTCCACTTGTACAACTCGATTTATAAATAACTGTTCTTTGACACCCCCAACCCCTTTACTGGCATGTATGATGGCTCATCAACCTTTAACACTCTGTTATGTAATGTAGGCTGTTAATTTTTCTCATTAGTTGTAAGAGAAGTAGCAGTTAAAGGCATTGGGTTCGGTAAATGGTCAATTTGTTTTACTATTTATTACCTTGCCCCTTCCCCGTGACTACAGGTGTGTAGTACGTGGATTGGTAGTGGCGTAGTCAGTGACCTCAATGACCTGCGGCGAGTCCACACCCTGCTTGTGTCATCGCTGGACAAGGTGCAGGCTGGGAAAGGCTCATCCAGCCAGCTGTACAGTGAGAGTGCCACCACGATGGAGAAACTGGCCGTGCTAAAGGCGTGGGCTGAGGTGAGACTGAAGAGCCTGATCGGACCGCTGTCTCATATTAGTTAAACTGCAAATGAAGTATACAAAATGAAGCTGACTATACGCACTGGCTTTCTTTCTCAGGTGTATGTGGTAGCGATGAAGATCAAGAAAGAGGCCCTGTCTAAGCCTTCCAAACCAGTCCGAACTGTAGACGACGATGAGGATGAGGATGATCTGGGCGCCAACGTGCTTCCACCCGACAGCCTCATCACTCTGGTCCAGCCGGAGCTGCCCTCGCTGAGCCGCCTGTGGCTGGCCATGCTGCGAGACTACGCTCTGCTCACTCTGCCTGCTGAGTTTTCCAGTCAGCTGCCTCCTGACGGTATAAGACAAAATCTTGCCTACCAAATGCAGTCTTTCTAGTAGTACATGGACTATTAAGTTTTTTGCTCTAGTTTTGGTCCCAAATTTGTGGCGTTTTTCTCCTGACAGCAATTCAAAAAAAAACAACAACCTGTCAATGGGATTTGGACAGCTTTTTGATAAAACCATCTTTCTATTGTACTGTCAAATAGCCCTTTTGGTGGAATAAGATGTTCCAGCATATTGTTGGAGCTGTCTTGGGGCACCTGTTCTGAAATTTGAATTTGTCAATTATCAAGCAATGAAAGAAATGTAATGAATATTTAAAGTAAACGTAAATATACAAGTAAGGAATATATACAGTATGGGTATGTGTAATTATTGTAAACAATTCAAATTACATTTCAAGGTAATATGGTCAAAACAAGTCTTTCCCATTCTTGTGTGCGTTTAGGTGGAGCGTTTATACTCCAGAGACTATAGACACAGCAAGGCTTCACTATCGCAGTTCGTGGGCCCCCGTCCTGCACGCTGTGGCGTTGTGGCTGAGCAGCACTGGGTTTGGAGCAGGTGAAGAGGAGCTGGCTCCTGCCGTCCCTCAAGCAGCCTCCTCCACCACAAAAACCTTTGAGGAGACGGTCAAAGACAGGATGCATCTAATGTTGGGTAAAGAGACACACATCATTTGTTGTATGTAGTATTCATGTTACTGTGTTTTTTTTGTTTCAAACGGTTTGGCTCTTATTGAGGTGGTTGTTGTAAAGACTCAATACCCCCTTCTACAGATATTCTTCTAAAAACCTGAACATTTATTCATAAGCGTTTTTTGTTTACCCACAGCCATGGGTCCACCTCGCATCTGCCGACAGTGGAAGGGATGGTGGTAGATAGAAAAAGAGCATAGCATGAACACACCCTAAGTGCCTTTCTGTGTTCTGTCTCTCAGGTGTCAGTATAGAGTTTCTCTGCTTCCCCCGGCCCGAGGAACCTATTGAACACGTGATGTCATGCTTGCTCGCCCTATTCACTCTGCTGGAATCTCCATGTTTTAAGATCCATATCGCAGAGGACCAGGTAAAGACACAAGTCGGAGTGCAGAAATTACATGTGTAAGAAAGAGAGATATGGTGAAAGATAGACCGCTCTCCTAGCATTTTAATTGTGCTTTAAAAATGTATTCTGAATGACACATTCAGTGTGATGTTTAAAACAAAATATACTATATACATATATTAAAACTCTGTGCTGCAGTTTGTATCTGCATTTTAAGAAACTTTCTTATTTGTATTTAAGAAGCTGTTTTTTAAAACTTGTTTAACTTGCAATTAAACAACAGCATTACTGTCGTATGTCAACAGAAATTCAAGCACTGCATAAACCAAAATTACAAATTGAAATGACAGAGCGCAAGTTTCTGTGATTGGTTTTGTTGATTGCAGGTGTTCTTTATTAAAGTAACAAATAGGAAACAGCTGATGATGATTTAAGCATGACATGATGATAAGCATGGGCTCTGTTATTTACACCTTGTAGCACTTATTTCATTGGTCTAGTTGAAGTGATATATTTAGCAGTGACTGATCACCACCTTGGTGCAAATATCTGGTGAATATCGCAGAGTCAAGTGATATTTACGGACTTTACTAGGATGACAGTCGTCGCTCCATTAAACATTTCAGTGCCACATAGTGATTATTAGGATACTGAGGGCTTTAAAGAAAACATAGATTGTATTCCTTTAACTTTGTAAATATCATACATATCCTTATATATACACTCCTTATATTTATTTTATT
Source organism: Etheostoma perlongum (assembly GCA_026937815.1). Classification (NCBI taxonomy): domain Eukaryota; kingdom Metazoa; phylum Chordata; class Actinopteri; order Perciformes; family Percidae; genus Etheostoma; species Etheostoma perlongum. Next base: position 11,767,106 of record CM049387.1, read on the forward strand.
TTTACTCTGTTATTTATATACTTCTCTATATACCATTATCTTTATTTATATTCCTTTTGCCCTTTGTGTACAACTATAACACAGAATTTCCCTTCGGGGATCTATAAACTATTTCTAATTCTGATTCTGAAAGTGTGGACTTCAGAGGATCCAGACCATAAGGTGGGACACAGAATGTGTCTCTCTGCTGCTGCTACACAGTCATTACAGTCTCCTGTCAGACTAGGACCACATACTATGTTGGTGTGCATGGAAAGGGTTAGATAATTCTCTCTTTTAGCCTATTTAATATACTTATGATTTTTTTGTTCTTTTGTATAGGAAATAATGAATATGAATTTCTGTTCTCATACAGTATGAACATTATCTAAAGATGTTTTTATTGAGATTGAAACTTAATTTGGAGAAACTGTATAAAACCATTTACTACTGTGACAAAACAACTGCTTACCTGTTGGCAATGAGCCAAAACAGATAAATATGATGTGCAATATGAATATCAATGTTCACATTCCCAGTTTTTCATTGAGGCATTACTGCAAATGTTATTTCTGTTGTAGCTGTTGTTGGCAGTGGAGCTCCTGAACGTGCTCCACAGGCTGCTGTTGACCCGGGATCCTCCTGCTGTACAGCTCCAGGTCACTGCTGTCGTACAGGAGACCATCAGGGCTGCACAGAACCATCTGCAGCGACAAAAGGCCAGCAATGGTTAGGAGCTAACACTTTCTACATTACACCTAAACACTGTTATATTCTGGAAACACAAAACTCAGCATTCTTATTTGCTTCATCTGAAAGATGAGTGTCTATATCTGTTATGTTTTATATTCATACAGGGTTCACACGTTTTGAAAAAACCTGGAAAAATGAAACTTCCAGGCCTAGAAAGGTTTTGAAAAAATAAAACGTTTTGCAGACGTCATAGAATTTTTTTTAACAAAGCCTAATAATATGTGATTAATAAAAAAATCTTTTAATAAAGATTTCACGTTGTCTTAACCTTAACGTGCTATTCGGGGCTGCGATATTACAAATTTCACTAGGAACATGAACATTGTCATTTACTTTATTCTTAAACCTCTGAGGGTAAACGTTAACACAGATATTTATTCTTATTGTATAATGTCAACTGAGATGTTCAGGAATACTTAGTCATAGAAATTTGCCGAAAAATATTGGTTAAAATGCGTATGAACCCTGTTCATCATAGTAAAGTTGTTTCAGTCATGTGGTTCTTTGAGTAATCTAGGTCACTATGTTATTTTGCTCAGGCAAAGAGGAAGAAGGCGAGAAAGACTCTCAGGCCAACGCAGGGGAAGGAGGAGACACAGGGGAGCTTGTCCCCGGCAAGTCTCTGGTGTTTGCAGCCATGGAACTGCTCGTGTTCGTCCTGGTCCGCCACTTACCACAGCTCAATGCACGTGTGAAGGAGTCACCCAGCCATGTGCCACACAGGCCTCAGCGACTACCTGAAGAAAGTGCCCGCCTGGTGGCAAACACAGTCTCCATCCTGGCAGAACTGCCCTCGCTCTGCTCTCCTGCTGGTGAGGCCTGGAGGACATTGCAACAACACACACAAACCATGCAAAAAAAGACAAAGACAGGAATTTGATTACAGCTCTTTGTTCCAACTTATAAGCTTGGCCAGCGTTGTTGTGTATGCTAATGATAAATTAAACTCACACTGACAACGCTGCTGTGCTTTCTTTGTACCTTTCAATGATCATATGTTATTAGAAACTGCTATATGCATTTGTGTGAGATTAAAAGTAAGTATGGATATTATTAACATGACAATGTGGTGTTCACTAGGAAATCTCACTGTTTTTTTTCCCGCCTTTACAGGAAGCATGACCATCCTACCCACGGTGCTCTTCCTAATCACGGGGGTGCTGAGAGAAACTGCCGTTAAGACTGCTGACAACTCGGTGCCTGTGACTGTGTCAGCTGCACTGCAGGGCATCAAGACCATAATCACCTCCCCACTGGCCCGGGTGGAGAGCATGCAGACACAGTGGACTGGCCTTGTGAGGAGCAGCCTGGCGTCTGTACTTGAGCACTCACAACCAGGTAAGCAATGACACACTTGTTTAACTTTAACTACTGACGCTGACCTTTCTGTGGAGTTGGCAAGAAAAAAAAGTATGACGTCATTGTTCATTGTCAATATTTACTGTATGCTTGTTTGTGTTTTTCTGTAGAAGAGTCCAGACCTGACATGGATGAGGTCAGTATGTTAACAGCAATCACACTCTTCTTGCTGTCTGCCAGCAATGAACTTGTAGGAGTAATCGTTCTGCAGAAGGGCTGCATGGAGCGCTTCCGAAATGCCCTCAACTCTAGTGATCCCTGGGTAAGGACCTATGTATTCAAACCCAGCAGAAGTACAGGAATCTCAACCTAGACACATTTTGAATGACCAATCAAAGAGGTGTATTCCAGCTGTGTGTGGCCAAGTTAAGTGAGTGATTTTGTTCTTTTTGCCACAGGTTCAGGCACGGTGTTACCAGTTACTGTTGTCAGTGTTTCAGCACTCCAGCCGTGCCCTGTCTACCCCGTACATCCACGCTCTGGCTCCACTCATGGTGGAGAAGCTGAAAGCAGTGGAGCGCAGTCGGCCTGGGACTGCTGCCGAGCTGCAGGCTGTGCAAGAGGGCATCAGGGTCCTAGAGAATCTGGTTGGCATGGGTGAAGAGCAGAACCGTAAGTACGCCTCCACCTAATGGACCATTAAAGTACCGTATTTGTTCCATTAAAGTGTTTAGCTCCATTAAATTAGGTCTCTTAAGTATTTAGCTCAGTGCCTTTGGATGGGGGCTGTCAACGATCAGAGCAATAGAGCGTTAAATGCTAAATTTAGAATCCCTGCACTGGTTTACTGTCATATTTATTATTGATTCCAACATTACACTATATTATATATAATTTATTCAAATAATACATTTTGTGTCTCTATTCTCTTGTTCCTGCTTTCTCTTGTTTTTATTTCCCTAGTGAAGCAAACTGCACAGCATACTTAAAGAAATTCCAATAACAAAAAGTTGATTGATTTCACATTTGTGTTCTATTAATCTGTTGTGTATTGTAGTTTATTCTGGTGCTGCTACTAACGATTATTTTCATAGTTGATTAATCTGTTGATTATTTTCTTGATTAATCAATTAGTTGTTTGATCTATAAAAAATGTCAAAACATGGTGAAAAATGTGAATCTGTGTTTCCCGAAGCCCAAAATGACATCCTCAAATGTCTTTTTTTTGTCCAAAACACAAATATACACCACATTTTCATCGCACTCAATGAACTTGATATGTATAATTCTGCATAGATTTTAGAGATACTATAACATACTTTATCTGGATTGCTTTGTTGTTACTTTGTCTATATATATATATATATTTTTTTTTAAATACATCTCACAGTGTGGTGAATTATTCCTACAGGGCCTTTTGGTAACCACTGTCTGAGTGGTGCCTCATATCTCGTCCAGGAGTACTGAGTTGAAATGTGTTCCATTTGTGTTCTTTGCAGTTGAACTCTCCCTGCCCTGGTGAACTAATCTTTTTTTAATGCCCTGTTTGTATGTGTTTTAATAGGGGTGCAGTTGCTGGCTCTTCTTGTACCAACTCTCATCTCCTACCTTTTGGATGAAAATGCCATCTCCTCTGCGCCCCAAGTCTCCAAAGGCCTGCATGATTTTGCCCTTCAGAACTTAATGCGGATTGGCCCCCTCTATCCAGCTGCCTTCAAGATTGTAATTGGTGCAGCACCTGAGCTCAAAATCCGTTTGGAATCTGCCATACTGGCCAACCAGGCCAGCAACAGAGCCAAAGCTGCAGCCAGGCAAGCTCAGCCGACTGTGCAAGCCGCCCCAACCATCAAACTCAAGACGAGCTTCTTCTGAACTCTCCAGAATAACCTGTACACTCTCACAGCCTAAATTAATGTTGTCTTTTTAGGTTTTTGTTGTCTGTCATCAAGTACCACAGAAGAAGAAGAAAAGTACCACCTAACACGTCTGTATTAACTACAGTTTCTTAAGTGTATTTATTTATTCTACATATACATTCATATTTGTTTTTGATGGGTGAGAACGCTTCTTGAAGTCAAGAAGAAAATTATGTAAATATCATTAAAAGGCATTTGAATGTTCACTTTTTAAAAAGCTCACTTTAAAATCTGTAGGCAATTTTGATTCTGTGAATGTATCATTTCTGGACCCAATGCACATTTATAAAGGGACACATTTACATTTTGTTTAACACTGTTTTTTTTCTTGATTTTTGTCCTTTTTGTCTGGTCATCAGCCCTCCAAAAGTGGATGTTTACTGTGCCATACTTTGCGTCACCATGAGCATGGCAGTTCTTTTTTCCCCTTTTGATTCCAATCATGCATGTTTGTTTTATGGAGCTGGTTTATATGACCTTAGAGTCTGCTGATTGTTACCAATGGATGTTTTTAAAATCTTTTGTCTTCATTTGAAGAGGGGTTTTCTCTTTATGTTGTCAACATTCCTGCTACGTGTTCTTATGCATACTAAAAAATACTTTTGATCATAATTTTGAGTCCAGAATGAAATTTTATTACAGCCATTTTAAATATTAAATGCATCACACTTTCAAATTGTTTTTGAGCAGAAATTGTAATTGTACTGTAATTATCACAGAGACAGTTAATTGTCTGCTGATAAATGGGGGGCATACAGGGGGGCATACTACATAATATGTGCTGCATTTCAGTATTGTATAGCTTATAACTGGATTTTCGCTCTATATGTGTCTGTCTATGTGTAATAGCTACATGAATGGGTGAGCATCAGCTACCTTCATAAATTGGCAGATTTGTTGTTGAAATGATCCTGTTACATTCTTCGAAATGTAAATAAAGTTGCTTTGACTTCACTGTGCTGGTGTATGTACTTGGTTTCACATTTTTAAAATCAATACTGATGCAAGATATGTAACAGAATTATGAGATGTTACCTATGGTAAAATAAACAAGCGAGTGTTCGTTCGGGGAGCCTGGTAAGAGAATCGAGCGCCCCCAGCCCAACATGTTGGGGGCGTGGTCGTTTTACTGACGTCATTCAATGACAGCTAGCTGTCAGAAAGTGAGTTCATTCCCTCGAGCCCCGAGCCGAGAAAGCCGAGCGCAGTCGATAGATTTGTGCCCTTCCGTTGATATCTAGCTAGCACCACGAATTAACGAGACAACGGACAGAGCTTTCCACCGAGCCCGGCCATGGACGAACAGGCGGGGCCCGGCGTGTTCTTCAACAACAATAACAACTCTGTTTTACCCGGCGGTGGGAAAGGACCGCTGCCTGATGGCGACGCTGGAGAGGCGGCTAGGGCGCAGTACAGTATCCCGGGGATCTTGCACTTCCTGCAGCACGAATGGGCCCGTTTCGAAGTAGAGAGAGCACAATGGGAGGTGGAGCGGGCTGAATTACAGGTGAAAACCACTACATTTTATGTATACACGGTTATATATTAGTTGCACTACCTGGGCATTGCGCTGCTCCTTTCTAGTAACTTGCGTTGAGTTTCTGTGTTTGATTGTTCTGGTTACTAGGCTAGCTTGTTAGCTTTAGCTCAGGAGCTAAAGGAGCTGGAGCGCCCTCTGAACCGACTGCACGACGACTGTTTACGACCTCTTCACTCTGACTGAAACCACTGAACTTGCTTGTTGCCTTAAGGAGTTGCAGAACAGGCGTTAGAGTAGGCTTATAGTAAAAAATAAGTGTAATTAAACTACCTACTGGAAGCTACATTTGTTAGCAAAGTAGTGAATGTATAGTGCTTAAACGTTGTGTAGAAACACACAACGACTGCCTGCCTACTAGCTAAACTATAACGTTAGCACCCCGCCTTAATTTTTATTGCATTTTACCTCTAAACCCACAGAAAGTCATATAGGAAAGGTAGTAGGTACATTTCTTCTTAAGCGTTTTGATATCTTGATAGCTGTCAGTGCAGACAGCTTACAACACATAAGAGACTTTGAAATCAGTGTCTTGTTTATGATTTATGATTATAAGCTAGTTGCCAGGATACTGCCACTAGTGGAGAGAAGAATAAAAAATGCTGTCTATCTTTGATAAAGGCCACAGTGCTTTTAATTGGTCCACTCTTTAGTAGTATATTTGACCCTTACTTTATGGAACATTACATAAACCGGGACACTTGATTTGTAGTGTGCTTGAACTAGAAGTTAATGTCTTGCAAATACCCAGGTTTACTCTTAAATCTTTGTTTTGTTGTGTTTTCCAGTCCAACTTGACTTCTAATTTCTTCTTTTTCCATGTTTGATTGCACTGTTTGGGAGCACAAAGTGCTACACCAGTCATCGTATATATTTACAGGTGAATTGGCTGACAGGAGTAATGTTTATAATATTTGCTTTAACTGACCCTTGAAACTATCAGCATCACCCTACATGATCGACTTTTCATACTTTAAGTGTATATAAATGACTTTGGACACAATGTGCCAGACTATTGTTATTCAGCATTTGGGGAGGAATTGTTACAGTGTATTAATGTTTAACTTCAGTCTCCATGTCTACTCTTTGGAAGAAAATGTTATTTTTCTTCCCCCCCCATAATTTTGACCTTGTTGTGGGGCTATAATTGCTGGATCAGAGACATGAGCCACACTGACTTTTTTAGGTCTGACAGCAGGCAGCTCCATTGACAGACTGACCTCATCTAACAAAGAGACGAGAGGGAGACACTGCATTGTTTTTTAGACTGGTGACGTACACCCCGTTCAGTGTAGTAGGGTTTTGACTCAACTGGTCCGTGTATTGAGCTTCCTGTCTGCTGGCATTAAGCAAGCTTATCAGCGAAGCAGCAGCAACTGCGGCATAGCACAGTGAGGTTGCTAAATGGCTTATTTGGTGGTTTGTTTGTGGCGGCAAAACAGTGCGCGCTCAATTTAAGTTCTTGTTTTTGTTTCACCTAACTACAAATATGAAGCTAGTTGATGTTTTTAACATGTTTTACACTGCATTATGCAGTACCCATTCAAACACCACTTCCTTACAATTGTACTCTAATCACTGTAGCACAGTACCTATGTGAATAGATGTTTCCAGGATGATTTCTCTATTTTGTCAGCTGCAATCATAATGGTGGTCTCGCCCAGATTTCTGTGCCAGACAGTGCTTCAATATACTGGAGCAATAATGATAAATCAAGTATAGAAATGTTCTGAAAATCCACATAGGATGTTACCTTGTTGTTGAGGGATGTGTACATGTTGCAAACATATACATACTTTTACCCATAGACGGTATTAACCGTCAGTTAAGGTACCACAGTGAGGAGAAAAAATAGAAAGTGATTTAGACGAACCTAAATAGATATGTATGAATAATGAAAAGTTCTGGTGGGCATACTAGAGCCTTAATGGAAGGTACCCTGCAGCATCTACTGAGCCGTATGTTCTTTTTGGTTCACTTCATCCTTCTGAATGCTGCTCATCATGTCCACACACTTATGTTTTAGAGTCAAAACGGACATGCTCCTAGTAGGGGTTGGGGAAAAAATGAAAATCGTATGTAACGTGATTTTTTTTATTTTTTTAGACGATTTTTGAAATCAATTCTTTTCCTGAGAATCAATATTGTTTTAATTATTTTTTTTTACCAATGATTCACCTAATTATTTTTCTGTTTATACCGTACCGCCGATGGCGTCTACATCAAATCCGTTTCCAGCAAAACTGAGCAAAAGCAGAAAAATGCAGAAAATACTGTTGTTACATGGGATGTCCATTCTTATTAGAAAACAATTTGTTCTTAGAAATGTTTCATGATACATTGTCTCTAGAAGTTCAGTTTTCAACTTTTGTTTTTGTTAAAGAAGGAAAAGAAAATCGCAATACTCAATAATGTGGAATCGCTATACTTCTAGAATCACAATAAATGAAAATCGCCATACAAATTGAATCATCACCCATGTATCATGAAAGAATTGAATCTGTACAAAAACATGTTTTCCCAGCCCTACTATCTTGCATGTTTTAGGTTACATACAAGATTTCAGATCAGAGACCATTAAGACAGCACATAAAGAAAACTTCACAACCCAGGGAATACTACTCCGTGGTTTTTCTTTTCCTTGTTGGCTGTGTAGACATTGAATGAAAGACTGTTGAAACTGTGTCTTATGTTGCTGTGTGGGAGGAAGGCGAACCCCAGGGCTTGGAGGAATGTCGTCCAGCCAGCCTGTTACGTCATGCTCAGAGCCACTCCTTTCTACTGGAGCAACACAGAAAGCATACTGTACATGCCCGACCTGTCCTGCTGCTGAGCCGTTTCTCATGATTACACTCTAGTTGAGTGGTCATTGATAATCAATTGATTGACTCAATCTAGCTGAGTTGCTTAGCTAGTGATAGGTTGCAGTTTTTAGTATGCTATCTTGGTAATCCAAGTGACAAGGGATGCAACTACTAAGTATTTCATTATCAGTCTACAATAAAATAAAACGGCGAAAACAAGCAAATATTTACATTTTAGAAGCTGAAACCAGAGAATGCCCGTCAGTTTTATTTCAAAAAAGCTTAAATAATAACTTCATTTTTTTTTTTTTTTTTACAGCCGTTGATTCATTTTGTTGATCCACTATTTGTTGTCCAGTTATTTGGCTAATCACTTGAGCACTTAGTAACCTCACCCAACCTAACTTATCCTCATTTGTGTAAGTTTTTTAATTTGTTCAGTGACACACACCATTCAAGTGTATTTATTTTTTCAAACAGCACTGTATACATAGCATGCTGGCATTGACTGTAAAGCATTGTTTAGATGGGCAAAGTGATAGTTATAATCATGTAGCAAATATCATTGAAATTTCATTGTGTTATGTAAATAATTTCAAGGTAATTGTAATTAAAGCACTAAATGTATTTTTGCTTTACATGTCTGCAAAGATTCAGTATACAATTTGCTACATACTGTCCCAGTAAAAGACATTTTGTGATTAATTGACATGTGATTGTGCCATATTGTAATGTACATCTGTCAGTTAAATAGTCTTGTATATGTATTGTGATATTGATTTAATTGATCACCCTGTCACACTGATTAGCGCTGATCTTTCTCATGCCGGATGACTGAGTTGAGTTGAGTCGAGTTACACCCTGTTCAGGCCAGGCAATGCTCCAGTGTGCTTCATCAGCCCTCTAGTTATGGGGAAATCCCTGCTCCACAGGGTATCTCTTTGCCAGAAGTATCTGTTAGCAGCCATCATTTGACACCAGGAAAAGGTTGAAGGTGATTCAGGGTGTAAGGTGGCTCTTTGCGGGTGCAGACTGAAACTTGGACCCACTTATCTTCTCTGGATAGAAATGTCTCTTGTGTTTCTTAAGAAAAGGCTTTTAACTTGAGCAAGATTGTTGTGTGGCTCATGTTATTCAGTTACTTATCTTTGTGTCCAAGATGACTGCAGCTAACTGTGGAGCAGCCTAGAATTAGCCTGCCTCTGTTAGATGACTTATTATTACTGTGATCTCGTGTTTACTTTTGCTAATGACAAAGCCTGAGGCATGTTTAGCTCAATGGTGTGGCAATAAGAATGCATAAAGATACACATGCACGTACCATGGCATTGAGAAATTCAGTAATGGGTGTCACAGTCATTCCTCAGTTGACTCTACCTCCACCCCCAAGCTGCAGTTATTTTTGTTTGCCCTCCCAGTGTGCGTTTCAGAGTAGGAAAGTACAAAAAAAAGTACATGCTTCCTCACCAAGGCTATACCAGTTCACATATAAGCTAATGCTACACCACTGCTCACATCATTCTCATATAACCAAGCTGTAGACCACAAAGAAACATCTCCATCCTCAGCCATAGGGTTTAGGACCGACCACAGTCATATTTACCAGAAACCGAGACAGTCATTAAAGTTTATGTGAAATATTCACTGCATAGATAATAGTGACTAGTGAGTGATTTTAAAGCGTTTGTGTTTTTCCCAGAGAGAGCCTGAAGGGACCCTTGTTTATTAACTAAAGCCTTGTCCTCTGAGCTATGCTCTCCTGTCCCTGTTGGACTCACACCAGAGCCTTTCTCTGTGCTGTAGAGCTGCCTGTTAATTTGCCTCTCCTTGCTCTATTCACACTTAGCAGCCTTCATCTCGTCTATGTGGGCGTGTGGGACAGCTGCCTGGTCCTCCAGTTTTACAGTCGATCTGAGGTCGCCAGTCTGTCAGAGTTGTAAATTGGTGTATTCACCACCAGACTAAATTGCTGTTGTCTGAATGTGCTGTGGTGATGATGATATTGTTGTTTTCACACAATTTGATGGCACAACAGTGTTTTCCTGCTTGGCTTTGTAGGCCTATACGTTATACATATCTACGGCTCTATGTAGATTTTAAGTATATATATATATATATATATATATATATATATATATATATATATATATATATATATATATATATATATATATATATTTAGTTCTTAGCACAAATTACAGGATTTTTATTTATTTTTTACGTTGACCTGGAAATATGTTAACCTGTAACAAGTGTTAACAAGTTAAATAATTTTATTAAGTAGTATACAAGGTGCCAATCATAAAGCACAGTGTCTCAGATTCAACTTTTGACGGCTTTTATTGGGGAAAAATGAGTGTGTCTGCACTTTCCCCTTGGCCAATCAATGAAGTATATGTCTTCTTCTTCTTTGTTGAATAATTTTACCCCATTTTAAATCTTCGCTCTGCAGGACAATTTGACTCTAGATTGCGAAGCTGTTGTAAACGTTTTCAACATGGTAGTGTCCGGACCATTACCTTACAGTAACCTGTTTTGTTTTTTTTAGAGAAAATGCTGATGTTGAAAAACAGCTCTGTGCCTGCACACAGCATATGAGCATGAACATGTGCACCAAGCACCTTATGTAATATTAAAGCATCAACTTGGAAGGCAGCACCCTTGTCCTCAAGAAGCCTAACATACTGTCTTTGTTTGCACCCTGTGTAAAGTAGCACTTCAGTGTCAACTTGACGCAGGCTGTGTGACAGCAAAGTGTAAAATGAAGCTCAAGTGTAAACTTGTGATGAGATGAAACCACAAATCTGTGTCTCTGTGAAGGTTTAGTAAAAGAGAGAAGATGAACTTTTGACAGTGAGCAATCTCTGGGAGTGTAAGGATTCTCTTTTGTTTTATTTATTTAAGAGGGGATAGGCACAGTTTGGCTCCGTCCAGATAACTGAGCAGAAATCTTTATTAAATCCCAGTTTGAGCCGCTCACTGTCTCACCCTGATCCTCAGAGCAATCCGGAATCTGGGCCGGGGACATGAGCGGGTTGGATCGATGTGCCGTGTCTGCATTGTGAAGGGGTGGGGGAGCTCCAGCCACTATTACAGGTCCTCAGTATTTTACAATGTAACTCACTGCTTCTGTGGCACACGAGGAGTTCACTGGAGCAGAGGATTAAGCTAAGCAGTTTGTTTGATTCCCATACCCAACAGTCTGTCAGATAATTGTGTACATACTAGGTGTGGGGGGGAAATCAATACAGCATAGTGTTGTGATATTTTCAGTGGCAATACTGTATCGATACATAGGCCCCAAGTATCGATCTTTTATTATATATGTGTTGGTCAGTTTGTCTGCTTGACAGTCCCATTTTGTAATAAAAATTGATAATAAAATTAAAGTAATATGAACAAACAGAGAAATGTATCTTTTTAGATAAAACAGATGCTGAAAAAGTTTCCTTTTGGGGACATCATTTGAAATTGGGAAAAATTAGAAGTTGTAAAAAAGGTCATAAATTGCAATATATCGCCGAATATTGCACTATGTTTAAAATCGCAATAATATTGTATTGTGATGATATCGTATCGGGAGGCGTCTGGTGATTCCCACCCCTAGCCTTTTTACAGGTGGTCTCAGAGACAGAAGGGGGTTTTGGGAAGACAACCGATTTTAGTGCAGAGATTTAAATGACCCTCTCCGTACTGAGCAGAGAAGGAGGTGAAGAGACAGCTGGAAGTCAAACCGTAGTTGCCTACTAAAACTGCTGTGTTTTATAATAATGATGATAATAATAATAATAATGAAGTATTGCCCTAAACTGCCCTACCTTTTATTTATTTACACCATTGTGACATCAATGCACATAATGAACTTTAACTTGTCATGATTTATTTGCTGGATTTGCCAAAAACTATCTATAGCCAGGGTATCTGCAGGTCTATTAAAGCATTGCAGTCAGATTCCTCTAAAAATACCTTTAAAGGTTTTAAAATGTACAGAAGTCTGTAATGGGACTACTGCAATAGGCTGTGTAATATTAGTTGTGAAATGTTTTTAGTATTTGATTGCAGGGTTTTGGTTTAAAGCTGTTCGTACAGGCAGGCAGCTCTTTTTTGTTTGTTTCAGTCAGCACTATCAGACCTATAACAAGTCCCCAGCACCTCTGTCTTGCTTCAGTTTTTTTTATCTTGCTACTAGTGTAATGGCATGTGTGGAATGTACTTGGGTTGGCCATCATAGTGCTCATTGGTTTGCGGTAACTGTGAGAGTAAATCCAGTGTTCGCTGAAGGAAAGGTTGTTTGCATTGTAAATGTGGGATTTCCTCCAGCGTCTCTACCTTCAGCTCTCACAGCGGCCACGGGACTAGCATGTGTGACCATTTTGTTTGTGTGTCAGCCCTGAGGTTGTATGAGTATCTGCATTTCTTTTACAAATGGAGTGAGCTCAGTCTTGCCTCTGCTGAGTTGTACTGGATTTTTTTGTCTAGATTAAATGGCCCCATTGTGGAATGAATGTATTTGGCATTGACTCTGAACAAGTCTGTAAGAAAACATGTCTGGAATTCACAAATCTCAGACTTTTGGTCTTTTCTATTTATAAGTAGAGGGGGTCATTCATAGTCATCATACATTCATTGACTGCAAAGGAAGTAACTAAGGAAGGGACTTTGTTTTTGCCGTTTTATGCATATATGTGCTGTCTTCAAATGTTTCTCCATAGGACGGAAGCTGCTGTCAGTCCATTTTTCCTCGTTTTACTGATTTAATTAATAAAATAAAAATTAATTGGCTTAGTTTAACATTTATTTAGGCAGTGGGTGGTGTTTATTGTCCTCCCTAGTTATTAGCCTATTTCTTCTGCCTCCTTTTCCTGTCTCTGAAAAGGCCTGCGCTCTAGTTCTTCATGTCTCTTACTCAGACAGACTAAGGAGCCCTTATCCAACAGCCCAATAATGCAGGCAGTGTGAGACCAGGAATTAAATGCTTCCTGTGTCTCTTTATGGCCCTAGTTGACTCATTGCATTTCTCCCAAGGTTAATGTTTGATGGAGGAGAGTTGGCGAGCCAGAGATTCACAGAGCTGCACTCTTCTCTATCTCTGGCACCGCTGGATGCCAGGGGTCCCTGGGCCAGCGCTTCAGGATAAGGAAGTAAATGGTCACTGGCAATCAACGCAGATGTACAGTTTCATCCACAGTGAAACATGAGTCAATGTACAATCTCCGTTTTTGACATGTGAGTTTATGTATTAAAGGCGGAGTCTGTGATTCGGGAGAAAGATTGTTCATATTTGAACTCAACACCCAAACAAATACATCCACCCGTCAATGCTCCTTCAGAACGTTAGCATGTGTCAGATTTACCGTCCCTCCCACTCCCTTTCTGTTTATACACCCATGGCCTATCCCGTGTAGTTTGCACAAGCACAAAAGGAATAGTGTTGTATGGCTCGGTCCGAGACACTTTATTTCCCATTTACAGAGCCAGGGCTGTGTTTGAACTAGGGTTGGACGATAAAACAAAGATTTATCGACACCGAAATTCATAAGCTGTTATCATCCCATGGCAATCATTTTGATATTTTTTATATAATTAAAATGTTGACTTTTTTTTCACAAGACATTTTCATTTTAAGCAGTGTGTGCTTTTATTTCAATTTTATCCATTTTCAGTAAATAGCTATAAAAGTTCCCACTTTGTGTGTTTCCTTTAATGATTTTAAAACTACAAAAATAAGCAAAACAATATCTCACCTTCAATATTTGAGCCTATTTCCAATACAAACCTTCTCAATGAACTATGAGGACGTAAAAAAAAATTATTGTTATCAAGGTAAAATGTGCAATTAATTGTGATTTTGATTTTAGGTCACATCGTGCAGCCTTAGATTGAACACCAGATTGTTTTCAGCATACGAACAGACAACTGAGTTAGACCAAAAGTTTATTGGATTAGAATCGCAGGCTACAATTTTTAAGTGTGTCTAAATTAACAACCTATTAAGCTGTTCTTACACTTTGTTATCTGACATTCTTGAGGACTTTAATGTGTGGTTATTGGTGAAACAAGTGAGGCATTTTGAAACAATGATGGCACTTTTCTGTTATTTTATTGTTCTTTGCCTTTCTGCTCAGCCTTTGAGTCCTACAGATTGACTGTGTTCAACTGGACATCAATCCTTTTTAATGGAAAAAAGAAATCTCTGCAATTAGTCTAAGGAAGATCTGTGGCTTTTACAGCCCAGTTGCATGTGATGCAGCGTCAATGGCCCAAGGCAGTGGTCCGCACTGATATTTGGATCGAAGCCACTTTAGCCAGAGTTAGTTATTTTGGGATCCACACAGTCTGGCCCAATCCAAACTGAAAATATTCCACACTGTATGCCTTATTTTTGCCCCTTTTCTGTGCCTCCTCTTCCATCCTTAGAAGACAGCACAAAGTGATACCTGCTTTATTGAAAATAAGCAAGTCCAAAAACCTTTGTTTTAATCCGCCTACAAATCAATATTTTGTATTAGTTAAAAATGAATGGCTTACTCACTCTTCTTTGACTAATCAGACTTTGGTAGTATTATTTCTTTTTCTGCTCCATGTTACTGTAACTGAGTTTATAAATGCATGAGGCCTTTTCATGGAGTTTAACTTTATACAGAGCCACCTTCCTTTCTTGTTTTGGCTTTCTGTTTTAACCCTTACTGATACAGGTTTAGGGATGTGAAAAATCCGGAAGCATTCTAAACATTTTTATCAATCCTGAATGCATTAGTATAGATCCAGCTGAGGGTAGATTCACATAAAATAGAGTGGGTGAGAAATCGGAGACCGTGTAGAGGTAGAGTGATGTATGTGCTGTTCTGACACACCTTTCAAGAGCATCAGTTGTTGACTATGCAGACTGCTAGCATGTGACTGGTGCCAACTAAACCCGGTGCTGTTTACACTGTCAAACTGAGAACCAGTACCCTAAATCCTCAGTGCACTATAACAGGCAGGTTGTCTATGAGCTCCTCTATGGAGAACTGTGGATGGTAAGAAACACTGTTATTAATACGAGGCAGATTGAAGTGCTCTCATGACTCATTATTGCAGGCAGCAGCAGCGCTGCTTGCTATCCGTGTGAAACTGTGATCCAACCCACTCAAGCTCGCACCATCCTCTGGTTCAGAGTAACAAAATCAAGTCAGTATTCATTCCCCTATGAAGTTAAATGTGGGAATGATTCAAATTCTAAAACCACAAAGGAAAACTTGTATTCTCTTATTGAAGTTAGACAGTTGAAGGTAGGGCTGGGCAATATATTTATTATATCGATATTGTGATATGAGACTAGATATTGTCTTAGATTTTGGATATCGTAATGTTGTGATATGACATAAGTGTTGTCTTTTACTGGTTTTAAAGGCTGCATTACAGTAAAGTGATGCACTTTTCTGAACTTACCAGACTGGTCAAGCTGTTCAATTACTTGCCTTTTAGTGCTTTAACAAAATATCTTCACACTTAAATTTTAAGTGATATCTGATTTTCTCCCTATCGCCCGGCCCTAGTTGAAGGCTACCTTTGCTGCCGTTCTTCTGTTTATTGGGTTCACTCTGTTTCAGACATTGTTTTCCATTTGTAGTAATCCAAAATAAACATTGCACTCAAATTATTCTGTTATTTTCTCCTGACTACAAAGTAGTTATTGTCTTGCTGGTGATTTTCAACAATTGAGATGGACTCTAAAGAAGAATGTCATTTTTTTTGTTTATTATTGATTCAAGAATTGTTTTGACCTTTAAAAATCAATTTTGAATCAAATCAAATTGTGAGATTGCCAATGATTCCAACCCCTAATTGTAACACCAGATAAAGCAGTCCTGCCTAAAGCTAACTAGCTAAACTTAGATGCCCTTTAAACTATCACAGTGTGATTTTCTCTTTATCTTTTTTTCCATTTAAAAGGCTGAAAATATATTGTGATGATTACAATAGTACAAATGTCTGGTTCCGCAGTAAGATGGAT
This sequence comes from Etheostoma perlongum, assembly GCA_026937815.1. NCBI lineage: Eukaryota > Metazoa > Chordata > Actinopteri > Perciformes > Percidae > Etheostoma > Etheostoma perlongum. Next base: position 11,783,390 of record CM049387.1, read on the forward strand.
ACAGTTTTGCCCAATCTGCTCCGTTCACCTCCACTACTCTCATTACAAGTGTGTGCACACAGACATGCATGTTTGTGTGGTATCCAGCTATTCAATAGAGCTGACTCAGACTGAGTGCGTCAACAGCTGCTGCCTGTTACTGAAGAGAGACAGTGATGTGCAGAGGGAAGGGATTTTAGAGTAGGGATGGGGGTGTGTGTGGGAGAGTGAGTAGGTTAGATTAAAATAGAATAGGACAGATTGGCTTTTTTTCCCCATCATGCCATGCATATTGATTTGACATCTTCCTATTTCTGTCTTGACAGAAGTAGTTGTTCTCAGATGCTGCTTCATGAAGGTTGTCTTTGAAGTCGAGTCTTTGTTGCTAGCTATTTCATATATAATATGCCAAAACATTGGAGATATTAATTCTATTTATAAAAGCAATTTTTACTACTTTAAAATGTGACCTGACAATCCTATTTTTGTGTTTTCAGGCCCAAATCGCCTTCCTACAGGGGGAGAGGAAAGGCCAGGAGAACTTGAAGAAAGACCTTGTGAGAAGGATCAAAATGCTGGAGTATGCACTGAAGCAAGAGAGGTGAGTTCCTTACCACCCACTGCTGCCTCAGCCCACCCACAATACACACAAACATCTCTGCTAGTTGTGCTCCTAAGAATAAATTCCTGCTTCTGAGAAATAAGGAAAAGAAGAACATGGCAGTGTGAGATTCTCACTGGTCAACAAATCAACATCTGCTGCACCTGCACAGAGCTAGTACACTCCAGAGTGCAGCTCTCTGCACATTTAGTAATAATGTGTAAAAGTGTGCCAGTGTAATGTCTCAGCTGTATTGCCGCAAGAGTGTCAGAGAGATTCCCCCGAGTCCAGCTGGTGTTATGTCTCTGGACATGAGCATGTGTTGGCATGAAGACTTTATTTGCTGTCAGATGCTGATGACTCTGCAGCGTCCTTAGTAGAAGGACGAGACAGGAAATAAGGAGAGAGGAATTCTTTCACCACCCAAGATGAGGTCACCGTCGCAGCTTTCTTTCTCCAGTAAACCAGAAGAATTACATTGTTCTCATTCGCATGTGCTTTAGCCCGTCACACAAAAGGTCCCTGTGATAGCTGTGGTGATACACTTTGCATTTCCCTTGCTCCTTGACGCGTGGCTGCCCTCTGGAACAGAGATATATATATTGGTGATTTCAACACGTTACACGTCTCTATCAATGTGACTTTAAGCCATCGAGTATGTTATTCAAACAGACTCTGAAGTTGTATACTTCTTATGTATGTGTAAAGCATTTAGTGCAGGGTTTCTCTCAATAAACTCCAGGGTCAACCCAATCAATTTAAAGGATAATTCCAGTTTTTTACAAGCTGACTCATAATTTTATAGATTATAGCCATGGTAATTGCTGAAAAAAAGTCAAACAGAAACAAGAGCAATCAGACAATTAGACAAAAATGCAATTTTAATAGATTATCCACATTCATTCGGAACAGAAGAGGAAGGCATACGGTAAAATTATTACCCAAACTGTCTGTTATCAACATTCATCACAGGTCACAGACTGACCTCTTGGTCCAACTTTGTTCTTCCTCTCAGCTCAGAGGTTAGTTACATTTTGCCAACCTGTGCTCTGAGGAACATCATCATTTGATTTGTGAAGTATGGAATTGTCCTCTGGCTATTTGTAGTATATATTTATCTACTTTTCCCCGGTGAGATCATCGCAAACTCAGGAGCAATGCTTAACCCAGAATTACTACCACTTTCCCTGGTTGCTAAGCAACAAGCCATGTCTCCGAGGGTATCTGAAAGCTATATCAGAAATGGCTTTCTGAAAGTGAGATGTACCCAATTTAAAATGAATTTGATCATGGGTGTCTCCCTCTGGATCACAGGGAGCTCTCCTTGTATTGACTCTTTACCACTGAAAGAAATCTCAGTAGTGCATAGGCCCAAAACCATCAAACGCCAGGTGTTGCTTTTTTCTATAATGTTGTATGCCATTTTATATCTATTTCTAAATGCCGGTGATTTTTGTTTTGTTTTTGTGAATCACCTTTCCATGGAATTAGATTTTGATGTGTATTTTGTATTATTAATATGTAGCAGCGAGTTAAGCTTTTGTTTTACATGTGTGAAGAGTCTGATAAATGTCTCTTGCATGCATTGCAATTTCATTATCATATGATGATGTGATTTTGCGTACGATTGCATAGACGGCTAAAACAATTTGTAATTTAATTAATAGAAACTGTTTTAAAGTCACTTTTGTGGGGAAATGCAATGTAAATATTTGCTGATCTTCTTTGTCTTCTATGGTAGTAAATGTAACTTACTGTAGTCTTAAAAGAATTCTGACAAAAATATCAATTTGAATATGTCAACTTGGAGCCCTGTTTCCTGTACCATGATACATAATGCTATCTTGTGAAAATGTGAAACTGTCCAACAAGCGAACGTGTTTGTGAAAAGTAGAGCTAGTTGGTGTTGGGATGACTTTCAAAGCTTATGCAGATGCCATGCATAATGAATTTTTTAAATAGCTTCTTCTTAGACCTTTTTTATCACACCTGTTTGCTTATTTGTCTGCCTCCACTTTTTCTTTTTTTTCAGAGCAAAGTACCACAAGTTAAAATATGGGACAGAGTTAAATCAAGGTGACATGAAGCCTCCAAGCTACGACTCTGGTAAGTCTATGGTGGCTCAAACAGTCATCTCCACTCTTCATACTGAAGCACTGGGATGGTTGAATTCACATACCTCAAGTGACAGAACTGCTACGCATGCGAAGGCCGCATTCATGTTGAATCTTGTTTTCCTCAATAGCTTTTCGCTTGGTGTCCTTTCCTGAATGCAGAGTGCCATTAGTGTTACTAATCTGTTGTGACCAACAAATATTGAGCTGCTTAAAGATGATAACAAACTTAACAAATGTGAACAAGTTGATTTAAAAATATAATAGATTGAAAGCATTCATGATGTGTGAAGTGAGAAGAATGCACACAGCCTACATAAATCTCAAAGTACTTTATCCCCTCAAATCTTTAAGCTCTAAAATGTTTCTCGCGCTTTTAAGCGTTCACCCTTTACAGTACCTAGTTTTATTTCAGTATCACTCTGGTGTCAGTGCACTACCTGTTCTATGTTATATTATTGTTCTTTAAATGGCCCCTCATGTTCAAGTTCTCTTCCATCATTAAGTTGGATTGCTACATTTCCTCTCTCTTCTCCTCATCTCTATTCATGAGGGCTGTTCAAAGCACCCGAGCCCTTGAAGTGTTGATGAAGGGGGGGGGGGGTGAAGGGGAGAGGTGTTACTGTAGGTGGAAGAGGGGGAGACGAGGAGTGGGAGGTGTTGTTTATACAGCGGTGCACCTGCCCTCTCCTCACCCGCTTGAATTAGGTATGACCCACTTTTTGAGGCACTCTCATCTTGCCCTGCCGAATCAATCTCCTCCACACACACACACACACACACACACACACACACACACACACACACACACACACACACACACACACACACACACACACACACACACACACGCACACACACACAGACAGATCTTATTAACGCGTCTCTCTGTCCCATGTAAAATTCCCATCTGACTCGCGAGCAGAGTGCTGACGTTGTTGAATATCAAAGTGGGCTTTGAATCCCATTGTTTCTTGTTTTGTCAGAGCCTTAGACAGTCTTAAAGAGTGGGTGTTGTTCTGGATGCTGCAGGCACAGACACACTTCAGTGCTCTTTCCAGTATGTCATGGGACGTAGTTGGAGCCAGCCATTTTGAAGGTGTCGGAATGCGTCATGAAATATCAAATGTTTGTGTTGTTGTAGCATCGAGAACAAGCCATTGCTAATGGGTTTTAAATCGCTTTCTGTTTTTACTGCTAGTGCTGTTGTGTACACCATTTTCATAGGGGAATAATTACCTACTGGGATGTAAATATTTGAATGGAGGCTAGCTATTAAAGTTACACATGTAGACTAACGATGACTTGATCCAAATTCAACCATAAACAAAAAGTTGAATGGGTTGGAGAACGTAAATACAAATTACATTCAAGAATGTTTGGTTAATTTTTTCCACACACACAATTTTAAATAAAAGCAATACCCTTTTCCATTTAACTCTAATTCATTGTGGACTTGCTAAAAGCAACTAAGCGCCAAATGTGTGTAGTTGCCAGGATGCTGTGATGCAGGAATGTTCTGGTCATGTTTACAGAGTGGAAATAATGTCAGAGGCTGAGGCTGTGCTGTTTGTGGAGCCCTGATTTGTGTCCTCCTTTACTCCTGCAGATGAGGCCAACGAGAACGAGTCTTCTGGATCGCTCAACAATCAGCTGTCCTGGAAACAGGGCCGTCAGCTCCTCAGACAGTAAGCGCACATGCTTTAATCCTTCGCTGACATTCTATAACCCAGAAAACTAAATTGCTGCACTAGAATTAACTGTATTGAGATACCAAGCTCCTAGTTACATTTCTCCCATGAAGTATACTACTGTGCCTTACACTCCATGGCACAAAACATTAGTGGGGAAGAGCTCCCTCACATGGGCAGCAGCACTCATTACTGCTCTGGGTTTTCTTTTCTCTGGTGTATCCTGCCGGCTCAGGGAAGTTTGGTTATCATGTCATCCCACACTACAGTCAGTGTAAATAAACCAGGCTCCAGCCTTTTATCCCAGACCCCATCGGGTAGCGTCCCACATCATCTGGCAGCCAATTAATTCTTTACTCTCTGTCAAGGGACAGATCAATAATGTGCTAAGACACACCTCCCTTTCAGTCAGTTGCTCACTCAAATTGCTAGAGCTTCTTCTGCATAGGTGTAATATTTGTTGAGTAGCTCTTCTTGCCTCAGCAGAGCTGATACCACCGACTAGACAACTGCCAGAGGACATGACACTTTTGACCATAACAAAATAGTACTCAACTCTTCCTCACATCTGATCATGTTTTGCAGTCTTTGTAGTAAATAGTAGTGTAAATAAGAGTTAATTTAATTGGCCTTTGCAGCATTATGAATATCTCTTTCTGCATCTTCTCATCCAAACTTCCTCCATATTACACTACACATACTCATGTTTTTATTCTTTTGGCAATACATGACACTTTTAAATTTGGTTTGACCATTTGCAACTAGGTTTAAGTTAATTAAACTTTCCAGGTACCTGCAGGAGGTGGGCTACACAGACACCATCTTAGATGTAAAGTCCCAGCGGGTCCGAGCGCTGCTAGGACTAGCAGGGGATGGAGGCGGGAGGACAGGGGAACGAACCAGTACTGAGCCTTTGGTCAATGGGACAGACACATCAGCAAAGGGCTTGGGCACCAGAGTGTAAGTATTCTCCTCTAAAGCTATCTATGACTGAGTGATCATATTACAAGTTCATTGCATGTAATGCTATGTGGCACGGGTCGTTAAATGTAAACGTTAAATGTCTAGTGAATTGTTGCGGTACAATCAAAAAAGACTGATGCAAGCAGAGACATGTCATCAACTACTGCAATCTGCGCTGCTCTCTTGTTTTACAAGTGTAGCAAAACAATAAACAAGCTTTGGTTGTAGCGTGGGCACTTCTATGAATCAATAAATCTCAAAAGAGGAGGAGGATGTGAAGTCTTTGGTTACCAAAGTTCTTAATAAACCATCAGTTTTCATCCGTCTTTTCTGAAAGTCCATTTTTGATTGACAGACACATTTTTTGTCTTGAATGTGAACTTTTGTCTGGCACAGCCCAAAATGACAAAGTGGCCTTAAATGGCAACACACACCAGTTTGCTACATGTGGGTTGCACTTAAGAGTGACAGGGTGAATCACTAGTTTTTATTGAAACTGTACCATACTGATGTGCGTCAATGCTCCTCCACAGGAAAGCTGAGCTCTCTGACACTAGCGCTGTACTGGAGGCCTTCAAGTTCATTGAGAATGCAGCCGCTGATTTCAGCGATGAAGATGATGAAGAGGATAGCGATGGGAGGGACAGGACTAATGTGGAATCCAGGACGGTAAGAAAACAGTCTGCCCTCATCTTCTGCAGTCACACAAAGTTAAGTAGAAGTTGTCGCAGTGGTATAATATAATAACAGCCCTCAATATTTTCCCCAGATCCTGAGGAAGAAGCCCCCGTCGTCAACGACGCCGGCCAGTATGGACACTAGTGAGGATCCTGACACTGAAGAGGCGCTAAAGGGCTTTGACTTCCTGTCCAGCCCTGACGAGATGGACACCTCGCCGGAGTCCAGAGGCAACGGGGACGGCACAGACTGGGGTGAGTCTTGGATCAGTCACTATCTCAACACCACAGAAACAGTTATGGTGTCTGTAATATCAACATTCTTATTTATTTTCCCTTGCACAATGATGGGCTTGTTTCATTTTAATTTACAAATTGAATACACTTGTTTCAGAGGCACTGGAAATATCACTAATAATTATTTAATGCTGTAATCTTATAATGTGCCTGCTTCTCTGAATTTGACTTCTTCTCGTAGTTTGGTAATTGTTCATTGAGTACTCGTCATTCATATATCACGCTGTGGTCATAAATCATGATATTTGGATGTTATTCTGTTTAACCCATAGTTTGTGATCTCTTCCACTGTGTGTTGCCATAGCCAGCCTGTGACCACAATGTCTCTTCCACTCCTGTGTGTCGTCAAATCCACCTGATTCCCTTTGAGTCTTCCTGTTCCTTATTTAAAAAAATGGGCTTAATATCATGCTAAGGTGTTTTTGTAGTCAAACAGTATTTGAGTCATGTCTATACAAAATTTTGATTGTCACAAAGATTACACAGTGATGATTTTATGATTAGATTTGTCATGACTCAATGTTCAAATGAAAGAATTCCCCACATGGCATTAACTTTCCTCACCACACACATGTCTTTCAATAGAAAAGAGATGCTAAAAAGATTAAACAAGATATTTAGAATTTATTACTGAGGTGGTATTAGTACTGGAAAAGATGCTCATCTCCGGTCTCAAAGGCCTACTACTCTTCTGGAGACTTCCAGGAGAGTCTGAGAGAGGTCTCTGCACCTTGTCCACCCTGCCAGGCCATTCGGGCCTCGACCAGAGCAGTTTACTCAACACTCGGCGTGGTTTTGTTCCCCTTGTGTAGAGAAGAACGAGCAAGGTCCCATTTCTGAGGCCTGGGACGTGGACCCGGGGCCTGATAACCAAACTCAAGGAGCAGTACAGAAAGGAGCGCAAGGGGAAAAAGGGGGTGAAGAGTAAGTCCTGTCAGGCATTGCTGCCTCCCTCCTACTCCTCTCTCTTTAAAGCCTGACTTTCTTGAGTTCAGCCAAAACGCCTCAATTCAGAAACAAAACATCTTGGCTGTTTTTTTTTCTCATCTCCTTTTTCAGCTGCTCCTTATTATGCCTTCTTCTTGATATTGCTCTGTCCATGTGTCTATCATTTCATACTGAATGTCTCCTCTGTCTTCTTTTGAATGTACTGTACATACAAAATCTGCCACATTTTTTTTCCTAACCCCCAAAAAACTGTAATGCTTGATGCATGTATTTCTGTCCCGTTTAAATATTTTAAATCATATTTACGTCATCATCTTGTCCACACTGTCAAATATCATTGATGTGATGACACATCCATCTCTGTCCCATCTGGGCTAGCATCAGTCATAACATAATTACCACCATCTTCAACATCATCATCATCATCATCTGTCAGCCATGTTGATACTACAGTCATTTTGCTGCTGTTTTTCAGCTTTTTTCAGTGACTCAGGAAAGTGACTCTTTGAGCTGAAAGCTACTGCTCTCAGAGTAACAGCACACTTCAGATGCAGCCTCATTCAGTGGCGGAGAGCTCTTAGATTTCACATTTGCGAGGCCCAACTATGCATTGCTGCTGGTTCTTTTTTTACTGTGATAGAATCATGAGATCAACAACTCAGTTCATCTCAATTTCTTTTTTTTTTTATTCTATTCCAACACCACTTTTTATACACTTTATACGCTCTGGTTTAAACAGAAATCTATTTTAGATCTTCATAGGCTGTCTGTATTTTTTATCACTTTTGTGGATTAGAGAAGATCATGATTTTTTTTTTGGGGCAATTCTACAATTGGTATACTGTATTTGCACCAAGGTTAGATTCTACGGCCCCACATGTTAAATGCTTGTGATCATAAAATAATACACCCATACTTGGTTCACTAAATGATTCTGCCTGGGCTGAGACATCACAAAATCCCTCTTTGTTATATTACTCTCTCCTCACAGCCCACACTAGATGAACATACTGTATCTCAACCCTTTTTGTATCTCTTTAATTCATCTAACAAGATTTCTGGTGCTGACTTCCCTTCCCATTTTCTCTTCTTTTACATACTTTCATTTATTAATTTATTCTCTTTCAGTGCTGCCTTTCTTCTATATTCTTTTTGTGTTCTGTTTTTCAGCTTGTACTCAAAGCTCTTAAATAAAATATTGTAGTGTTTGGTTCTTTTTGCCTCTTTTTTTTTTCTTCCTTTTTCTCCGCTCTCCATCACTTTGTTTCAGTTCAGTAACACTGTTGACCTGACTTGTTAAACAGGGCCAAACCGGTCCAAGCTGCAGGACATGCTGGCTAACCTGAGAGATGCAGAGGACTTGTCCCACATGCAGCCTCCACCATCCACCCCCCAATCCCGGCCCAGCGCAGTCCGGTTCAACGAACACGAAGGGAACCGACCAGACGAAGGTGCTTGAGCAAAAACAGCAGTAGATTGTAGTGATTACGTTTTTAATATTCTTTATTTAAACATAGACAGTGTACAATCAAACATTAATGCAATAGGTTTTTAGCACATATCGCTTTTTTTCCGCCTGTAGTCCATGGACAACAATGTATGACTGTCTTAAACAACAGTGTTACATATATGAAAAACTTAAGTAAAAAAGACAAAGGAAACCCAGAAAACCCTAAAGGGTCTTGGCATGTTGAGTTCCTTAAATAATTGAACGAAGGTAGCATATAGAAAATAAAAAAAAATAAAGGACATATAGTCAGTGGTTGTATTATTTATTTATTTATTTGTTCTTTCCCCAGTTGAGGCGATGACCTTCCCGCCCAGCTCAGGAAAGCCGTTCATTATGGGCACAGACGAGGCCATGGAGAGCGAGCTGGGCTTAGGGGAGCTCGCTGGACTCACCGTGGCAAACGAGGCTGACAGTCTGGCATATGATGTGAGTAGAAGGAGGCAGAATGGATTTTAAGAGCGATGGGACCGTTTCTCTGGGGGAAAGAAACTATTTACAGTTCATGTTATCATTGGAGCCTTTTTAAAAAGCAGCTATCCCACCTTCCTCCTCTAATCCAAGTCACATCACATAAACGTATGCCAAACTGCTATTTTTACAGGCAGTATCCGGGAAGCTGCTTTGGAAGTGTAATATTGGAAGTTATTTTTGAGATCACATTTACAATACTAATGTCAAAGTCACATGGGTATAAATACATAAGGTGGATTTTAATGATATAGCAGGCTTTTTTTTAAATCACCAAACAAGTTATTTACAGTATCTCAATGCACCCTAATGTTACAGAAACACATTACACTACATTTTGGGTTATTTAATCTCACTTTTCACTCCATTTTCTACAGAGATGGGAAGTAACGAAGTACAAATACTTTGTTACTGTACTCAAGTAGATTTTTCAGATATTTTTACTTTACTTAACAATTTATTTTAACTTTTTACTTTTACTCCTTACATTTTAACACGAATGTCGGTACTTTCTACTCCTAACGTTTTACAAAATTGGCTCGTTACTTTAGTTTTGTACAAAAGGTCGTCAATCAGGTGTCAGGGATTGATCGTTGTTTAGGTAGCTTACATTAAACCACGTTAAGCTTTTTCACGTTAAACGTTTTAGAACGTCCCAGGTGTCATTGTGAATAGCGGAGAATAGCGCGGGCACGCGCCTCACACCACGAGCGGGTGCGCACGCCACACGGAGAAAAAAAGTGAGAGAAAAGAAAAAGAGACTAGCTGTCCGGAGGATAGTCAGCTGAGATTGTGTCTGTGCGTCTTTGAGAACTGTAAGTCATATAACGTATGTTGTCAGTTCATTTAAGCCTGTTGTATTGGTCTGTAGTTCTGGCACATTTGAAAGTTAGCTTGTTTGTGTTCTTCACCTGTTACCTAGGTTACACCTGTTACCTAGGTTACACCTGTTAGCTAGGTTACACCTGTTAGCTAGGTTGGACCTGGCTGTTGATTAGATATAAGGGCGATTGTTGAACGTGCTCATTAAGATAATGTAATTAGTAGTGGGTTTATTGTTATATTTACTAGCATATATGATTCCTATGCATTGTGTATGGTAGCCTTTACAATGTTATTTATTTCTTTTATTACGACACACACACAGCCATAGCAGAGCAACCCCCCCCCCCATGTTTATACTGATGCTTGATTTTAATAAAGCATCAACAGAGAGAAGTTGTCTCCGTCCGTGTTTTAACAGACACACCTGGGCCAAAGTAGGAAACCAGAATCGGCTTTAAATCCAGTCCTAATCTAGTCCTCACTAGGTTTAAAATCATTTCACTCGAGTTAGTTATTATTTTTGCGTCATCAATACCAAATTTAATCTAATTAGATGGAAATATACACAGACTTCTCACAAAATCACAACTGAATTCATATCTTGCTACAAGGTCAGAATCTTATTAACCTGGAGTCCCAATAAGCTATATGTTTTATATATGTTTTAGGCTTATTGGCAGACATCCATTTAAAATGTAGGCAATGGCATATAAAGATTAGAGAATAAAGAGCCTTTTTTCCATGTCCACTGTAGTTAGTCCAGGTATCTTTGTCATTCGCAAGACTACTTTTACTTTTATACTTTAAGTAAATTTCCAAGCCTCTACTTTGTTACTTTTACTTGAGTAAAGACGTTAAATCAGTACTTCTACTTTTATATGAATAAAATGAATAATGTTTCGCTGGTTTGTTATTTGTGCAAATAAACACTAAACTCTCTAAGTACTAAAGAAGCTGCGGCTCATTTTAAGACTACTGATTATAGATAATAACACTGATATTTGGATGTTGAGTTTCTGATTAGCTGTCTCCTCCTCAGATTGGCAACAATAAGGATGCCATGAGAAAGACATGGAACCCCAAATTCACTCTTCGGAGCCATTTTGATGGGATTCGAGCCCTGGCCTTTCACCCTGTGGAGCCTGTCCTGGTCACTGCTTCAGAGGACCACACACTCAAGATGTGGAACCTGCAAAAGACCGCTCCTGCCAAAAAGTAAGAATGTATTCACACAAGTTAAATACCTGCAAACACTATAACAGCACCCAGACCGATTTAACATCAATTCCTACTGGTGGTTTCATTTCTCTCAGCTAAAAGGAGGAAAATGAACAGCTTTAAGTGTACTGTGGTATTGATTATTGTCCATTCCTTCCTTATCGGCTCTGTTAAAAACACTAATTCTCAGACAGCAGTGTGTTTGGTTCAGTCTCTGTACCTGTAGCAGCAGAGTGAACATTATTGTTATTTACAGTCCCATAAGGAGCATAGCTCGTCTTTGATGCTGAACTGTCACACGATTCAGCTGCATGAAATTGTCCCCATGTGACAAAGAACTGACACAAGACTCAATATGTCAAGTCACAACTCTGCAACCCACACACAGTCTGTGGTCATGTGGTGGATACTTTAGAGTCATACAGTACGTGCAACTTGATCACTGGTATAGCAGTGCCATTTATGACTTTTTACAATTCGACGGCAATAATTTTGAACCTAGTCATCGACATGAAGCTGGCACTGCTGTTTGGTTTTGTATTTTACATTAATGATAAAAAATGTTTTTTTCCACAGGAGTGCATCTTTAGATGTAGAACCAATCTACACCTTCAGGGCCCACAGGTAAAAACAATGCATACATAACATGTATACATAAAAAAATAAAAAAAACTTGTTTCCGTTTTAGCGTTAAACAAGATGTTTTGCTAATTCATGATTATTTAAACCACAGGGGGGCTGTACTAAGTGTGGTGATGAGCAGTACAGGGGAGCAGTGTTTCAGCGGAGGGGTTGACGGGACTATACAGTGCTGGAACACCCCCAATCCCAACATTGACCCCTATGACTCCTACGGTAACGGCGCACCCAGTTTTGTTTGAATCAGAGAATTTTCAAATTAGATGATGTTGTTTGATGATGTTGTGCTTTCTGTGACAGACCCATTGATGCTGCGTGGAGAGTTGTGTGGACACACTGACTCAGTTTGGGGTTTGGTGTACAGCAGCGCACACCAGCGCCTCCTCTCCTGCTCAGCAGACGGAACTGTGAGACTGTGGGACGCCAACACCACCTCCCCTGCCCTCGCAGTATTCAACGAAGACAAACGTAGGCCTTCATGCCTGTATTCTGACTTTTTTTCTTCCTCAATCTTTGCTTTAATTGAATAGTTAACATAAATGTATCTTTTTTTCTGTGTACAAGAGCTAGGAATTCCCTCCTCAGTAGACCTGGTGTGCAGTGAACCAGCCCACCTGGTCACATCCTTCACAAACGGGGAGATCGGTCTCTTCAACATGGAGACCCGCCAGCTGGTCCTCAATCTTGAGTCCAATTTGGAGCCGGGTAGGTTTGCCAGCTGCGCAGTTAGACCTTAGTTAGGCGCACATATACTGAGAGGTTTATGCCTCGACGCAGAGGTCCAGGTTGACGATTTTCTGCATGTCTTCCCCCTCTCTCACCCCTTTCTCACAGCTGTCCTGTCAAAAATTAAAGGTGGAAAAGCCCAAAAAATGATCTTAAAGAATGATAAGAATAATAAAACACTATATAACTTTATAACTAACACTTGTTGAATTCAATCATAATGTTGTAGCAAAGTAAAACATTAGCAAACAATGTTTTCTCTTCATTACTTTACTTGGTTTGATTTACACATTTCAAGTTTCCTGCCAATTATGTCACTGATAGTCATTAGACTTAACCGTGCATATCATGACAATGTTACGTATATTTTTCTAGTGTTAAGTTGTTTACCAGCAAGTACTCATGCCGGCAGCAAGTACAGACTGACTCAAGGTGTAACATCCACACATACAGCATAATATCTCCACAGATTTTTAGTTGCTAAAGATTTCATCCAGATTGACTGCTGATCTAAATTCCCACTCCTGCTTCTGTGTGGTGTCTGATGTGCTTGTCTGTTTGTAACCAGGCACTTCCTGTCAGATCAATAAGGTCCTCAGCCACCCGACTCTTCCCATCACCATCACTGCGCAGGAGGACAGACACATCAAGTTCTTTGACAACAACAGCGGGAAGCTGATTCACTCCATGGTGGCTCACCTGGATGCTGTCACAAGCTTAGCTGTAGACCCTAATGGACTCTATCTCATGTCAGGCAGTAAGTTCCTCTTAACCAGTGTCTCCTTTTGCTTTATTTAACATAACTGTTTTCCCATCATACATTAGTTCATTGATCGATTGGCTGCCTCAGACCAAACCCAGCAGTGACTGAGTGTAATGTATAGGTGGATATATAAAAGTCTATGCTCAAAAATTGCTGTGTAAGGACAAAGTCACTGATAGTTAATAGTCTTTTTATGAGATGCATTGATCTGTTGTAAGCAGTACAGTCACCCATAGCCAAAATTAAGGCTGATGTCTTAAACTTAATGTTCCAAAGTCATTTTTAGATTCACTGTTACTACAGCCTACCACTTTTTTACATGTTGAAGTAAAGCCATTCTATGACATCTCGTTATTAGTATCAAAGTAAATAAGCTTTTGTCAAACACAATATGTGCCACGGATGCAAGTCTTATCTTCTTATTTTTGGAACTGGTTAGTGTTCAGAGTGGCTTATTGCTCTTTCTTTGGCTATTACAATCATTTTTTAATTGCTGTTCCCCCACTGCTTATATATAACCCGTTATGTCCTCTGCAGGTCATGACTGCTCAATCCGTCTGTGGAACCTTGACAGTAAAACCTGCATTCAGGAGTTTACGGCTCACAGAAAGAAGTTTGAGGAGTCGATCCACGATGTGGCGTTTCATCCGTCTAAGTGCTACATCGCCAGCGCCGGGGCCGACGCTCTCGCCAAAGTGTTCGTATGACACGGAGCTGCGTCTCTCCCTGCAGCCCGGCTCTCTGACTCAGCCTCCCATGATCAGGGACCAATAGAGACACAGAAGGGGGAGGACCTTCAGGCATAGGTCCAGTCCCACCTCTCTCAGCCCACTGGTTTCCTGTCGGACTGGTAGACTATGTAGCCGCTAGCCTCAAACAGGCCAGGACTCTCCATAAAGAGGGTTGGCAGGGAGGACAGTCAGGAGGAGAACTGATCTCTCGTCCCCCATCTACCATCCAGGCAGGCCTGGGTGTACCCCGCCACAGCACACCCCTCTCAGACAGACTTATACTTAACTTCCGTCGCTAGGAGGCTCAGGACAAGTGTTAAAGAGTGTGGAGTGGAGAAAGGAGGTCATCTGCCCCTGTGACTTTACGCTCGTCCCAAATTCCTCTTGCCCCCGACCTTCCCTCTCAGACAAACCAGGTCTGGGCCCTTTACTCTAAGTCAGGTTTTGTGTTGTGTTCCAGAAATGTGGAGTACTGAAGGCTCGCTGGAGCTGTCCTAGGAAGCCTCTCACTTCTTCTTCCCTGCTTCCCAGACTGACTCGGCTTGCTGGCCTGCCTTTATTTTCCTTTTAAGAACACGTTTTGAAAAATGTGCCTTTGCTTTAAAAAGGTCTTAAAAATGTTATTTTAACAAGCTTTTTTTGGGAAACAGGGAGGGAGGGGATGTCGGAGAAATTGAGCTGGTTGTCACAATGTTGTCGATTTTAACATTGGCTGTAAAATTAAAATGCTTATAATAAACAAAATATATATTCAGTCTTAAAATTTACTGTGCAGCGTGAATTTGAGTGCTCCTTTTGATAAGTGTGGTTGGGGAATCAATTTTGTGCGTTTCAAGGCAGAACTGGAGGAGTGTTACAGATCATTAAATATAATGCCTGTTTGTTAAATTCAAGTAACTGTACACTTCAGAAGTAAAATTACAAGCATATGTGTCCAAAGTAAACCATCTTGGTTATATAATTACAATTCAAACTAATAGATGTCCATTTTAGGAATAACTAATTGATTTTGGCCAGTTTGCTCTTGTGTGAATTGAATGGCTTGTACTGTATGTAGTTTTCCCCAATTGTGTGGACATGCTTGACTACAATGTGATGTAACATGTCAAGATATGTACAGTAGTCCAGTGTTTAGCAGGAAATGAGTGCAGTACTGTGGGACTACTTTGAAATAATGACTTCACCATCCAACACTGAGGGAAGAGAAATCTCCTGTAAATTCCAGTTCACTGTAAACTGTGAGGACAAAACTATCCTGGGTAAAAATATAAATAAAAAAGTACTATATCAAGATGTTGTACATGTAGAGTACAGCTTCCAATGAGCCATTTTCTCAGTCACTGGTTTGTATATGAAAGTATGTTCAAAATAAAAACTGCTGTAAAATGTTGACTGGTCGCTGATGTTGGTCATTTGACAAAAACATGAGTCTGAGGCAAGTTCTAGAGTTATAAGGAGCAACTTTTGTATTTCTAAATGGATTTATGGACAATCATTAGCTATGGATAATATATCTCTGAAAAGTGTATGTCACTCTGAATCTAAAAATATGCGTTTTTATGTCCGCATGTTCAGGTTCGACTGAGTTAAGACTCTGACCACAAATTGGATCAACCCAAATTCTGGAGGAAACAGCCACTTCAAGTTGTCTTCATTTTCTTTTATTATAAATTGCAAAAAAAATATTGATCAATTATGAACATTATTAGCGAAAGGCTTTTAATATGCATATGTACAAACAGGATTTAACGGGAAGAAGATCATAAATACTTGCTCAACAAAACTGAGAAATGCCTGGAATGTCAGAAGAGCCACACCGTTAAAAAACGAGTAAAGAGATAAAATGCATGGAAGCACACGTATGATCTGCCATCACGGTACAAAGATACACAAGCTCCTCTTTCCTCACTTCTGACACACAAGTCCACTTCTTTGTTCCGTGTTGTTGAATTGCCTTTCACATAAGCCTCAGTTCAACTATCACTCATACCAACAGCAATATCAGCACCATAGTCTTTGAGAGGAACTTTAACAATGTCCCCACTATCAAAAATCTCCTATTAGGAAGAATAAAACGCACCAATTCTAAGAAGGTATATCCTCTTTACAGAGAATTGTATAAAAAGAACCATATTATTAAGTTAATGAAGAATGTTAAGCCATAAGAGGAAGTGCTAGGCATGCTTTAAATCTACATTTCTCTGCAAGCACCATATCCCAGTAAGGTAGCTTTATGTTTGGCACCACTTCCTAATAAGGCACCCCTTGTAAAGGTCCTGTGAGTTGTGCTTGAGGGCTTTAACTTTAGGGTTGCCAGAAATCCCTTTCGCCCTTCCAGCATGTTGTGTGCTTTTACAAGCTTGTAGTTACAAATTCAATCCATCAAATGTGCAGTTAGTAAATTTAACAGTTGATGATGAATGAATTTTGGTCCAGATGCTCTTTTCCAGAAGGACAGAGGGAAAACTGCACATTGGAGAGGTTTGCAAGATGAACTAAAAAGCTAAATAAGCTTTAATGCCAGAGGTTCTACTGTAGGACGATGTTTCACAACCCAGATGTCATTGTGATGTATGGAATCTAACTGATTAGGAAATGATGTATTAGCATTAATAAAACCCTTTGTTACAACTTATAAACACTTTATAAAGGGTGACTTATCAGTATGATAATTAAAGGATAATTAGGAATACTCTGTTACTCTGAGATGTCGGTATGTCACTGACATGAATGATCTGAATGCTAACCCTTTACCGTTAGCACATCTTTATATTTGGGACCGAATGCAGATTCACTTTAAGATTCACATTAAGATTTAGTTTTTTCCAAACCCACAATCCTCACCTAATTTCAAAACCCCTCCCTGTTCAAATATGGGGCGCTGCAGCCAATCCAGCGCAACCATCTGGGCAACAGAGTGAGTCAATTTACCACCAGTGTTCTGTTAAAACTGCCCAAGATCAACCTACACCTCCCCTTCACCCGTCCTGTCTTCAGTTTCTGGGCTGGGAGTTGAACTCCTGGCAGATGTTGTGGATGATCTTGGGTACAAATTTGTAGAGATTGTCGAACTCATCAACGAAGAAGGAGTGCTCCTTGTCTGGGTCCGTGGCGATATACTCCAGCTCATCCTGTGCTGCCCAGGCAATGCCGATGGAGTAGGCGATCACACCTAGATCACAGGAAGGGACAGCAGATTACACACACAGACCTCACATGTGTTTGTCACATCAAACAAACTTCATGACACCTCACTGTGGACTGAAACACACAGGAGGAAACTGCTTTTAGTGTAATTGTATTGTTGATTCTGGCCTTTTTTTTCCTCCTAGAACAAAAAAAAAATCTAGTTTTAGATTAGGGGATTATGCATGTCTGAAATCTTGACCTCTAACCTTGGCGATGGACAGCCAGTGCAGGCGCCCTGACATCGTCATAGGAGCGCCCATCTGTAATTACAATCATGATCTTGCGTTTGTTGGGTTTGGATTTGCTGAAAAGCTGCTCTGCGGCGTAGGTGATGGCAGCGCCAGTGCTGGTCCCACCGCTCCAGTAGTTGACGCGTTTGATGGCGTTCAACAGCTCGGCCTTGTTGTTGTACTGGCCGAAGCCAAACTCCAGCCTCTGCTCGTAGGTGTACTGCACAGCTCCGACCCGTGTGTCGGTGTCAGAAATCTCAAACTCCCGCGTGATGTTGGCCACAAACTGCAGCACCGTGCGGAAGTTGCCAGTACCAACGCTGCTGGAGCCGTCGATGACGAAGGCGATGTCGTTGGCATTGAGGCAGGTTTTGCTGCACACCAGGCGGTCTGTGTCACACACTCTCTTCACCAGGGGTTGCACGGCCTTCCTCAGAGCGAACCAGCTGGCCACGGGCAGGGAGAAGAAGCCGTTTGTCCGACACACAGCCTGTGGTGATGAAGGACAGGGGTGTGAAACCTTGGTGTCACGATTCGATTCAATTACGATTATCCTGTCAATGATTCGAATCGATTCAATATCACAATGCATCATGATGTGCCACCAAATCAAATTTATTATATATTGCTACTTTATTATAAACTGCCCATTTTGTTTCAAACTGACACACCTCCTCTGTGACAATACCTCACCTTGTCAACAAAGTTGGTCTCAACCAGATTTTGTTTCTCGTTGTCATCAGCGCCCTCGATGGTGACGAAGAATATGTTGATGCCAGACTCCCGAGCGAGCCGAGACGCCTCCTCCACCTTGTCTGTGGGCCAGCCGTCCACCAGTACCACGGCCACGTTAGGAGCTGCGCCTCGGTTTCCATTAACATCACTGAAGTAGTGCTTGTTGATGTAGGAGAGGGCCTTTCCTATTAGTGCACCAGGGGGCAGCAGGGAGACGGTTAAAAGGATCCTACATCCACTTTCAATACAAGTCTGTGATTGAAATGCAGGAATGCATTCAAGAGAAGAACCAATGTATTGTTCACAAAGTACAAATAAATCAAAATACACATAGGCTGGAGAGTATGAAATGAAACAAAAGGACAATTGAAAAAAAATACTCATTATTTACATTCAGTGGACTGAGATTTTTTTGGGGAGATGTATTTAATTCTTAACCAGTATGTGCAGGAAGCAACCTTCTAAAAAATGTACGAATATACATGTCATGTATATATGTCTCTGAGCATTGCTTTAACTGTATATCATCACAAAAATAGTGATAGCCCATCATTTAATCTGCCATAGTCTTATTGGTGGTCTAAATGATGGTAGAACAGGAGAGCCTCTGTTGGGGACTGTAGACGCTTTTACAACCACTCACGCTGTTGTATGATTAGAGAGCACTTCTGGGCAAACGTAAACAATACTATTTGTGCGTGAATGCAAAATTTAGCAAGTCATAAAGACACATGTGGCTGTGGCTGTGGATGCATGATGCTGACGCACAAACCAAAGCAGAAAAACAGCCCTTTCAGTCTAAAAGCTGACCCCCATGGGCTGGTAAAACCAAGAGATTTTTGGTCAGAGCAGAGGGAAAAACACGGCTTTCAGAAGCAGGACTATAATTTAGTTAGCAGTGTCTTGCAGCAGATTTAGATTTAATTCTATCCTTGAATGTGAAAATGTGCCTGGCTAGTAAACCATGCGACAATTACATCGCACTTTCACACTTTTATGTGTAGGCATTTACAGTAGCTGGCAGCTAACAGCAGGTCACTCACCTACGTTGGAGAGGCCTCCCTTCTGTGCAATCTTTTCTATGGCTGACTTCACCTCTCTGGAGTTAGAGTAAGACTTCAGACTGATCTCTGTCACAGGGTCATCCCTTCAGACATAACAACAATCAAGCAATCGCATTAGGGTTTCTTATCTAAAAAGGGTACATAGTGACACAACAGGAACTGTGAAGTTACCCATATTGGATGAGACCCATCATGGGTCCAGCCACACCCACGTTGATGGTCTGAGCAACCTCAGACAGGAAGTCTTTCTGGATCTTAAAGCGCCTCTTCCCAATGCTCCAGCTCCCATCCATGAGGAAGGCCAGGTCAACCTTACAATCTGCAAAAAACAGGACACACCACAGGGTTACAGAAAAGTCGTTAAAAGGCACCCTGTGGAGTTTTTTTTTTTTTTAAAAGATGTTAGGACTTTATTGGATAGGACAGCTGAAGACATGAAAGGGGAGAGAGGGGGGGAAATGACATGCAGCAAAGGGCAACAGAACCAGCGGCCACTGCATCAAGGACTGTGCGTCTGTATATGGGTGTGCGCTCTACCAGGTGAGCTACCCAAGCGCCCACCCTGTGGAGCTTTTGACCACTGGTAGAAAAAATTGTGTAAAAATGTATTATGAGGAAAAAAATCACTTCATCATCAGAGATACATACAATGTGTTTTGGAGTAAAACACTGAATGTAATCATGTTTGTTCATGACAAAATGTTATCAGTACCTTCAATTCAGGCCACAGGTTTTGATACAGGGACACTGAAATGAAATTTTTCATTGTCAAAATTGTAGGCAATCATTTAAGAGATGCGATAATCAAATATAAGTGGCTTTAAAGAAGTATGAGGGACATACTTGGGTCTCCCTGTGACACAGGCTCAGGTGCTCTGGGTACAGGTTCCTGCTCCCTCACGCTGAACCCTGAAAATCAAGATACAAACACGTCTTTAAATTGTGAGTTTTGAAATCTGTTTTTTAGGGCTGTATACTATAAAGAAGACATTTGTGCATATCACTGGACATTTTGTGGCCTTTAATAATCATTGAAATCACATGATCACTTTGCATTTCAAAGAGATGGTGGAAAGAAAATTATAATTTACAGTCATTATCTCATCAACTTGTAAGGCAATTTAATCATGGATTTATGTATTCCTAAATGTCCTACTCTCTCACTGCAAAGCAAGACAAAGGGTCTACTTTAGCACAATCAATCTGAAAGTTTGGTAAAAATTTCAACCAAACATGGCACATTTGAAGCTGTCCACTTTCCAGAGATCACGACCCTAGCCAGTATCAAGCAACCACGCCATCTGACTTTGACTCCAAATCCCTTCAATTATAAGCTGAGCACAAACCCAGATGATTTTCTTTGGTTAGCCTGGGTTTTGTTTGTACAGTCCAAACTGATTTGACTGAGTCCGACTTGTAGAATTGGTAAAGTGACTCTTTTAGGGGGGCAGAAAAGTAGTAGTGCAGTAGTGCAAGCTATCTCACCGGATTCATAAGGGTTTGCATCTGGCTTCCAGGCATCCACTGGCTCCACTGCATAGATTATATCATACAAGCTCAGCATTAGCACCACAAAAAGCATTAATTAACAACACTCACCATGTTAGCTACACCAAAAGGTTAATGTATTTTGTCATGAAATGGAAAATATTTCTTCTTTTTTGTAAGCTCTACTCGTAATAAGAAAGCAGCAGCAGTTAGGGGAAAACTCTCAACATACTGAATAGCAGAGCAAAAGACAATGAAAACAGTAGGATTGCTTTAAAGATGCTATATGATGTGCCTTATCTTTTTGTAGCCATGGTAACCACTGCTTACCTCTAGTATGGGTTGTATCCGATGGCACTTTACGGTGGCCATCTGAGTCAGTGGAGCGAGGCACTAAAAGTAAAGACATTTTCAGTGACGACTGTGACACACATGAAACAAATGTAAACGCACCATGGTGTTACAGCCTGCTCCCATTCTCTCTGTTTCATTTGGTTGGATGTGTGGTGGTATTTTTGTGGTGCTCTCTGGAAATGGCTTGGCCACTCAGTTTTCCAAACCAGGCTCGGCTGTGTCCTCAAACAGATGCAACCATGGCCTGTAATCTGGAAGTAAGGGTTTTTTGCATGCTCTTTTGTGTCTTGTCAATGGGCCATATTGAAAGTGGTTTGTATTTTCTAGTGTTGAGACTGTGACTAAAAACAAATCAAATGTGCTGCATGTAGCATTTTGGGAAACACACTTATATTCTTGCTGGGAGTTAATGACAGAGAGACCCGTTTCAAAAGAATGAAATGAAACTAGTCCTGTGTCAGAAAATAAATTGGGAACATGAGAGTGTGGTCATGTATGGGACTTTGTGTCACTGTGAGAAAACAGGTTTTATACTGGCAGAATCACAACCCATACATATGACAATATAAGACCTGAACCCAAAGGCCTGTTAGTTCCCAGTAAATAGAATAGGAAAACACTTACGGTACGGTCCAAAGTTATAAAACCAGCGCTCGTACTCTGAGATATCAGGCCTGATATGATCCCGAGCTAAAGGAGGATGTTGTGAAACCTGTTAGTATTCCCACAATGAATTTCAGAGGGAAAAGCACACATTTTCATGGTTGTGATTGGTCACATATTTTCCCCAACCAATCCCATACCAGTGAAAACAACAGCTTTGTGCAGAATTATCACTCACAGTGTCTCTCTCTCACATGCAAACACTATAAACCTGCCCTATGCTCTTCTCTTCCACACTTTCTCTCATATGGCAAGCAGATGGCATGTAAAGACAATGTCCTGAGACATAGGCGTAGATTTTGCGTGTGCGTGTGTGGGGGGTGGGGTGCAGTGGATTTGCTTGTGTCTACTTGTGCTACTTTGGGGGGTTAAAGAACACAACAGTAGTGTGAAAAATAAAGATTTTTTTTGTTTTTCATGACGCTTTAGACTTTGGAGCATCTGGCTTTAACAAGGTCTTGTTCTCTAACAGATTTGTTTTTGAGATGTACATGATTCCAAAAATGATGCAGAAAAGGCACAAAAATCTGCCAGAAGGCAGGAAATAGCATTTTATTGGGTAGGAATCCCAGATACAATGTGCCCCCAATGTCGAGACAAAACCTACGCCCTTGTCCTGAGAGACAATTTGTATGTACCTACAGATGGAGCCAATCAAAAACACACGTGGTGAGCAGATACCTCACTGTGTCAGTCACACATAAGCATGCCATGTTTGCACATGCAACATATATGGATACAAGGTGTAGTAACCTGTCGCTATGAGGGGGTGCAGTGCACACCAAACTGTCATGTTGTGCTGCCTTAGACTGACTTACCCGTAATCTCAGGTGTGTCCGTCTCACTCCATGTGTATCCTGAGTCTGGAGCTGCAAAACTAATGTCTGAATGTACAGCAGAGAAGGTGGAGGCATCAGCAACTACAAGGGTTACATTTAGGTTGCTTAATGACACACCCATCAGCCTCTGTTGCACTTTTTATTTAGTGCTAATTAGCAAATGTTTAGCATAGTAAACTGAAGAAGATGGTGAACATGGTAAACATTCTACCTGTATGAATATAGAGATGAATGTATTACAGGAAAAAGAATTGCTCTTACTACATACATCCACCTTGTAAAAGAAATGTTAGTGTGCTGTCGTTAGCATTTACCTGGAAGCACCGCTGGGTTAATGTACAGCTGTAGATTATTTTAGCTTGTTTTGTTTTGACAGACATTAAAGTAGAGCTCAATGCAATCAAAATCTCTCGCATTTAGCACTTGACACCTTATTCTAATCTTGGTATAATGCAACGTGTGTTTGGGACCACAACTTGTCATATTCAGCCATTTATTTGCAACATGACATGCTTCATTGCAAAACTGACTTTCAAAGTAGCTCCTCTATGGATCACTTGTATTGATCACCATAGATTAGGCTGTGAGATGAGACAAACTTACAAAATTGTTTCCCACAACAAGAGAACAAGAGAATTCTAATCCTAATATATTCATTAGGCTATTTAATAGGCATTGAATTAATAAATCACAAGCTTAGATTTATCTTAATATTTGCACCCATACCAGTCTTACCTTAGTCAGTTTTTAGAAATATACAAAATATTTACATTTGTATTAGAAAAAGCTTACGAATTGTTGAAGGAGGATGATCTAGTTTGTATTTGGTACCTGCTGTTCGTCGAGCTCCAGGGAACCAATCAGGACGAGGAAAGGAGGGAGGCGCCCAATCCCTTCTGGGAAAAGCTGTGCAGGGGAAGATTAGAAAGCTGGGTTAAGCATCAAGGGGGAGCATACTTGTGACCGCCACTAAACCTGCCACGTTATTAGTGGGGTATGCACAAGATGTTCAGCCTCGAATCAGACACTAATACAGTAGTCAGACAGACAGAGAGACAGATACACAGACAGACAGACAGACAGGGACTTAGTAGCTAGGGCTTGTTTTAGTGAGGTTCAGCCTAACTCTTTCAAGATAGAGACACAGAGGAAGCCCAACGCTCTGAGAAAATGTGTTTCTCATTTTTCTTGTTGCTACTCTTGGATCACAATTTGTTCCCAAAGTCTCAAAGTGTTTGACTTGTAACGTGTGGCAAAAACATCAGACAGCGTAATTGGCCAGACTCTTGCATCGCTCAAGGTAAATTGAAATGTTATTGACCGCTAGAAGCCTAAATAGCTGAGCAAAACCATAACAGTGCATTGTATCTGTCTATACTGACTAAGCCATGACAACACACTTCAGTTAACCCCTCCCTGAGGTGGATGGGTAGTTTACACAAACACACAGGCTGGTTCCCATCCAGTAGCAGCTAGTGCGTAGGGCCTTTGTTGACCGGGACGGGCTGGGAGAGCCCAGCCAGTGGCCCAGTGAAGCGTGGGAGTATTATTCTAAAGTTGGTGTCAAACTAGGGACAGTGTAGATAGTAGGACACAGAGATTAGCCTAATCTGCTGCCGGTCAAAGGCTCAGCACTACACAGCAGACAGTGTTGTTATTTTTTCTGATGAAACAGGTGCTTTAAAAGGATTGAGTTTAACTCTCCTGATCATAGCCGTTTCAGTGGTCACTGCGGCCAGAAGGTCAAAGAAGGATTGGGTATAGTGATCCTCACCTTGGGTTGTAACTCAGTCTACAATATGTTTATAGGAGCGTTGGTAGTGCATGCAATTTCTCTGAAAGTCATAAAGTAAATTTGATTGCATTTCAACACCAAGTAACAGAATATTCACTTGTTTTACATGTTTTTGATGAATCTTTGTGGTTGTCGAGTCGGCATATCTCATTGCAAATGCAAGGCTAAACTGCATCGTAACATTTCCAAAAAGCTGAGCAATAGTTTTCTAACATCTGTTCGGGGCAGCAGGGTGACAAAGTGTCCTGGGAGAAAACCCTTCAACTCATAAACTCCATAGTTGGTAAGCATCCATCTTGCTGGAGCGTCCTTGAGAAAGACACAGAATCCGTGGCGGCTCCAGAGGCGCTGCTGTGTAACTGATCCTCACCTCTGACCTCTGGCCTCAAGCCTAAAGAATTTCCCTAAGGGTTCAATAAATTATCACTCTATTATCCAAGATACTGATCTGAATAACTGTTCTCTGCACCGATCAGAAACTTTACACACTTTCAGAAGATACACGTTCAGATAAATGATGCAGTAGCTTAAAATAGCTCAGCCGAGACTTAATTTTAGACATATCATACAATCAACCATTATTTAAATTGATATAGCTGTGTCTAATTTTAGGCATCTATGGTTTCGCATTCCACAGAAGCAAAAACAAAAGCACATTCTCCAGCAACCCAAAGCTATGCTGGTTTAAATGGTGAGAGCTTTCTATTCTTGACAGGCTGGAGCATGGACCCAGATCCTTCAGCGCTGTGGATCGGGTCATACCTCTCTCTGGGAGCAGCCACTTAGTGCTGCTGCTTTCATCTCTATCTCCCTCTCTGCAAGCATTTACAAGGGAGGGGAATAGGCCAGACCAGATGGGATCTGTCACAAGATGTTATTACAGTACTGGCGGAGCGTGTTTCTCATCGTGGTCTTGTCTGAAAGAGAGAGTTGAGAGTTTGCTGCTGTCCCAGAATAGCGGAGATACGGCGCAAGATGAATTCAGGACGATGAAATCACATTGTCGCCCATCTCTGAGGCGTATCAACATTCTCACTGCTCATTTTATTTTTATGTTGGGTTGAGTGAAAGTATGTAATTGTACTCCTGCTTGTTGTTTATAGAGGACTGGCCACGAGTTGAACTACAGCATCCCACAGAGGATAAGCATTAGTGCTGTTTTAATAAACATTTCAACCAGGGTTTTATGGCCCTAGTTGTTCCCCTGTTTGATCCAAGCTGCCGACTTCTCTACATCAGTGATTGTGTCTGCGAGTGCAGTTTCCAGGTCTGGAGATACTTACCGGGGTTTGACTGGGTCATGGTTGGAGTCCGCTCGGGCGGAGCTGGCTGAACCCTGTTAAAAGCTGTTTGTTGCAATGAGAAACAGGCAGATAGAAATAAGAGAGGAAAAAGAGGGAGAAGGGGGACAGAAGTGAACTTCAGTTCGGGGGCTCCATCCACAAATGCAGCCCAGCTGTTTTGCTTTGAGTGAAATTGAAGGAATTTTCTCCACAGCATGATATCAAAAACAAAGGGATGTATGCTGGGCGTATTTTCATGCCTTAACTCAGCTTTATTTGCCTCTTTTCATCTCGGAAAATGAAAACATGAATAAGAGGATGTGCCTGATGACAGAACAGTGACTATTGTTAAAGGAATGTTAGCTGAATTGCTTGATGGATAGGTTAGTGGTAACCCTGGGGTGAAGATAACAGGGGTTTAAGGGTGTGGATACAACGGTCTGACTTACAGAGATCTATGTCTCCTTGATTCTTGTTCCAACAAAGACATCTGTTCCTTGTGCTGCCCCTGGCCCACATTCCCTGTCAGTCCCACCATGTCTACCTATTTGTTACTCTTACTTAGGCTTACCTGGACCAACTGGAGAGGATGGCTGTCTCCTGATGGTTGTCTCTGCCTCTGGTCTGCGCAGGCCTGGGACCAAGATTACAAACGTGTAACAAGAATGAAAATAAGACTCATCTTTTCTATCTGCACAAAACATTGAGTTACAAATTGACCCTAAAAGACAACAGAACAAAAGTTGGGCTTCTCCAGAATAATCTGGTCTGGCCGTGTGTTACAAAACTAGTCAAAGTGTTTTGAAGCAGCTGTGCCATGCAGAGTTCACGTATATCAGGACAAAAGGAAGATAGAGCAAAGTTCAAATGTTGAGGCAATCTCTGGTTAAGGTAGAAAACTAAAAAGACACAACAGGAAGATTAAAGCTTGGTTTACCTGCACTGGCACGCTGTGGGAATCTATTCGGATAGGCACTTCCTCTGAGTACTTTGAAGAAATGCCATGGTTTAGTTAAATTGTTGTATGGGGTGTAAAAGATTTTTCAAGAGCTGCAGAATCAGGGAGAGTATAGACATACCTTGGCTGGGACTCTTTCCTTGACCATTCTGTGACTGTCCTATCCAAGTGTTGAGAATAACAGTGTGGGCAAATTTAGACAAAATGCTTTTTTTCATGTAAATTAAATGCAAATGTAGCAAATACAACAAAGTTTATGATTTAGTTTGAAGCAATAACCCATGAACTGAACCGATTTCCAATACTAAATACACAAGTTGTGCCATTTGTAATGACAAAGGACTGGCGTAATGCCAACACCACATGCTTGATGTAAACACATATTCCTGCATACATCCCAGTCTAAAGCAACACCCTCTCATGCCACCAAAAAAAAAAAAAAAAACAGTGTTGACCCCTTTTTCCTTTGCTTTGCTTCACTTACTTGAACTTGCAGCTGCCACCGAGGCAAGGTATGGGTGACTGCTGCCTAGATAAAAGAAAGACAAATGGGGTGCCAGTATGGAGAGGAGAGAGATAATGTTACAGAAAATGAAGGAGAAAGAGACGGTTGGGAGGTTGTCTGGCAGAGAGCCCATCTCATTTACACACATACCTTAAGATATTGCTGCATTGTCTACTCACTGTTGCTGCATTTCTATCCAAAAACAGTGCAGATGACACACAGTGATTACCGTCTGATAATGTTTTCATTTAATAAGAGTGATGAAAGGTCTGGTGATCAAGCGTACGGTAAAATCAGTCAAGCAGCTGAGCAGCATTGTGCTAACTTCATCACAGACCAGCTGTAATTTGTCATAATTGCAGGTCTTCATCACTCAGCTTCACACAAATGAAAACTTGTTCTGGCAAACACGCATTTGTAGTTACAAGCTGCTAATGTTAGTAAGACGTCTGTGTGGATTGGTATTATTGGATCATTAACAGCATCCTGCATCCATGTAAATACGCAATCCTGCACATAACATACATGGCTCCATTGATTTAGAGGAAAGAATTTGCCTTTTGTACATGTACATGTTTAAATCACCTGCATCCCTGACTTTATGCACAGCAGCTCGAGGCTTGGCAGTGGTCGGTGGTGGTGGAGGTGTAGTGGTTGTGGTGGTAGCCAGTGTGGTGGTGGTGGTGGGTTCAGGTGGTGTAGTTGTGGTGGGTTCAGGTGTTGTCGGTGTTGCCTCCTTTTGACCTAAAAAGAGATGATAAATGAAGGCAGTCTTGTACAAGATAGATGGGGAGGAAGAGCGTCTACAGTAACTGCTGTGGTATTAAGCATTCTTGAGATTCTTCTCTAGACTTCAACCTGAGCAAAGTTCAACATGCCAGACTCAAGTGCAGGGACGTCTCTGTAGTAACTTTGTCCCCAGAACACACTTATCTGGTGATTTGTAAATCAAAAGACGTCAAGATGTCTGAGTTAAAATTGGGCAAAAATTGCTTGGAAAGTAAAAGTTTTTAGATGTCCACCTTTCAATCAACCTTTGTTTCAATAGCTAGATTTTAATGTGAAAATGTCCTAACTATAAGATCAAATATAGTGAATGAAAATGCTGTGGAAATAATGATTGTATGTTGTCTAGACATATTAAAACCTTTCATGTTTTAACCAAATTTTTCTCACTTTGAACCAACATGTCTAGAAAGTTTTTTTGAATTACAAATCACTTAATCACTGGTTCCTAATTAGATGTCCCATCATTGTAACACACCAAGGATCTGTCAATCCACTCAATGACAAACTGATTTTAATGCACCAAAATTCATATTCACATAAAAGATGCATGATGCTTGTGTAAAAATAACCCTCCTCTCACTTGGTTTCACGTAGGTTGGTCTTGTAGGGGCGTAGTCCAGAGTAGATGGGTAGATCACTCCTTTCTTGGGCTTCCCCACTGGAACAAAATGAAACCATCTGGTTGGAGGGCTAACTCTAAAGAACTGTGTTTAACATTGTTAATTTAATCATTAATACCTGAGACAGCGAACGACTCCCTCCACTTAGGTAGAGACAGAGAGCGCACTCCGTTGGCATTACTGCCTCTGTAGATGTTCTGGCCGACCATCTTCCTCACTATCACCTTCCCTCCTGTGTTGGTGATGACGCCACTGTGGATACAGAATGGATTATCAGATATTACTGATAAAAGACTAATTTTGACTGCCATAAAGATGTCTCACAATAATCACAACTACTGTTAACCTGTGTATGGCTGCGTTGCAGATGCTGGAGATGGAGGCGAACACGCCTGTCCCATAGACTTGCTGCCTTGTCTCCTTACAATTTGCGGGACATTTGACTATGAACTCTGGGAGATTGATCTTTCCTGCTCTGACATCACACTGTATGTTTGGAACAACTGTGGAGGGAAGAAGTAGAGCAAAATGGTTGAAGACATGATATTAAACAGGTCAAAACATTGTTTTTTTTGGATGATGAAGTTACGTATTACCCTTGTTTCAAAAGCAGTGCAATTAGAGCTTGAACAGTTAGTCTTTTAATCAATTATTCAGTTTACATAAATAATATCTACAACTATTTTGATAAACAAATAAATTATCTTTTTGCGTAGGTTCGGATAGTTTACTGAATAAGTTTAACGGATAAAACAAGCAATTTGATGACATTACTTTGGAAATCGCGGTGGGCATTTTTCACATTTACTGGCATTTTATGGACCAAATGACGTATTGATTGATCAAGAAATTAATTGTTACAAAAAAAACAATCGATGATTGTTAGTTGTAGCCTGAATTCCAATGACTACGCTTCATCAAATCAATGCTAACCAGGATGTATTGAGAAAATGTATTTTCTAAATAATCAGATCTATTTGTTATGTTTCCAGACTATAAATAAAGAATGGAGGTTTTTTAGATTTTGAAGTAACTTTTTGAATAAGTGAATTAAAAGAGACTGCAGTGGAGACAATAACACCGAGGCTAACAGAGATTACAGGCTTGCTTGTTGATGATGTCTACCTTGCTTTGGTTTCTTGTTCTTTGATCCACCAGGCTTGGCCCAGCAAGTACAGGAGAGGAGGAGCGCTGTGTGTGAGACAGAGGGAGTTTCACATAATAGCAGGCAAAGTAACATAATCATTGATGTGTTTACTGTACACACAAGACCTATGCAGAGGATGCTGCTGTTTGATGAAGGTACAGAAAACTGAGTTTGAAGTAATGTTTTGGAAATATGAAACATTGTTGTGAAGGATGATATATTTACAACCAGCATACTCCTTCAGAGAGACAGATGGGTTTCTCACCAAGGCAGATAGTAGTGAGTGATGCCCTGCTCATGATGGGTGGTGTG
The DNA here is from genome assembly GCA_026937815.1 of Etheostoma perlongum. Classification (NCBI taxonomy): domain Eukaryota; kingdom Metazoa; phylum Chordata; class Actinopteri; order Perciformes; family Percidae; genus Etheostoma; species Etheostoma perlongum. Next base: position 11,813,511 of record CM049387.1, read on the forward strand.
CTGCTTCACCAGGTTAGCCAGATGTCCTTGTCTAACCTCCCAACCTTAGAAAGAAGAGAAGTAGCAGAATGTATCCTCTGAAACTAATTTCCTGCTTCGTGATGTTTAAACACTGAAAGTAATTTTGGACTTGTTAAGAAACAAGACAGAGTAAAGTTGTGCCACTGAGATACACTTTCCAGAGATTTTTGGAAAAATGGCAGACAGACTGTGCACTGTAACTATACACAGAGCTGAATGACTCATCCAGCATCCATAAGGCCAAATGTGGCCAATTAAACATTCATCAGTACTCACATTGTCTTGCCTACTTCTAAGATCAGTCAGATCAATTACCGATTGTATTTTGGCGTAGCTCAATGTGTCTTGTTCCAATTATTTGGTTTTGAAAAGGCTGAACGTATTTGCCAATCAGAAGCTCCACAGCAAACATCTGGGCTGAGACAAAACAGTATGTAAGAGTCCTCCCTCTGTGGAGTCAGACTCAATTAAAGAGCACACAGACCCAATTTAATGTGTAAGGAATGGGGACCTGTGTTCAATCAGATTGCTTCTTTGTTTGACATCGACTACCACAACAGGCTGGATCCCAGTTTGAAATCTGCTCTGTTTACAGTACACAGAACATTTATTTCAATGTCTGTAATTCCGATTCAAAAAGATTTACCCATGTAAAGACATAAATTAAAGTGGAAGCCTGTGATGACAAGAACAGAAGTGGGTCGCCAAGACCTCATTCCAGACACTGCATGTCTGTTGTAGTAATGATAGTGTAGCCCTACAACAGCAAAGTCTGAACTAAGACTGACAGCCAGAGAAAGTCTTTATCTGGCTGGAAGGTGAGCTAAATATGAGAGCTACCCTCAGTCCCTGTCGAGGCGGTGGGATGGAGCTCCTTAGCCGGGAGGTGATGACGAGGCCTCCCTGTTAAAAGGGGACTGCTGTACCTCCATCCAGGGTGGCGTCAGGTGTGTCACTGCCAATCTGTTCAATCTGCTCAAGTGGGAACATGTGATACAGCAACCTCTGAGGCATGGTCAGATGCAGTTCAGGTTGTGCATATTAGCACTATGAAGTAGTACTATTGAAAATACAATGTAAAAATACACGTCTTGTTCAATATGTGGCTAGAAGATTGCCAATTGGATCCCAGGAGGATACATTTATTTGAGGAGAGTCTCTACCTTAAAACAACTACTGAGGTAACTTTGAGCAAGGTCTTTAACCTCCAACTGCTCCAGTGAGTATGAATAACTGTGTAAGTGTGACAAGGGCAAAACATAAATAAAGGCTTAAGAAATGCTAATAAGTCATAGGCTTTATTGAGGATTTGTTATTGACTGTATAAAATATGGACCAGCTAATCCAAAAATGACAAATAGGTGAAGCGTGGATGGAGCTGAGGATACAGTGTTCTCCTCCTGTGATGGCTGCACACCTGTCACTTAAAGCAGAACTTTAAGCCAGAATACTACAAAACAGGTTAGTGTTATAAGTTATAATAGTCTTGAAGGGGGAACTTGGCTATAGGGGGAACAAAACCATTTTTGTACCAGGCTGGAAACATGTTTAATAGTGCTGTAAAGTTAAGCATTTTAACATGGGGATTGACTCCCTTTTGGAGCCAGCCTCATGGGGCAACTCAATGAACTGCAGTTTTTGGAACTCCACAATGGCTTCATTTGACAGCACCAGAGGCTGTTGCTTGGTTTTTATCCTTGATAATTGTAACTGGAGTGCAGAAATATACATACAATACCAATATTTTATTGATGAAATTACTCATAGAACACAGAATTGGCAGTGACAGAGATATTTCACAATTTCCCAAAGTCAAATTTTGCAGTCTGGCACAAACACTGTCTGTACACTAAATATGAAGCCAGAGTAGCAGCCGGTTAGCCTAGCTTAGCAAGAATGAAACTGGAAAATATCTAACCAGGCTCAAAATCTGCCTGCCAGCTCCTCTAAAGTTCACTAATTAACGTTTTGTTTGTTTTAATGTATACAACAACAGAAGTGTAAAACTGCAATCTGTGGTTTTAAGGGAGGTTATCATTTAGACGGGCGCAGTAACTTACCTGGCAACGTTAAGGTGATAGCAGGACCCCACGAATCTATCCATCTATCTATCCATCTATCTATCTATCTATCTATCTATCTATCTATCTATCTATCTATCTATCTATCTATCTATCTATCTATCTATCATAACCCACAATAAAATCACAATGTGTTGTTTTTACACTTTGGTTCGTGTCCTGATTTTTAAAATAAATGTAAACTGTATCAACCATTGGGTTTTATAACATTTGGACACAGCCAGCCTTACTGGTTTGGCCCTGCTTCTGGTCTTCATGCTTAACTAAAATAAGCTAAGCTGCTGGCTGTAGCTTAGCTGAATTTTAATCCTTTCATCTAACTCTCTGCAAGTAAGTGAATAGGTGCATTCAACAAAAAATTGAACCATCCCTTTAAAAATTAAGAATAAATCACCAACTGTGTTCTAAACAATAGCATCCTGTGCTGGATCTTTATCAGATTGATATAAAGCATCACAGTCCTGTAAGGCTCCTAAAAATGAATGTGCAGTGTAATGAAATGTTACCTCGATCAGCCATTTCCATGCACAGGTCTCTATTGCAGCTTCAGCATAACGTGTGCTTAAGGTGCTTGTTGTGTACTGAAGTGCAGTATTTCATATCTAATGATGGTACACACTACAAACATAACACATCATGTTAAAGTAAAATTAATATAGCTGCAGTTGGCAGTGATAGGACTTTCCCTAAAGCACCTCTACATTTTTATCTGACATTCATGAGCACTGACATGATTTTTCCACAGTGTTGTGCTTTGACAGGCAGATGGCTCACTGCTGCACAGTCAGGACTACAATTTGTCCTCGCGGGGGAAGAAGGCTGAGGCTGGGAACAAGCTTGGACAGATATGTAGCGTACATCTACACGACAGACCTGCAGCATATGTGAGGTGAGTCAGCGCACTTCACTGGATAATGAAAACTACAAAACCGATCTGTCATACACCTGCGAGGAAATCTGAACCGAATGCCAAGTTCTCCGACATTGAGCTACTTCTAGCGCATAAACACTCCAAAAGAACCCTGCGTTCAGTGACTCCTCTAAGAGAAGCATGACATCATTGTTGGACAAAATGAAAGGTGTAAAAAATGCCAATAATTTCAGACTTCTTAATTTGTGTTCTCATTGTGAGCCTCTAAATGGTTCCTTATCCAAGCAGTGAAACGTGGACCAAATGATATCCTTTGACAAACACTGCAGGGAGTTTCCTGTACACTAGATAATAGATCCTGCGGAGACTTGCAGACACACACACACACACACACACAAACACACACACACACACACACACACACACACAGAGACACACACACACACACACACACACACACACCCTCACACACCCTCCTTTACCCACATTCAACTAAAGGTTAAAATAAACAGACCAAAAGACGGCCACTGTATGTATGGGCATTCAGATTCAACCCCCATACATCACAATCAGGGTAGGTTGTATACTGTAGGTGTTTAATATCCTGCATACACCTGTGCTAAACTTTAGATAAGGCATGCACTGCTTTACCTGGCCTCGGCATTGCCAGAATGCTTTATTTTTCCCCACGTTGAGCATATTTTGCATCTCATTTCTACTGGGTGGGGACACAAATCAAAAAAACTTTTAATAACTATGAGAAACCTTGCAATGGGATTTTCACAGCCACTGCAAAAGATGAAAGGTTCTGTGCAGAAGGGGGCTCAGTCACTTTCTAACCCGGCAGCTCAGACAGTCACATAGTTTAAGGAATTAAAGCGCAATTCAATTCAGAATAACATTCTTACTAGAATGTGGATAACATGCACAATACAACCCTAACTGGGATTACAAGGCCCAGCAGATTTGTGCAAAGACTGTTGGTCTACTGTTGCAATGAAATGGACATGTTCAGCTCCTGAAGGCAAATAATAATGCAGGATGAAAATCACACCTTGCAGGAGTGTCCCAGTGGCTATAATGCAAACAGGATGTACAGTAGCTACCTGTGCCAATTCCAAATACCAGCACACAATGTGTTCTCAAAGCATGGGCAGACCACACACCTGTGACTGGTGCACCACAATCTTAGTTGTTGATAAGTAGTGATGATAATGTACTCAAAATGTCATTATCTTCATCTTTTCTATCAATTATGATGGTCTTTAGGACTATGCAGCTTCATGTATTTTAATCTTCCTCCATTTCAGCAGCACCCACATTCCTTGGCTGGGGTGGCCAGTGTAAATGCAACAAGTGTACGCACCAAATGGGGACTGAGACTTTTTTGAGTGATGTGACCTGCCTAGAACTTAGTTTCACAGTGTTCCTAAGTGATGGCATGCCTGCAGTGAGACAGTATTTACAGACACCCAGTGCCAGGGAGTGTTAAATCCCAGCATTCACAAAGTGTCAAAAAGTACTGTAAGCATGGTAGATGTGCCAAGTGCTGTAGCAACAAGCCAACTAAACAACCATAGGAGAGATCAGACAAAGAGGAAAGCCAACATGTCTCTACAAGGTCATTTCTGTAGCCTTTTGGGCTGTTGCTGCTGGGACGGTATTTGTTTATCAAGCACAGAAGAGGCTGAATTACTTTAATTCTTAAATGCAAGCAAGAACATGTCGTCTGCTGCTGGACATAATGTATAGAGACCACCTGCACGTGCTTAATCAGGCTCATTGAAACCATACCAAAATGTCAGAAAGAATACACAAAGAAATGTGAAACAAAATGTGTAAGACTATAATAATAATAATAATAAAAGCTGAAAAATTCACTTCTCGGGTTTGCTTATTATTTCACTGACAAAATGAGTAATTTCAAAATAAAGGCTTGGACTAGCTGGATAGAAATATAAATAAATAAAAGACATATTTCCCACAGATCAGTTTTATAATCAGCACTGAGAGTTTGTAGGCTATACAGTATGATCATGACATGGCTGAATTTATTCAGCTAAAATCCTCACTTTAGGAAAAAGCAAGGGGGCGTTTACTTAAAAAAAGAGCGAAAGACTAAGACACATTCACAAAGTAAAACAAACACTGAATTTATTTTGGCTGTCTAGTCTCACAAACTCGGTTTAAATGAATCAGAGTCATACATTGCAAAAGGCATTAATAAAAACAAAAACTTTAAAACCTTGTGTAGTGCTGGTTAAAATTCCTTACAGAGCTGATTACCAAAGGTCTTTCGCTTGGAGGCAATCAATTACGCGCATTTACGCACCCTTTAAAAATGTATTCACGCCACGCAGCAGCAAACACATCCCCAGTTCATATGTGGAGCTGAATTTAGCTTTCTGTTCTAAATCCTAAACTACGTAGAGCAATGAAGGTAAACTTACCTAAGAAGGTGAAATAGTTCTACAGGAGTTAAAACAAAAGTAATTCCTTGCGCAGTCTTCAACCCCGAGTCCTTACTCTTTTATTGAAAAACTATTTTGGACCAGCGGGACTGTGTGCAGGCGCTGAACTGTTCCACCTGGACTTTTACTCCTGAATGATCGGAGCGCTCATTAAAAGTGGAGGACGGGACGGGGCCAGAGTTTCCCCTTATTGCCCGTCCCACTTCAGGCACACTGCTCTCTACACCCATGCAGCAGAAGATTAGTAACCCGGGGCCATCAGGAGAGGATGCACAGACCATAGCAGTGCGTGCAAGCATCCTTTTATTTGTTTTACATGTTTTTGTTTTTTTAGGACAGAAGCAGCCAACACATATAGTATATTCATAGTTTTAGCACGCCCGGGGAATGGATATGCTTTCTATTGGCAATTTAAGCTGCATATGTTTTTGTTATGTAAGTTAGTAAACCCAGCTATGATTCTGGTTATGTGTTCTGCAACTCACTCACCCCATCATCTGACTGAGAAATAAATCAACTAAGAGCAATGTGTCAACTCTCACCAGAGTAATCACCCCTCCTCCACTAAATAAACCAATCAACACCTGTTTGAGAAACATACACATCCACTGTCACTTTGGGGCTTTGTGGCTTTCTGTCTGATGCCGTGGTCTACTGTACATGTGCACTGCAACAGCCCCCCCCCCCTCCCCACCTCACACCTAACACACAGTCATATGTCAACCTCACCTACTCTAACAGGGAGAGCCTGTTAGTTTATGCTGATTGGCACACGCGCTGCTGTTATGCACTACATGGATGGTTAAGCTGAAGCTGATTGCCATTTTGATTTAAAGGTCTTAAGGGCTGCTGTAAAAGAGCTCATTGTGCATGTTATTATGGTATTTGCACAAATGCGGAATCCACCATGGGAACTTTTTTTTAACATAAAACTTTCATGGCTCAAGTAGATAATTGCCCATTGATGTTGCTAGAAATGTTTTGTTTCAGGGTTAGTATTTTTTGTCGACAGTGCCAAGTTTGAAAGTTTTTTAGCAGAAAAAAAATGTCCTAAATCACCACACCCATGGAACAGTGGAAGAGTTTTTTGATTAAAACTATTAAAAATAGAGCCATTCTGCATCTCCTGACATAATGCTTTAATGATTGGAGATGTAAAAATGGACATATTTCTATAGGCAGATGGTACTTGGCCAAGTGTAGTCTGCCATTTATCAGGGGATGATGGATGTATGATAGATCTAATGGTATGAGTGCCCTCAAAGGCAGAATTTAGGGCCATCACAGTTAAGCTGAGGACAGTCCCGTGTTTCCAGATGTTGTTGTGCATCTGTGCATCACTACATTACTGATTGCACATCTCATCAGATGGAGATACTCCCAAAAAATGTTTTTGTTAAATCTGCAGGTACTAATTTGGGTTGAATGGTTGCAAAAAAAAAGAAAAAGTCATTAAAACTTATTTCAACAAGTGTGACATGAGATTCAGAAAATAATTTATTAACACTGGTTACACATGTATTATTTATTAACACGGGTAAGACCAAAAAATACAAAAATACTCTTAATCTCCCCTTGTAATCAAGTAAAATGTCCTCAGAGCCTGTCACACCAGTACTGTGATGTTTCAATATGTGAGGGCAGGTCAATGTGGAAGACCCCCTGTGGGTTAAATGGTGGAGTCTGAGATAGGCTGTTGACCCCTGAGTTGCTTTCAGCATTGGATGCTGCATATTTTGCCTCCAGCTTCTGGACAGGAATTGATGCAGGTGGGCCCCCAGCTTTGGGTTTGATGTTTTGAAAGTATTTCAGACGCACCACGTCCCTGCGCTCTTGTGTACACGGCAGCAGCACAGAGACGTCCTTGCGAAACTTGGAGCTCATGCCGAAGTAGATGAGCGGGTTGTAGAAGCTGGCAGACTTGGCAAAGAGACGGGTCATGATGCTGGTTGTGTTTGGCACATGGAAGCCCCAGGCCGACCACATAGACACCACTGCATATGGGGACCAGGCTATGATGAAAGCTGTGCAAATTACAATGGAAATCTAGAGAGAAACATGAGGGAACACTTGTCAGGACGTGAGATTTATTGTAGACAGGACACTTTTAAGTAGAGCTTTAAAGATTCTCATTTTACTTTTCCAATCAAGTCTCTCTAATAAAAAAAAACCTAAAAAATAAACTTGATTTTTTTTCCCTACCCTTGTGACATCTCTCTCCACTTTCCTTTGATGGGTGGTGATGAAACCATCCGCCGACATGGCGTTAGTGCTTTTCACTGTGTTGATAATGGAGACGTAGGCGAAGAGCATGATCATCACAGGGATGAAAAAGCAGGAGATGAGGATGGAGATGATGTAGGACTTGTGGATGGTGGAGTAATTGGCTTTGGACCAGTCCACCTCACAAGTGCCATAACCTCGATCTAAGGACCAGAGGATACAGAGGTCAGAACAAGGCTTTTTATGTAAAAGTCATACACGCCTTTCTTTTGTTAGATCAGTGTGTGAGCCCAGACCTGTGTAGCTGCCCCAGCCCAGCAGTGGAGCAACAGACCAAAACATCGCTCCGGTCCAAATGCAGATGAGCGATACGGCAATGGTGTTAATGCTGATACAGTAAGCTGCAGAAACACACAGCAGTATTATAACATAATATTCCCAAGTTATTGGAACAGATTGTGTGATAGTTTGTAGTTTGAAAAGGTTAAATGTTATGACCTTGGCGAACGCACAACAGAAAAAGTGAGAGGCACTTAAATATGCAGCATTCTTGACTTGTTATGAATGTCAAGATCGTGACATTTATTGAACAATGATGCCTTTTCTTATAAAAACGGCTTTTGCAAACATCTGAGACTGAAAAGAACCTCTGTTGACAAAGCACATATTGCTTTATTTTCAGGGGAAGAAAGAAAATCAAATTCGGAGCAACGCTCATGTATCCTATGTCAATAAACCACACAAAAAAGCAGTACAGTTTATGAAAGAGGTTTTTACAACATACAACATACAACATACAACATACCACACCTTTGTTGCTATGGGTTACTTGGCTTTGTTAGGCTGAATTACCTTATGTTGTTGCTTGGATACCTACTCAAGTTTACCTGGCCTAAATTCTTTTAATTTGGACATAAAATCCTCTTGCATTTGTATGATTGTATGATTTACATCAATAACTGTTGCTGTTGCAGTAGACGCAGCTGTACTCTGGCACATAATACATTTGATATCTCACCAATGTTCTTGGCACAACCACCAATGTAAAAAGAAAACCACACAGTTTCTATAGCTTGTGTTTTACAGCCATAAACACAGTAAAAACGTTTATGCCAGTTGCTCAACTTAATTTCCATACAATTAAGACATTCTTTAGCCTCAGTTACACCCGAAAATAGATCACCTCAAGTTAACCTAATGACATGTTGGCGAAATGTAAATGAAATTGCTGGAGAGAAGTGGTAGTAATTTCCACAGCTGAAGTCGGTAATAAGGTTTCATTAGCACTGAAAAAACACTTCTCTGTCAGATAAGAACTGCTGGAATGTAAGGTGGGCAGAGACGCTGGTCTGAAGCTTTCTTTATGTCCTCTCATTTGAATTTCAGGGTGGTTTGATCTGACCTTTGTTTGGATGGCATCCCTTGATGTATCTGGTGATGCTGATAACAGTCAAGGTGTTGATGCTTGCAAGGCCAAAGAGCAAGGTGAAGAAGCCATCTACCTGGAAGAAAACATAGAGCGGTTGGTGTGATCATGACATCCCATCTGTAAAATGTCTTTGACTGGAAATTGAAGCCTCTGGCATTGATCCATTGCCAACCTAATGATTCCAGACCTTTGTCTGCTTAGTTTGTTTTGCTTTGGACTTTATCATGGCACTTCCTGCCTTTTGGCCAATATGCTTCAGACCCAGAGCATTTCCTCTAATATGAATTGCAGGCTTTTTAACTGGCATAATCAGCATTGGGAAATGTTTTTTATTTTTTATTTTATAGCTGTTATTAAATTTTCCTGGATTTCCACAAAAATCTGGTGAAGAAAAAGTTCAAAGACTGCAAATGCATTAAACCATGCAGCTTTTTTTAGCATTACGTCCAATGTTTCGGAAGATGATCTTTTAATCACAGCTCTCCTTAAAAGGTATTATACAACTGTGTTTCAGTCTGGCTCCAACTGTGCAAGACCCAGCTCCCTACAGTGCCATTTCCAGGTGAAACAGATCAGTTAAGGGCTCTGATCTTCTTTAGTCCTAATCCCATTACTGTCAGTCATCACGTTTTTACACCCTCACATTCGACAGATTACCTAACTGAACGTCTGGACCAGAACAGTTTTCAATCAAGACATTTTCTATTTATTTTTTATACATTAGAATTTAGGACAAGGACATTAGGACGATGGCTTTGTAGTGTTTTACCTATGAGTCTATCTGGGTTCAAGAGAAAAGATGTTGTGAAATTTGGATCATAGAACAAGTATCATAAAAGTAATCAGAGTACTTTTTATACACCTTGTTTACTGCTTTGTCAGTCCTTTCCCTCTATTGCCCTTTGCAATGTAAAAGGTTCCCAGACTCTATCATATGTCCTGTCCCATAAGGTCTAAAACACAGGGATCTGGCTCAGCTTGCAACTGGTCATGTCCCATCATGCTCCATGCAGTAATCTGCTAATGCTTCTCGGATGCCTGTCTCCTTCACCTTCCTGTTCCTTCCCTCCTCTATTTCTGTCACCTCTTACTTGCCCCTGATTTACTTATGATACTCCCAGGGGACGGTGAAATGAGTGGGGCATACTGCTGCTATTCCAATATTTCTTCTTCAACTGAAAACCTGAGATTGCACGCTTGAGAGCTCATCTCAGTGGATGTACTGAAGCTTTAGAGCAGCAGACTGCAATTTACAATATCTCTCTCACTCAGATTTTGGGGTTTACAGTTCTGAGACTGAAAGTACTCTAGTTACACCACCTTGTTTTCGTTCACTTGCGGATATCACGGTTTCCACCACAGCTAGCCTTGAGCAAGAAAAATACCCCGGATGAATTCCAAGCTAAAGTATGACAACAATTTCATTTCAAGCTGAGGCTGTGGGAGAAGGAAAATATAAATTTTTAGAAATTACACACACCTCGTCATCTGTTTATTTAATACAGATTACATTTCAAAATTCAGCAACATAAGAACATATGATTAAATCATGTCTCTTATTTTCTTCACATATGGTAGTTGAAAGGTGCCATGCTGGTTGAAGAGTTTTCTCCATTTAAAGGCCTCCACCATGGTAATCTTATTACAGATTTAACCTCCAGCCCACATGGCTACTAGCATAATCCCTTGCACACGCACATGCGCACACACACACACACACACACACACACACACACACACACACACACACACAGATTCCTTTAATGTGCTTCATTAATTGGGATTGGCCCAATAGAGCAGATGTATGAGTTTCTTGCAACTCTGCACAGTCATCACTTTCAGACCTTTTCAAACAAACATTCCTGCTATTAAACTAATTGGTGCTACAAACTGCACCACAATATACAGTAAGATTTGGTGGTAAATGCATATAGAATATTACAGTATTACGTAATAACGTAATAAGTAACTCTTTTAAATCAAGTATTTTCTTGGTGTGGCTTTTACCTGGCATGTCCAGATGGAAGTGATCAAATATCCATCATCCTTAAAGATGTTGAATATTTCTAGGATCCCTCTAGAGTAGCCAAATATGGAGATGCAGGCATCAGAGATGGCAAGATTTAAAGTGAGGAAATCTGTTGACTGAAGCGAGGCCCGCTGTCTGTACAGGACAAACATCACTAAACTGTTTCCAAACCAGGACAGCCATCCTATAGAGAGACAAACAGACAGCATATTCAGTGAATATTTAGTCACCCACAAAATGTTTAGTATAGAGTAGTATAGTATAGTACAGTAGGGTAAAGTATAGTGTAGTACTGTATGGTATAGTATAGTATGTTAAGTATGGTATAGTATGTAAAATATGGTATGGAATGGTAAAGTATAGTATAGTATAGTATAGTATAGTATAGTATAGTATAGTATGGTATGGTATGGTGTGGTGTGGTATTGTATAGAATAGTATAGTAGAGTATGGTAGGGAATGGTATACTCTTACTATAGTATGGTATGGTACGGTATGGTATGTATAGTAGAGTCAATTATTGTAGAGTAGAACATATTATAGTATAGTGTAGCATAGTATAGTATGGTATGGCATAGTAGAGTAGAGTATGGTAACGTAGAACATGATATAGTATAGTATAGTGTAACATAGTAAAGTTGAGTAGTATATTTATGTAGATAATTGTACTGTATTACAAAGTAGAGTCTACAAATGTGGATCACATAATTGTATGGTATAGTAAAATAAAAGAAGAGTAGAACATATTATAGAGTGTAGAGTACAATATTGTATGGTAGCAGATTTGGGTAGAGTATTGTATAGTATAGTAAAATACAACAGAGTAGAGAATTGTATAGTATAGTAATAGATTTGTATAGTATATATAGTGTACAAACGTCACTAATCTGATTTATTTGAAGTTTAGTACAATAGCGTTGAAAAGTGTTATCATATTATATTATAGCATAGTATAGTAAAATGCAAAACAGTATAGTAATATAGTTGATTGTAGCACCTGGAATTGTAACCACGTCTTTTTAAAGTTTAGTATAGTTGAGCAGAGAGGTGTATATACAGTAGTAGTAGTGTCGTATAGTATAATATACAAATTTGGATGGCATAATTCCATTGTATAGTAAAGTAGAGTAGAGTAGAGAAGAGCATAACAGAACATAGTAGAGAGTGTAGAGTATTGTAGGGTATAGTGAATTGTGCTGTTGGGATATGGTGCTTAAAAGAATCTAAAATGATACAAACCATACAGAGTAGAGCTATACGATGTTTGCTGCAGGTTCATAGATTTGCTTCCATTCTGTCAATTCATGGAGGCATTGGCAGGGTACCAGGATCAGCACAACATAGTTATACAGTATGCATGACACAATTACATTTCATGCATATATTGATTCATTACATGATTGATTCATTCATTCATTCAGTATAGTATAGTTTATTACAGTGTAATATACAGTTGTGTAGTATAGTTTAGTATATGCAGTATAGTAGTGTTGTATTTTGAACATGTTTAGAAGCTTAAAAACATGTTTAAAACTTGCCCTGTTTAAGCCTGTTGGGTGCTAACTCTAGCAGGAGCATAACACGGTGTAGGCAGCACTGATTGTTTTCATTTTTTTCCTACTGACAGCAATCCAAATTTCCAAACAACAGAGCTACGTGTTGGAATTGACCAGAATTCTCCTTTATTAATGTGTAACTCTTACTTACAAGTGTTCGTCCTAAGGGCTTTAAAGGACAAAACTAGTTTTGAGACGGTGTATTTTTTGTGCGACAGTTAGCATTAAACTTGAAGAAAATATTTGAAGCATTTTGTCAGTAGTTTATATATGCCCTTTCATATACATTAATCTAGGGCACATTTCAGTAGTACAATGCACAATGGTTAGTTTTTTTGACATTGGCATTCTTCATGAATCCACTGTTGCAACCTTACATTCCAAGCTATATTATAGTCCAGTATAATGGTTGACTTACCCAACACTATCAGATAGGCTCCAACGATGGTCTCTCCTTGTTCGGACAGTGGGGGGTCTGTATGCAGAGTACTGAGGTTATTATTCCTCCATGGAATATTTACGACCTTCAAAGGAAAACCCTTCAATGTTATTTCCATGGCTTGAGTTTCGATGCCAAGGCATGAATCCCTGCTGTCCTGTACAGTAGCTCTCCTCTCTCTCCCCTGATTTCAACTGTGTTTCACCCGAAGGAAAGACCAGTCAGTCGTTTTAAATCCAGCTTAGACAGAATCACTAATACCTCACTACTCACTGTCCAAATGATTGCACCTGTAATCCTATCTATTCCTTAGCAACTAAGCAGATCACGATTTTGGGTGGAAATCCAAGCCAACAGGGAAATGTCTAGTCTGCTTTGGACCACTAATGGAAATTATCTCTAGTGGGACTTCATTTAGCTTAAATTAATTAAAGTCCTTACAGAATCATCTCACACAAAGACTCTTTAAGGTCCTCAGCAGAGTCCAAACCTACCAATGCTGAACTTTTTTTTAATAAAGTACAAATTGCTGATATTTGTTAATCGTTTACTTTGCTGTTTTCCAAGAATATTTTTTGTGAATGCAATTGTGTTGAATAGCCAACTCAGAAGTTGGATGTTGAACATAACCGTCAAGACAGAATAAGGATTAAAGTTATACAGCATGTCCAACTTTCCGCCAAATCCATTAGTAACATTCTCAGGATGTTAAATAACCAAAAAACATTGGTAAAAACCTTCTTTCAAACTAAATCATTTACTTCTAAGTGCCCAATCCATTATTCTGAGGAGTTTATGAAATGTCCAAATTCCTTTTATCTGAGCTTAGCTCAGCTTATTATAACTATTGTTGTTATAAATTTGAAATATTTCCAAAAAATTACTTTATTGATATATTAATATGAATCTAAAGCCAGCAGCCTGTTCATAGTGTACACTGTACAGTTCATAGTTCAAAGCTTCATAGTTACTGTACAGATACTGTATGTATCGATCTTCTCAGCTAACTTTACAAGAAAGCCTAAAAGCGTTTTTATTCCTAACAATATAATTTAAGAAGTATTCATAAATTGTATGTTCAAAGTCCCTACAGACCAACATAGGGAAACATTTTGTCACTTTATATTGTCTGGAGGCAGTGTGTAACAGCAACAAGCTGTTCAGTCTGGCAACAATTTATGTAATCCTAAATATTAAAAAAATCCCTTTATACTTTGCACAAGAGTCCTGCACCAATGATTACTAACGGCACCTCGTCTCCAGAGACATGTTCTAGTTTTCACTAGTCACTTCCATTTAGAAAAGGGTCGTGTAGGTGACAACTTTAGACATGCCAGTGTGACTGCATTTAGCTAAAATGTAGCGCACATTCATTTAAATGAAACGACAGAAGTATCATTTTACGTTTAATAAAGTCAGTGTGAACTAATGTGCGCGCTGGCATATTCACTGTGCTCTGATGTCAGTGTGAGAGCATCTGAAAGCCTTCCATATGATTTACAGTATTACAGTCAACATCAAATATCAATGAGAAGAGAGTTTGTGGATTTCACTAACAAATACTGGTCAGGTTTTATTGATTAAAAACTTTTGTTGTGTGTAAACTTACAATTGCACCACGCCTCCCCTCCTCCAGCCTTCTCCTCTTCACAGTGAGCTTCTCTGTGGAAACACACCTACCGAAGGGGTAACCTGAACCGCTCCCCTCGGTCTGTGTTTAGATCACAGTGTGCACCTTGTTTCCCTCCTCTAGCCGCCACAGAGCAGCTCTCCTGGCCCTCAGGATGTGGAGGGAAGGGCAGAAGCTGCTGCTGCTGCCAGATGCCTCGATGCTTCCGAGTCCTCCTCATCAAACCTTTTCTTTGAGCCTCTGAAAGCCAGTCCAGAGAGCGTGATGGAGCTGAGGGGAAAGTGAAACTCTGACCCCAACTGTCACCCGTCCAGCAGCAAACACTGAACCCAGTCATCGCTCACCCCCCCCCACCTTCACCCAGAGACGCCACACGACACAAGCTTTGGCTCTGCAGTGATCCCTGCGTATGCAGCCCTGAGAGTTTTTTTTTTTATGCCTCTGTGGTATGAGTCTTCTGGTTAAAGTGGATAATGTGATACTGGTTGTGGGAGGCATCGTGCAGAAACCTCTGCACTTGTTTTTTGTTTCTAATACAAACTTGTGGCGTTAACGTTAACGTAATTGAAGAATGATCTTCACACCTACAGTTGTTTAGAATGCCTTCCTCTTGCAGGGAAAGTGAGGAGATTAGAATGACTGGCAGCAAGCATGCAGCGCTTCTCGGGCCGTCAGTGTTGAAGACAGCTGCTGAGATTACACTGTTGCTAAGCTAACGGGTCAAAGGCCAAAGAGGAACCAGCACTTAACAGCAAGAAATCTGGGACCTTCAACAGTAAACATAAGACAAGTGTGTTAAGGCAGGATCTAGCAATCAGTCCATAGTTGTCCCAACATTGATGCTCTGTTTTCTGGCAAACATCCATCTTTATTGGCCGGGTTGGGTCAGTGGGTAAAGCAAGCGCACATATCAAATAACAAATACCTATCAAAGAAAGGTGGAAAATATAAAAATAATCTTAAAATACAAAACAAAAAAATTGCTGCATAAGAAAAAAAAAAATCCATCTTTAAACATTTAACATATACGGTTTGCTAAGCTAAGCACAATGCAGTGACTCATACTGTACACTGTACAATGCTCAGGTGTTAGCAGGAAGACATCAAGATTTGCTTAACTGATTTGGCGTGTGTGTGCGTGCGTAAGTGCGTGCGTGCGTGTGTGTGTGTGTGTGTGTGTGTGAAGCTTGGCGATTACAGTGCAGCCACAGTGGGCCACTGTATCATTAGGCTTCTGATGATTACTCTCTCTCTCGTTCCCTCTGTGTGTGGAAGGAAGCCTGGGATGTGAGGTTAAAAGCTCATACGTTTCCAAATGGAAAATCACAGACACAGATTCTATTATGAGGGTGTGTGTTAAAGGCTATGAGCTGTCTGAGGGCAACAAAGCCTCTCTTCACAGAGGACACAGGCTACACCAGGTCAGAGACCAATACAGGATCTGCTTAAAAAGGTCCACACACTTGCTCTCTCCCTGTCACTGAACGAGACACACAGGGATTGCTTGTATGAAGGCTCCACACGGTATGGAAGTAAATGGCTTGCCTGTCATTTCTTGGGTCAATCTGTGCATGATATTGGTATTTTGTCCTTTACAGCAGTAAAACATTTCTATACTTCCTTTTAGTTCACAGTTATTTAAAGAATAAGAACAATATTTTGGCCAACATGGCCTCCGGCTGTCAAGAGAAAGTCTGTCAAAATCTGGCCTTTTTTTGTTACCACTATAGAGGCCTGTGGACTCGTTACTTCTTAACATAAGGATTTCAAATCTACTCTAAATGAGTTTTGATGTATAAAATAAAAAATCAATAAAATGTAGCACATTTTCAGAAACAGGATGACTAATTTAAAGCAACATCCAGCTGGCTCACAGGTGAAAATGGCACAGGTCCAGTAACAAAATCCTATAAACCACTTCTGCCTGCCCACAGCATGTTCACACCTTTTTCTCAAAGGGTTTGAATCTGTTTGGAGTAATATTGGTTCTCAGAAGTGGGCTTGTCATGTTACTGTGTAAGCTTGATGATGCATTATTACAACACATGCATGATGTTGTGCATACAAAGTCCACAGGAAAGTCTACATTAAGTCAGTGGATATAATTTGGATGATATGGCTATTAGACTTTATATTTAAGGTAAGATCTGGACAGTGTGCTAAACCCACTCTTGATTCATGGTACAGCTCTCAGATTCTTGCAATGCTTCTCGAAAGTCAAAAGTTTGTGAAATCCCTCAGTGAAGTGCACAGTTCATGCAGTAAGTTTACCACAAGTACAAAGACTGGACTGTGTTTCCTTTTAACCCCTGCACCAAAACAGGTCTCTGCCCTGACAAGGCAAGCCTGCATAGAACTACTTGAAATTCTACTACAAAAGCTTTTGTTTCACCGTCTACAACTTAAACACTTACAAAACAACACTTTGATATTATTGGTTATATCAGTAACTAACAAAATTAAGGAGAAAGTGATTGCATTGTTATCTCACATGCTTTTTGCATAATATCCCATAATAAACACAATATGGAAAATAATTGATTAATGGTTTAGTATGCATTTAAAAGGAAATTAGTAAACACAGGCTTTGTGTCAAGCCCAGTGAGCAATGTGGATTAGTTTTGTGGCTCAAGATCTTTGGCTCTAAACCACAAGCAAATATTTATTTGGGCACTGCATCCACTTTGCAATTTCTCCTCTAGAGTCTGTTTGTTTAAGCAGGTAAGTTATGTAAGTAGGTCTTATTGAGGGCTGAATACACGCCATTCCCGAAGGGGTCTGGACATCAGTTTTGACACGAAGGGAATGAATACGGAAGTGTAAATCCGCAGACAAAACTCTACTTCCTGTTGGGATACGGACACAATTTGATACACAAGGTCTTTTCCTAAGGAAAACTAAAGCTCACACTTATGCATTCAGAGATAGAAAGGAGGCTCTTTAATTGACACCCTTTAACTATTTAACTATTTTTGTAAAATAAGATCGTATTTCGAATGAGCCGCCATTATGGTCGGTTTTGAAATCCCGGAGCAGCCAGACCCACGTGAGGCGCTCGTCCAATCAGCTGCTGCCATCGCGGTTGTAGGAGGGTGTAGACAGTTTTCTTTGCTTGCCAGTGGTCATTGAAGAGAAACTGGTGGCAACCCACTAGCGTGCAATGCTGGGAAGCGGGGCGATCCCATCCATGAAACCAACGTGCACATGGACACATACCATTTAAAGTTGAGGAGATTAGTGACCTACTAAGATCCGCTGGATGTCCCTCACCTTCTGCATTATTTGTGTTGCCGTTCTAAACTTCGATTTATGAGGACTAATGTTAACTGCTCCTCAGATTTCTGCAGGGTAAATCCAAACAGCTAGCTAGACTATCTGTCCATGTTCCACCAAAGCAAGTTCCATCCCAGTTCCAACGATTGTGACTGGTTTAAAGAAATACCAATAAACCAGAGCATGTTGGATCATCCCAGAATTCTGTGAGGACAAGACAGACCTTGCCCCCCAGCTCTTTGAAGGTATAGGTCAGGCAATGCTGCACTGAGGAGCTACAGCTGCAAGAGCCTGACAAACTGACAAGCTATTACACTGCAGATCTCCATGGAGCCCACCTGTCCCCCGACCTGATGGGTTACTTGCAACACATGAGCGTTTCTGTCAATGGCGGAAAGAAGTAAACAATCTTGAAACTGTCAGTCAAGATCAAACAAGCACTTCAAATCTCCTTCTAAAAGCGTGACCCTGTTAACAACTTGGTTGTTCTCAGCAGTCCGGACGCCCCCTCAGGGTCGCTGAGTTGACCTCGGTGTGATAGAAGGTTAGTGAGTTGCACCATTATTCTCTCCCTCAGCAAAAAGTTGTTATCTCTAAAGATGACACTCACATGACCCGTGACATAGGCCTGTTTGAGTCTAATTAAGAAGGAACAAAACTATTTTCAAACTGACCTGCTGACCGCTGGGTGAATGCGGCCCCTTCAAGGCCCCTTTAAAGCCTCTGGGTATCAAAACAACATTATAGAAATGTGAATGCACTAAACCAACTGAATCGCCCTATTCATGCTTTTAGAAAGTCTGTTCATTTACACATTGTGCTTATTCACATTTAGGGTCACAGAGGACTGGAGTATAGCCAGCAGGCTTTGAATAGACAGTTATTATTCAAACACATAACTACATTTAGGGAATAGTTTAATATTTTGGGAAATATGCTCATTCACTATCTTGCCAAGAGTTAGATGAAAATATTGACTTCATCTAACTCTCAGCATGAAAGTGAATAAGCACATTTAACACAAGTGTCTAGAAGCAAATGAGAACATACATCGTCATGGAAAATCGAATACATTTTGATCTTTGTTTATTAATCACACAAAGGTCCACTGATCCCCGTGGAGAAAACAGGTCACAGTGACAGCAATAGACACTAGAAAAATACAAAGTAGTGACAACAATGCAAAAACAATCACAACCAAAGGACCTATAAAGCCTAATCTAAATTCAAAATGATCTATGATGCACAGCATGTACATATGATGTACATTTACATGATAAATATCCACAAGTGAGGTGCACTGGGCACAGGTAATAAATGTGCATGCATGTGGTACAAAGATGGATAGATGCACATGGTGAATGTAGGGAAACAAGTTTGTCTTTTCACCCTTTTTCTCTGTAGTTCATTTCCATATGTGAAGGAAAATCTTCCGGAGCCTGGTCTTACTTGAAAGGAAACGCTTCCATGAGCACCTGGACAACATACCAGACAGTTTGTATAGTGACTCACTTAAACATTCAACGCGCCCAGCTGTAGAACACCTGACAAGATCTGGGCTTCCACTCAAAATACCAGCCACATGGTATTGTATGTTAACAGTCAAATGCTGATAGAACAGATGAGCCAAGAGATCAAATACTCTGACAGATCTCCCTTGTCTCAGTTAAAATCTGTCTAACCAGTTTTCACAATCTGGTTTGAATCCCAGTCCAAATTTACCTGTCTCATTAATCAGAAAGTAACACCACATAAAATCTGAGCCATCATAAATTTGAGTGATGAAAGGAGAAGGAGTAAGGATAGAATCAATTACCTCATCCTGTCAGGATTCCAGTGGCATATGTCCCATAAATAATGCCTCCTGGTATTACATCAGCCCAGTTATTAATCTGATATGATGTAAAGATCAGATACAATTTTATAGCTGATATATTTTGATTACTTAGCTCGCTTTCCTAGTTGATATGGCAAACATGTAAGCAAACAGCTTATTCACACATCCAGCAGTCACTTAGCAACATTATTTATTTGGAGTCCTGTTTCTAGCTACCTGGTTAATGTAAGTCCAATATTCACCCTTTTTCAGTTCTGTTGTTGGTCTCTACCAACTCCTGAGAGACATACCTGGCTCTTAAAATGCTAAATGTTTCACTATGTTCACCAGCTAGTTGCTAACTGTGTCTGTGGGCCCTTTGATGCTGAGCAGATAGTGTTTTTAAAGCTTTTTCTATTAAAAAAAACAGCCTGCTTCAGCCCAACACTATGAGAGCAGTTAGAGTAAACCAAAACAGTAAATAACGGACCAGACAGCTAAACAGTGAGCTAAAACTCCTTATAAAGCTCAGAGTGGAGCTGCAGATTCAGGTGATGATTCTCTGTAGGTTCACCACTACGAGTGACGCCTTTCACATAGTCAAATTGCTGTTCCATGCTCTGAATATCCTCATAATCAGAGAAAACTGCCATGTGTGACACAAGTGCTCTTCCTTTATGCTTATTAATGCTCTTCCAAGATTTTTAAATACACCTCTCACTGTGGTAACAAGCTCTATGACTGCCAGGCTTGAGTGACTATGCATTACGATGCCAGTTATCAGTAGTGCCACTGGGCACATTGCAGAGGTTAATTCACACTTTACTTTAATTATGCAGTGATTTACACAGGATGCTGCAATAGTGCACATTAAACTTTATAACCCTTGGTGCTGTGCTACCCTATGATATATCAAAACCCCCAACTAAAACATCTGATAATCACTGCAGTCATTTACTAGCTGAGGTTTTCTTCCAGTTCTACATGAGGTAGTCAAAATAGCATCAGTTAAAAAGTAGTTTCCAGACCCAGATTTATCTGTAATTCAGCCCTTATACATTTATCCTCAGTGACATACTATACTGTGTGTGTAAAGTTGAGTTTGCTTTTTAACTCAGTCTATGTTTATTGTGCCCCAAAGTGAAATCCTGAATCACTGTGAAAGATGATGTGATAGAAACAACATCTTAAAGGGACCTCATTCCCCAGCAGACACATCATGGTCAGAGGCCTCTGTTTTACAGCTCATGTGACAGAGGTCAAGGTCTGCTCCTCCTTGACAACATGTCTAGTTTTAAGACCCAGGCTCAAGCACAGAGCCTGATCCAGCAGGGATATTTTCTATCATGGCAGCTATTCCTGGTAATACAAATTGAAGAGTTCATTCCACAAAGCAAATATTAATATGTTTGCATGAAAATGGGAAATGTTGTTACTTAAATCATGTTACCCCACATAGCTCTGTTCACACTAGCACGTGAGTGACGACGTGTGATTGGATCTCACTTCCCCGCTCTATAAGCAAATGAACACATACGTTATTTCCGACCGAGACCTAAGGCGTTGTTGTTTTTAACTGGTGGGAGGCAGCAATGCACTTCCAGTGCCTAGTCTGCCGGAAATTAAAAGAAGAAAATCAAAACAAAACAGACTGGGTCAATTCCAGGCAGATTCCAATGTCCCAGTTGTGATAAAAATCTTTCAGTTTCCGTTGTACTGACTCGACCCAAATGGAAGTAGACAGTATGTTTTGTTTGTACTCCATCCACCAGAATCCATTTTGCTTCTTGTTTGGCCTGTTGTTGCACTTTAATATGACACCTTTGTTGGAATGTGAAAGAGTACGTACTCATGCTTAGAGGACATAACTTGAGTCGGTGGTCCTTCAATGTGGCCCAGGACACATTTGCGTAAACACTACTTAAAAAATGTTACCATATCCCCTCCGAGTGTGGTCTGAGCGGTCAGATCTCAATGCATGCTCAATGCGTCTTGTACTTAGAGCTGTACACTTGTGATTGTCAGATCACCCAAGACGTATGTTAATGCCAGGTGTGAACAGGGCCAAAGTGACACAATACCACAAAATGCCTGCTGTGCTGTGAGACGCTGTGAGATGCTGTCGGGCACAGAGAGATGAAAGAGCTTCAGGCCTGTTCCTGGGCGTGTGGCCAAGACAGTCTGCTTTAAAACATTCTGATGAAACTAAACCTCTCCGTGGGCTCTTTCACCAGAATGTCTTTGATAGATTTTGATGTCTTGCACAAATGGACAATAATGTGTGATCAAATGCTTAAGAATACAGTATGTTGAATGAATCATGATAAAAAGACACACATGACATTTACCCATGATTGATCGACATATGATGAGGGAATGTACAATGTGAAATGTTTGAGCTTCTAAAGATTCTGTTCTTTGGTTATGTTGTTGACATGGACTGAAGTTGTATTACATGTCACATTTCATATTCATAAATAACCTTGCTTTTTATGTTTTATTTTAGATCACTGAAGGAGGCTTACAGTATAAATGCCAACATGTTCAGATCTGCAAACCTGTTAATCTTCAAACTGCTCCAGTCCTGTTCTATTGCTAATGCCACTTCTGGAATGTGTATTTTGCTTAACTCTCTCAATACCTGCCAAATCAAATCATATTCACAAGGCCTACATTTAATTGCTTTCATCTTTGCCCATACCTATCCCACCACACAAGGGCGTAGCACAAAATTCAAGACCCTGTACATAGGCATTCTCTATGGACCCCTCACAGCATCCACAGCTTTTTATTAAAGTGCCCATATCATGCTCATTTTCAGGTTTATAATTGTATTTTGAGGTTGTACCAGAATAGGTTTACATGGTTTCATTTTCAAAAAACACCATATTTTTTTATCTGTTTTTACCCTGTGTGTTTAGGTCTCTGTTTAAGCTACAGAGTGAGACATTTCACTTCTATACTATCTTTGTTGTAATCACACATGCGCAATAGCTTGGTAAGATCACATCAGTTAGATAACTCTTTCTCCATCTTTGGTCAGTACAAGGCAGGATTAGCTGGGAGACTTCTTCTAAACGAGGGGCTCTTGTGGAATACCTGCAGAACAGGGACATGGATGTAGTTCTTTTGGAGATTATGGTGAACTAGTGTGTGTTGTCCTGTGTTGAACGAGCTAGCATGCTAGCGCTAGCATGTGCTATGGTTAGCCACCTCATCTCAGCTGGTGAGTAGAAAGCCGTGCAGATTTTGTACAGCTCACCCGAGACTGAAGGCAGAGGACATTTAGAAACCGTATCTCACTTAAAACAGCATAGATAGTTTTTTCCAAGTTTGTAGGCGTGTGGAAGCACCAGTGACACAAAATAACACCCCAAATCCCAGAAAAAGTTATTTGTTTCATAATATGGGCACTTTAAAGTATCTTTGTAAGTATTGAAAGTATCAGTCAATTTGCTGTAATCAGGTTCAGTTTTTAGCCATGCTAGCAGCGTAGCTGTAGGGATGGCAATGTCGGTGGGTTAAACTACCATTTGAAATATCTCAATAACTATTGAATGGAGTAACTTGAAATTGTGTACAAACATTTGTGCACCCCAAAATCTTACTGACTTTGGTGATCCCCTGACTTTTCCTCTTGTGCTATCATAAGGTGGACATTTTTGGTTTTGAGTGAAATATCTTGACCATGGATTAACATTAAATGTATGTATGGTAGGGTGACCAGACGTCCCCCGATTTCCGGGGACAGTCCCCGATTTTGGTTACCTGTCCCCGTCTGGATCTGTCCCCGGAAATGTCCTCGGTTTTCACTGTGACTGACAGACCCAAAATTGGAATGAGAGAAAGAAAACTCTGACCAAACGGAGCTGATCGAGCAGCGCTGCTCAGAGCTTAGAGATGTTTTAGAAAGTCGTATTTTACGATGCTAAAATTACTGATTATTTACATGGAGTCTGGTGGGTTTAGCGAACACAATTTTGCGGACTTTTATGTTTTAAAAAATTATCTTAATCTTTAACAGAAAGGTCAGCCTCCTTAGAAATCCTTTCCATAATGTTATAGATACTTAGAATATTAATCTGAGTCTGTCAGCAGCAAAACGAGCACTTTATGAACGTAAATACAAGCTGGACAATTATCTTATTAACTTCCATTGTTGCTTGTTTCTCTGCTGCCGACTGCAGCGATCTTGTTTCATACTGCATCATGTCAAAGGAAAATCTTTCCTCAGTAGTTTATATTATATATATGGTAGTTTATAGTATCCGATACTCAGCTCTAGGTCTAGTGTCTCCGTTTTAAGTTTTACAAAAATTAAAAACATGACGTGTTTTGGAGGTATATACGCTTCTGAGCTGAAAATGTCCCCGGATTTTGTCTAAGAAATAAATAAGGCATTCAAGGTTCCTACAGGATTCATTCTAATTACTTGATCCTCTGACTTCTCATCCAGCATCATAATCAGTTAAAGAAGTGAATTTGTCCAATAGTCCAAAATAACAACATTTACATCATCCTCAGCTATACTTGTGTACTTTTGTGCTAATTAGCAAATGTTAGCAAGCTGACAAGCTAAACTAAGATGTTGAAGATGGTAAATATTATACATGCATGCTAAGCGTATTGGCATTGCCATTGTGAGCATGTTACCATGCATATGTTATCATTTAGCTTAAGGCACCACTGTGCTAAAGAACAGCCTCACAGAGCTGCTAGTATAACTGTAGCGTCTTGTTTACGTGTAGTTTATGGCTGTGACACCATAATCACCCCCTTGTTTACTCATTTACTACTCCCTATATAGTGGTAACTCGACAGTTTACCCTATTGAGCAGTAGGCTACATATCATCATTATGTGTCATCACTGACAGCTGTAGAGTCAATGGATATTTTCGCAGCACATTGCATCGTACTTTTCAGCAAATTTTGGAACTTTTGAGGGTGTTATTTAGTGGATACATTAACACACTCAAAATGTTGAAACTAAAATAAAATGTTGGACCATAAATAGAAACTAGAGAGTGAAATTCAGATAAGGCTATGACTGACCTGACTTGGTTAAGGACCCATAGCACTGTCATGCGTGAGTTCACCAAAAGTGCAGCTTAAGTTCACCATCACTGTTGATAAAAGACATTTTCCAGGTGACTACAGTATACTAAATATAACATTAAATATAATATGATCATCATAAGATCACCTTTTTTAAATATTAGTTGTTTTTTATCTCTAAAACTCTAAGGGCGGGGTGTGAGATGAAAATGGGCTGGTTGTCTAATTGCTGCATAGTGAACCTGACCGGGGTCAGAGGTGGAGCCGAATCATTACTCCTGTCCTCACATGAATGACTCGAGGGAAGGGCAAAAAAGGGAGGACAAGGGGAGCGGGAAAAGCAGTATGACAGACGGACAGAGCATTATTCTTGTGCTAAAATGCTCAGCCCACACTGCACTTTCACTTTTCATAAAGTGTTTTGGCTGCACATGAGCTGAAGGAATGCACCCCAGGGCATCATGCAGCTCACCTTGTTTCCCTCAGCATCGTCCCCCCACCCATCCCTGTGTCAAACCCTCGTCTCAACATGTCCACCTCTGTCCAAGGACCAATGTGTTTCCTGAGCATCATCTGGGGATATATGTCCGTGCTAAGGACATCACTATTCTTGTCCATTAAACACAACCTTTTTGTCTAGAGGGCCATCCGGATGTGAGTCTGAAAACAGACCTTTTGGAGTTTTGTGTTGACAAGTTGCACTGACTCAAAATCTCATTCATCTGCATAGTTTCTATGAAATCAAAAGCAAGGGTTAATAGCTTTGCAGGTCATGTCTTTTACAGCATTTTGGCTGCAGGTTGAAATGGGAGAAATAATACATGAGCTTACGTGGGTTCACTCCAAGGTATGCAGACATTGATGAATTAATGAATGATCCCCTCCCTCTACTGATCAATTATCTTTATACTGTACATGCTAAAACACTTTTTTTAAATGTTGCTTTTCCACAAGCTGTTTTCCTTCTACACCTTGTAAAACGGGGCTGGCATCTCAAATTAGAAGGTGAGGTTGTAAGACCAGCTATTACTGACCTTACCACAGACCTTCACTCTGCAAGAGTGAAAATTGAACAGACAGACAGTCAAGTGGTGAGTGTAAACTCTTTCCATGAATACAAATCAGGCAGCAAACACATATATCTCTGGGTGCCTTTCATTTTAGTGTTGTGTCTGGAACTGAGAGTGAGAGTGAATGACACACTTGTTATTTATTATCTTATTGAAGCTATTCCCAAAGCTCCGGGGTGTTCTATCATCAACCATCATCTAGCTTTAAGATTTTATGTAGCATGTAGCTCAGTCAAAGCACCTGGTTAAAACCAATTCTTCTTCTTCTTCCTCTTCTTCTTCTTCTTCAAAGTTGAAATATACCTTTAAACATTTTTTAAGTGTTCTAGATAGTACAGTTTTCCTTGCAATTAATCCGAGCTAAGGCTGACCTGGTATAAATAAGCCCATTTTCACATACATACATACTGTATATATATAAATAAATAAATATATATACCAACATTACATTTTTCCTCTCTCAAACACCCAGTGATACACCCACCATAAATAAACAGCAAACAAGAAAAATAAATGTGCTCATAAAAGACAGATGTTGCCATTGGATACAAGATTAGACTTGGCTTGTAGCCTCCACTGAGAGAGCAAGATAACCCTCCCTAAATGAAGTTGTGTATTGGGTGTAGCACCCAGTGCTGGAGATTGGACACATTCAGACCTGAAGGCTTTGCACTGTGTAAGTCTTGAACTACATATTGAAACTAAGGGTGATAGAATGGCCAAATCTCAAATTTTGAATGAAATCCCTTTCCATCAGCTCAATAGCTCAGAGCCACTTTCCAACACAGTGCTGCATAAAGTCAGTCTTTTAGCATCTAATTCTAACTACTAAGGCAGAAAAAATTACAATTTATGTCAGGTTTACAGGTAATACCTCCACAAACTCAAAAATAATCTCAGCAGCCCTGAAGTGAGACACGTCTTAACTTTAACAAAACCCTCCCATCCACATACTGTTTTCATAATGGGCCACTTGAAGAAACAGTCACACTGTTTGCTCAGTCAGTCAGAGGTCCTCGCTGTGTTGACTATTATTCTACTCTCTACAGGGTGGGCTATTTCACTGGAGGTATCAAATGATCACCTTTTCTGTTTTCCCTTGAGTGGATTTAGTGGTCGAAGCATCAATGAGCCACTGTGGTGGCACAGGCCTCTGACACGCAACAAAAAACGGGAAGCTGTCAATCACCTCCGAGGTTTAAACCACCTCAATAATGCTCTGTCCTGTCAGAAAATGTAAAACCCATTGTGTTCATATAATAAAAGTTCTTTTAGAAGTAATTACTTGTAAGAATGTTAAAATTAGGCAACTAGCTCGCTTTACCACCTGCAGGCATCTACTTTATATTCCAACATGTAAATGGAATGGTGGGAAAATAACAGGAGTAAGAGTAAATGAAAATGTGATCACTAAACCCTAACACTCTACATTCTTGTCTGGCATCTTTTACTCCATCTAACAACTCTCCCCTGATCAAAAGAGAGTTGTCCTGGGTGTGGTTGCAGCTCTGGGGGAGAATGGTTTGCGGTGTGGAAATAAAACTTGGAGGACAACCTTTATTAAATATAGAAAACATTTGCATTTGGAGAGTCTGTAAACATCTGCAGGAACAGATGATGCAGCTGCCAGGGCCACATAAACCACAGGCAACACCACCAGCTGACCATAGAAGGGCCTTTGGGAGAGAGGTGGGATTGAAGTTAAGCTTTTCTATTGGAAGAGTTTGGTCGGTACTGAAAGGAAGCTCTATGTTTGACCACAGGCATTTCCATTCCTCGACATTCCCCATCTTGGTCACCTTAGAGCTGCACAATGTAACTTCACTTATAAACACTGTGACCTTTTCTCTGAAGCACTTACCTGCAGGCACATGGACATGCTGAGGCTCCTACAAGTGTAACTATCCAACATACCAAAAACAGCTAACTCAATCCGATCTATCCCTCAACCTGACAGTCAACACAGCAGAAGATGGGCTTTATTTTCGGTTTGAGCCACAAGGAGTTGTGCAACAGGTGAAAACAGAACAGCGGCACCATCTACCTACAGATGAGAGGATGTGTTGAAAACACGTTCTGTTCTTTTATTTAAAGGGTGTGACGTGTTTGCTCTTTGGGCACTCATCTGTGTATGATACAGCAGTTAGATTTAAAAGAAAAGTAAAAAAAATAAAGCTGGAGAAACTTTAATGAATGTATTTATTAAAGCATGAAGAAAGTAGGAAACCATTACAGTTCTGCTCAATTAAATCATAACTCTTCTTGGCCATCACAACAATTTATTAGGTCTCCTACTTTCAACTACAATAAAAGTATTTGTATCTATAAGTGCAAATGAAAAAAACAAACAAATGCAATAAAAATGCACCCAATTTGGCAGATATTCTCCCAATTATTATCACTCTTGCATATGTACAAGTACAGACAGCACTTGGTGATCACTACCATCAACATGTCAACACATCAGGAAAATAATGGATGTGTAAAATGACCGAAATCAGCGAGGTTGTCAGGATTTACAGAAACTTGCTGCCCTCTTGAGGAAAGAGAAAGATCAATTGTAATTTTGCAGGACATTCTTAAGAATAAATAATGAAATTTCAAATACCAAGACAGTGTTTTAGGAGTGTAAAAACACAGTAAAGAAACTCTTAGTAGCAAAGCCTCCCCATGTAACAGGAAATGTTTCCTAATTTCACAATATTTATACATTATAGCTTTACCACCCTACAAAGGGTTTGTTCCAAGTTCATTTATGTTAATGACGTCTTGTACCTGTAGATTCAAACAGAGGAATTAACTGTTTTGTTTTTTGTTTTTTTAACAAGTGAAAAGTTAAAAATTCAAATAGCTGTTGTGTCCCCGAAATCTTTGTTCCATTTGGTATACATCTGAAGAGTTGCTGGGCTAACACTGGGCTTAATGCGCTTCAGGGAATCCTCAAAGTCTTTCATCTTGATGTTACGCACCTGTGAATACAGACAAAAGAGCATTACTAGAAAGATACATGTTACATAATGATATTTAAGAATATATATGTTTATCCTTTGCCAAGTACATATTAACACACATATGAGATATGTATCCTCAGCATTTAACCCGTCCTAACTAACAGGGAGCAATGGGCAGCCATAGTCCGGTGCCCAGGGACCAACTCCAGTTGGTCAAGCAGGTAGTATTGTGATACTTTAACTTTACCTCACTAGCAGCCATACTTCGGACTTGATCTGGTCCCAACTCTGTGCAAGTGAGAATTTTCACCAGAAAAAGAAGCGGAGTTAGCTGGTCATGGAGGCTGAAATATACACTAACCATATGATAATGTGAGGAAGACGTCTTACCTCTGATTGGCCCGAGCGCAGCGTCTTTGGCTAATGACGTGAGATCACTTCCGGAATATCCTTCACTTTTTCTGTCAAGTTACATATCCAGGAATTAATGCACATACACACAGAAATAATCGCAGAAAAGGCAGGATGCCGTGTAAATGTGAAACTCACTTTGCGAGAAGGGAAAGCTCATTTTTGCTCAGTGGATTCCCATGCTTTCCCAAAAGGTTTTTCAGCAGCGTGACTCTTGTCTGAAGGGACGAGAGTTACATCCTATAACTCAGTGAACTTAACAGTTGCTGCAGCATTCACATTTCACAGCTAACAGACACTGATCATAGTAATAAACTGTTATAATGATTCCGATGTAAATACCTCCCCATCCGGCAATGCCACATAAATCCTTTTTGCAAAACGCCTGGAAGATTAACACAGAAAGAAAACTGTTGTGAGCTTGTAACAAAAGAAATGCAAAATAACTGTGCAGCATGGTGAGTTGCATCCCGTACCTCAGTACTGCTTCATCGAGCTCCTGAGGCCTGTTGGTCGCTCCCATTACGAGCACCCTGTCATCCCCTCCTGACTGCACCTGAAACCACGAAGCACTGTTGTGAAAATAACACCGGTGCTCTTTGAGATAACTGTGACATAAGCACTCTGGAGCCGGTTCGTGATCAGATTTCAGAGGCCGCCCTTACCCCATCAAACTCAATGAGGAACTCGGTTTTTAGTCGACGAGAGGCCTCGTGTTCTCCCTCCCTTCTTTCACAGAGCAAGCTGTCCACTTCATCTAAATGAAATATTTAAAAAGAACAAAATAAGAAGTTTATTTTTTGATCTGCAATTTCGGGTATGAAATTACAGGTTCGGGGCACATTTAGTCTATAATTAAGAGTAATACAAACCGATAAAGATCACAGAGGGCTGCAATTCTCTGGCAACTGCAAACAGTGCTCGCACAAGCTTCTCGCCCTCTCCCACCTGCAATGGTGATGACAGGAAAGGTTAAAAACCTAAACTAAATTTAGTGTCGTGTGGAGACCTACTCCAGACAAATAAAGAGCAATAAAAATGTTTTCTTACATATTTAGAGGTCAAACTGGCAGCGCTGATGTTGAAGAATGTGGCTTTCGATTCTGCTGCGACTGCTTTGGCCTTGGAAGATGAAGCAGTGAAGACTCAATTGATAATGCTGAAGCAAGACTGTGGGAGCCATTTTATTGGTTGACCAGCGTGTGATGCGGGAGGTGTAAAACTTCATTTAAATGTGGTCTAATTGGTTCAGCTGTGTTGCGCACAGCAAGGTCACAGCTTTTTGACCGTGGTTAAGTGTAGGTTAAGGATTAAAAGAAGACCAGTTATTATGTTTGATTACTTTTGTTTACTTTAAATAAACGGATTGTCATATCCAATGTAAGTTTGAAACTCTTGGACAAAAAGTAATTCATTGACAATTCTTATTACCAAGACACGCACTTACACAGATGCCACGCGTCAATTTCCGACCAAACAAACAACAAATGTGCGCCAACAAAGACTATCAACAGGTATGTGCAAATCATAAAAGCACAGTTTGATCAGAATGAATGTGTCTGCTGTGTTGGATAGAACATTTAACTTACCAGCATGGTTTTCCCATTTCCAGGCGGGCCAAATAAAAGTAAACCACGTGCCGGAGATCTTAGGCCAGTAAAGAGCTAAATGGCAAAATATGTGAAAAAGAGTTACATGTAAAACTAAAAAAGTAGAAATATAGTAAGCAGCACAGACAAAATGTTCTAAGTTATCACCTCTGGTCTTAAGGCAGGGAGGATGACAATCTCTTGGAGTGCTTGCTTGGCCAGGTCCTGTCCCGCAATGTCTTTAAAGAATACAGACGCTCCACTGCAATGAACACAGAATGCTACTTTAACTGCAGCAAAAGTTGTTTTTTCATTTTCATTCCACAGACAGCTACAGATGTTGTAATATGATAGCATTACTTCTAAATACCTGTCAACAATTTCATTCATAATCAAGTTGGCCAATTTGCTGTCCACATTCTTGAAGTTTTTCATGTCTCTCTTTGGGAGTTGTTTCACAGCTGCAGGTTTTCCATTTTGAGTTTTTGCCATCCGTGGCGTCACCTTAGCAAGAGCAAAAATATCCATAAATCAATACACGGTTCATCAGAATCAGACATCTTAAAATAACATACAACCGGACAACACGTAATTTAAGAATCACCTTTTGATCAGTGGGTCTGGGTGGGGTTCTAACGGTGGAGGGCCTGATGTTAGTGGACACACTTCGCACTGCAGGCTGGCTTTTAGGCACAGGCTTTGGTTGTGTAAGAGCATGATTTGGGGTCTTCTGGGGATCACTCCTCCTTTTATTTGCCATTGCTGCCTCTGTGAAACAAGAACAGTATTCATCTTCAACATCCCTCTTCAGCTCAGGTAACAATTATTATTTTGGTTATTGCAAACAACAGATGACACTGATTAGGGCTGGGCAAAATATTGATGTTATATTGATATCGCGATATGAGACCAGGTATTGTCTTAGATTTTGGATATATCGTAATATCATAATATGGTAGGTGTTGTCCTTTCCTGGTTTTACAGGCTGCATTACAGTAAAGTGATGTAATTTTCTGAACTTACCAGACTGTTCTATTATTTACCTTTACCCAGTAAGTTATTAAATCATTTCTAGAGAATATTTAGCAGAAATCGCATTGTGTAGATAACATTTTGTTAAAACACCAATAGTCAACCATACATTATCATCGCATTATCGACATTTGGTCAAGAATATTGTGATATTTGATTTTCTCTCTATCGCCCAGCCCTACCACTTACCTAACAGAGCGAGCCGATCTTTTGCCATGGTGAGATTGGTGACCATTTTATCTTGAAGTCTCTTTGCTCTGTCATATTGCTCTCCTGCTAACAAAGCACAGAGTATAAGGCTACAGCATGTCAACACTGCACACTGTGTACATCCGCATGTTTGTTTGCATATT
Source organism: Etheostoma perlongum (assembly GCA_026937815.1). Classification (NCBI taxonomy): domain Eukaryota; kingdom Metazoa; phylum Chordata; class Actinopteri; order Perciformes; family Percidae; genus Etheostoma; species Etheostoma perlongum. Next base: position 11,845,812 of record CM049387.1, read on the forward strand.
TACCTTGCCCCGTGATCTCTACTTCAATACCCCTTTCAAGCACAGAAATCCCCTTCTTGTACCACTGCACAGCCTCCTCTTTCTCTCCTGTCATCACAGGGGAAGGGGGGGTTTATTACTAACTGCCTCACGCCATAACACATCAGCTAATAACTCTTAAACACAAGAAACAAACCTGTATCATCTTCGTCGATCCGTAATGCCTTCGATACATACTCGAACGCCTGTTTATGGTAGTTTTTAATAACTTCGCCGCTGTCTCTGCTTTTACCTGCCATTATTTTGGCCGACTTTAATCCCACGTTATTGTCTCCTTGTTCTCAGTTGTAACTCAGAGTTAGCCACTTTTGAAAGAGGACACGGCCAAATTAAGCCTTCAAATTGCATTTATAACCGGGTCAATCCGAAGTCTTTGGCTTATTAAACTATCTTTTTGCCGCATATGTGACATATTAGATCAAAACATAAACATTTCCACAGCTAGCTTCCGCTTTCCCGTGTGTACTTCTTCTTCTTCGGCTTTTTCTTCTTCTATGATTCATAGTGGATCGTAAAGCAACGTGTTAAGGTGCATATCGCCACCTACTGTACCGGAGTGTGTAACGCCAGGCTTCATACACTTACAATTTTAGATTAATTCAAAACAAAAACAAATTATATGTTATTTTATTTTGTATACATAACACATAACACACATATACATACATAGAAACCATAACATGCATTCATGAATATACATATAATTTACCCCAAAACAAATAAAGTAATTCATGACAGGAAATTATATATAACTACATGTTATTATCTAACCCTGTGTATTTAAGATATATATATATATATCAACTACTTCTACTTCTAATAGTCTAACTTCTAATACTTCTAATAGCAACTACTTCTGCTGTAAATACAGACAATCCGAGTATTTTACATGGTCTATGGTCATATTAAAATTAAAGGTGTACTTCTTCTGAGTACCCACCATGTTGCATTGTTCCCCCTTTCTGGGACTATTCCATTACTCTACCATTTTCATATTAGATCATTTCCATTAGTCTAGAGTCTATTTTTAGCCTACATAATGAATAGTGTTATATACTGTGGGAACATAGATTGGTAATCGATAATGGGGTGCATGAGTTTATCTGACTGGGCTGTGGGGTAGCTCAGACCAAAAGGGTTGGGAACCAGAGGTTTGCATGGGAAGGTTCTGTGCAGTATATTAGCTGTTCCTAGGACGGCCCTCTTCTGGACAGATTTCTCAGATGTTGGTCCTGGCATTTGCTGGAGCCACTGTCCCAGTTTGGGGGTTTGGTTGGCCATCACTGTTTTATCAACAGCATCTTAGCTCTCTCTGCCACCATCAGAGGCAGAAAGCATGTGGGTTGGACGTTTCCAGGGTCAACGAGCCCCCTAACCCGTCAGGTGTAAGGGAAGTAGGACAACCTGATGATGAGAAATGGGCTTCTGGAACAAGATATTTGTGGACTAGGGCAGAGAACATATAACAACTGGAATGCAACTACACAAGTGACCCCAGGGAAAGGGGTTACATGAAGAGGATATATGTATATTACCCTATTATATTGAAATGGTTCCGTTGGTAATTGGAGAACACTGGGCTTTAACTTCCACACTGGGACAGTGCCTCAAGAAACTTCCAGGGAAAACTAAGACCTCTGTCCAAATAAGCGCAGTTCTAAGAACAGGTACGATACTGCGCATATAACAGTCAGGCTTAAGGCCCGTACACACCGGACGAATATCGCCGGGCGTTATTCGTCAGCGTTTTTCGACGCGTTTTTTGTGTTCACACCCAAGCGATTTTCGCTGACGTTGAGCCGAATGAACATTATCTGTCACTAGATGCCGCTTAATGTAAAACAGAAACACCCCCGTACATACGGTGGCGCTGCGCAACTTTGCGCTTCTGATACTCGCTTGCAACTCAGAAGAAGAGCAGAGAAGAAGAGAGCAAGTATTTAGAACATTTCTTCTAAATCAGATATAGCTCTTTATGTTCCGAAACCAAGGAGACCAGCAGCTCAACATTTATTTTGGACATCGTGCTTTGCCTCTTCCTCGTCTTGTGGCAGTGATGACGGTGGCGTATGTCTTCTTCGTTTGTGTGCTCGGTAAGACCGTTTTGTGCTTGAGCGCCGCCAAGTTGTGTTTTACTGTAACTTCAGAAGCACAAGACACGTGAGCAAAAGGGCCGATTTCATTGGTCGGATAGTTTTTGACGCGGCGCGTCAAACCAAAAAAACGAACCCGAGGCGTTTTTTAAAAATTACGCTTTGCGGCGTGGCGTTTTTCGCGTCGGTGTGCACACTGTCATTGACGCCCTTTGTTTAGTCACGGCGCGTTAAACGTCGGCGAATATCGCGCGCGAAATTCGTCCCGGTGTGAACAGGCCTTTAGAGGGAAAAAAAGAATACAAATGTACCTCTTATTGTCATCACTGTTGAATACACAGCTGTAAAATCTTTTTATTAAATAATTTGATGGACATAATTACTGAACATTGACATTTTGTTATATGTGTTTGGTTGTTGATATAGTCCCTTTTGAGCAATTTGATATATTGTTGGGGTACACCTAGGTCATTAAATGTGGCCTTTGTTTGTTTAAAGGCTTTCGGTCCATGAAGTTTTGCCTATAAGTGGGGGGTGGTAGAATGTTTAATGAGTTGTCTGACTCAGCGATGTTTGAGAGAGAGGCACCTGTGGCTGAACCTGTCGGACATCCGGCATAAGGACCGGGAGTTCCTCCTGGATGCGCCGATCTCCACTACTGGCCTGTTCGGAGATGCTATTAACTCTGTCGTCGACAGGTTTCGCCGTGTGCAATCCCAGGGTGAGGCGTTCCAGCAGTTCCTCCCTCGCCGGACTGGGTCCCGCTCGACTGTGGCAGCTAGGACTACTCAGCCCTCTACTAGCTCCCACCGGCAGAGCCAGAGGCGGAGTGTGACCTCTCGTGGTCCCCCTCAAGCGGCTTGGGACGCAGGGTAACGCTCCCGCGCTCCCCTCCCCCTCCCCTCCGGTTTCTACAAGCCGGTACTTCATCGTTCCCAAGACGGACGGGGGCCTGCGCCCTATCCTGGATCTGCGGGTTCTGAACTGGTCTCTGAGGAGATACAGGTTCAGGATGCTCACCATCCCCCCCTTCGTGTGTCACGTCCGGTCCGAGTAGCCTACTGGTTTGCCACCATAGATCTGAAGAGACGCGTACTTCCACATTTCCAAAGGATGTTGGGCCTCATGGCAGCTGCTTCCAGCGTGATACCTTGTGGTATTCTGCACATGAGGGCCCTGCAGTGGTGGATGATGTCCAAGTGGTTCTCCCCGAGGGGAAACCCGTTCCGTCTGATACAGGTTACGCACAGATGTCTTTGTGCCCTATCAGAGTGGAAGAAGCCTTGGTTCCTGTCCGAAGGACCCACGCTAGGGGCGCCCTGTCGCAGTGTGATTGTTTCGACAGATACTTCCCTTACCGGGTGGGGAGCGGTTTGGCAGGAGCATCACTCGTCATGGCACATCAATTGCCTCGAGATGCTGGCCGTGTTCCGGGCTCTGAGGAGCTTCCTTCCTGCACTCCAGGGTCACCACGTTCTTGTCAGGTCCGACAATACGGCAGTGGTGGCCTATCTGAATCACCGGGGGGGGGTCTGCGCTCGCGCCCTCTTTGCACACTGGCGCATCACATCCTCTTGTGGTCCCAGCGGACACTGCTGTCTCTCAGAGCAATGTTTATCTCTGGGATTTGGAATCGGGGTGCGGACCTGCTGTCGAGACAGGGGCTGGCGACTCCACCCCAAGGTGGTGGAGTCATTATGCGGAAGGTTGTTGCAAGTTGGTGAATAAGGACGCTATACAAACTGTGTGTTAAGCTCCGTGTATTTGGGAATGCCGCCCAACATAAAACAGACAGGTAGCACAAGTGCACATTGACTTCCTGTTAGCAAACCGACATGCCTAATTACCCCACAGGGTGGAGCTGTTGCCTAAGCTGTACAACAGGATACCCTGTAACATCTCCCTTCCTGTTGTAAGATATCCAAGCATTAGCTGGCATTGTCAAACAAACTGAATGAACTTCAGTATGATTAATCTATATCTTAACTATGCAACTACAACAATTAGGCTATAACTAAAGAGAGAACCCAAAATTTATCTAACACAGCCGTTGCACAAATACTGATATGACAGCTGAAAACAGTGCTTTAGTTTTCATGTGTTCACTGTCCTTATTTGGTTCGTCCACCTTAAAGGTCCAATCTATCCCGAGGCTTAATCAGCCTGCCACTCCGAGAGTATGCTTGGCCCTGTTCATCTCGGTGTGGCGTGCTACTGGTTTGTGATGAACGGGGTTGCCCTCCTTGACTGGTCACTGTCTCTACATTGCCGTTCTCGCTGGCAGAGTCCCCCTCTGATGCATGTGCGTCCCCGGGATGCTCTGTAGGACATTCTAGCCGCCCTGATGACAGTGAGGGAGCCCCCTCCGCTGGTCTAAGATCAACCCTGTTGCGACGGTATGTTGTGCCCTCCACATTACCAATATAGGACCTGGGGCCCGCCTGCTGCAGGCACACACCTTTTCTCCACCGGCCAGTCCTGTCCCCAGGGAGCGGTTTCATCCTGACGGGCTGGCCAACATCCAGCTCAGGCAGATCTTTAGCAGATCTGTCATAGGTCTGTTTCGCCACCTGGCGTTTCAAACACAGTTTGCCTGGTATATCAGTGACAACCCGGGGCAACAGCAGCTGGTCCATCACAGGGAGGTGTGTCCGCAGTCTTCGCGGCATCAGCCGCTGTGCTGGACTGCAGTGCACTCCCTCCGTTGGCGTGTTTCTCCAATGGAGGATAGCTTTCCATGGGTTCTCGCCAGCAAACGCAGCTCTTTTACACAGGCCTTTTACGATCTTTACCGCCAACTCTGCTTTGCCATTGGCTTTTGGGTGTCTCGGTGATGAGGTAACATGCTCAAAACACCACTCTTTTGCAAATGTCCTGAAGGCACCACAAGCAAACTGACATCCACAGTCAGAAATGACCCGGTCTGGTACGCCGTGGCGTGCAAATTGAGCCTTGCACTTCAGAATTGTAGTTTCAGCTGAGAGGTCAGGAAGCACATCGACCTCCCAGAAATCAGAGTAGTGGTCAACTACGAGCAGGAAATCCTTCCCAGCCTGATTGAACAGGTCTATGCTCACTATCTGCCAGGGACGTGTGGGGAGTGGGTGAGACATCATGGTCTCCTTCTGTTGCACAAAGTCTTTGATTTCTCCCTGCATGTTGGGCCAAAAGAGAGTTTCACGGGCTTGCCTGTAGCAAGCTTCTCCCCCTATGTGGCTGTAGTGTATCCGTCTCAGCATTTCTGGCCGTAAAGTTTTAGGAACAATAACGCGCTGGCTTCTGAAGAGTACGCCGTCTTGTACACTGATTTCGTCTCTGATGGCCCAGTACCCTCTGATCGCTATGGGCGTCTCCTCTCTGCAGTCTGGCCATCCCTCAAGCACGACCGTCTTGAGCATCTGAAGACACGCATCTTCCTCTGTGTGTTGTCGGATTTGCGCGAGGCGTTGGCTGGTGACGTTCAGGTAGTCCGTCTGCTGGATTGCTGCAGTGTCGTACTGTTCCTGCTGCAGGCTGCAGACCATTTCCCGCTTGTACTGTGTGTCTGTTCTCTGTGGTGGAGTAGTGGCTCGGCTGAGCATGTCACTGATGTACATTTCCGGGCCTGGCTTGTACACCACTTTGAGGCAGTAGTTCTGGAGCGTAAGGAGCATGCTCTGGAGGCGCTTTGGTGCACTAAGGAGGGGCTTGCTGAAGATGGACACCAACGGGCGGTGATCTGTCTCCGCTGTAATATCACCCCTTCCATAAAGGTAGTAGTGGAAGCGCTGACAGGCAAACACAATGCTCAAGCACTCCTTTTCAATTTGTGCATAATTTTGCTCTGTCTGGGATAATGCACGGGATGCGAATGCAACTGGCTGTCCTTCCTGCAGCAAACAGCAGCCCAGACATGTCTGGCTGGAGTCGCTCTGTATGGTGACCGGCCTGTTACTGTCATAATACCTCAAAACGGGCACTGCCGTTATCAGCGTCTTTATCTCCTGCATGGCCGCGTCGTGCTTTGGCAGCCAGTGCCACCGTACATCCTTATCCAGCAGCCTCCTCAGTGGTTCACAGACCTCAGACAAGCGAGGCATGAACTTGGATAGGTAGTTCACAAACCCCACACAACGCTGCACTCCTTTAGTGTCTATGGGGTTGGGCATGTCCAGAACTGCTCTGACCTTGTCAGGGTCAGCTTTAAGGCCCTCGGCCGAGAGGACGTGTCCATGAAAGCGGACCTCCCTAACTCGAAATTGCAGCTTCTTCAAACTCAGCCTCAGTTTAACTTCTCTGCATCTGTCTATCAGTGCGGTGAGGTTTACATCATGGTCTCGGATGGCATCCTACTCTGTGTCACCACAGCCCACGATTAAGATGTCGTCAGCTATAGGCTCAATCCCATTCAAGCCCACCAGGAGCTCATGCTGCTTCCTCTGATACAGCTCTGGTGGAACAGATACGCCAAAAGGGAGTTTCAGCCAGCGTTTCCTGCCCCACGGTGTCCAAAATGTAGTCATCAGGCTGCTCTCCTCATCCAGGCGGCACTGTAAAAACGCGTCCCGCGCATCCACCAGCGTGAAGATACGTGCTTTTGGCAGTTTGTACAGCACGTCATCTAAGGTGGGCATAAGGTAATGGGACCGCTTGAGAGCCCGGTTCAGGGGTTTTGGGTCAATGCAGAGCCTAAGCTTCTCTGGCTTCCTTACTATGACCAGATTGCTTATCCAGTCGGTGGGTTGTGTGACTGTGACCAGGTGTCCATCCCTTTCATACTGATCCAGCTGCGCTTTAACAGCTGCTTTGAGGGCCACTGGCACATTTCTGGGAGCACACTGCACAGGGGCCACATTGCTGTCCAGCTCAAAGTGAAGGTCGCTAGGCAGAGAGTCAATGGGGCTGTTAAAGACATCATGGTATGTGCTGATCAGGGTCTCTTTAGTCAGCATGCTCGACTTACTGTGTTCTACACTATTCAGCTCCTCTCGAATGGTGAAGCGTATCAGGCCGAGATCCTCGCATGTGGAACCCGAAAGTAGTGGTCTCTGGCCGGATTCCACAATTTCAAAGTCAAGTTTGTGCCTCTTGCCTCTAATGACGCACTCAGTGCTGAACAGGCCCATGTAATTCATCCATTCACTGTTGTAAAGTTTCAGTCTAGTGAGACTATGCTGAAGGGCCGCTTTGGGTGCCAGTCTCATTTTGTCTTTGATGCTCATTACGTTGCAGGTTGCTCCAGAGTCAAGCTGGCATTTCTGGGCCCGTTTTGCAGTGGGAGGTTGACAAACCACTTCTTCCCCTGTGCGTTGACTGCTCCTATGCTCATCGTTAGATCTGGCCCAAATTGCAGCCATCATTATCATGGTCCTCTTCAGAGGGTGCGTCCATACTATGTAACTGGCGTGTGTTTTGGTCTCTTTTCATGCACACTTTGGCAAAGTGATTGGGGGTGCCACACGAGCGGCATGCTTTCCCAAAAGCAGGGCACTGGTCCCGCCCACGTCTGTGTTGAGTGCCACAGTACCTGCACTCGACTGTCCCTCTCATGCTCTGTGTGGGTCTGGTGGTCGGCTCAAACGGCCTGCTGGACGGCCGCCGCCGCTGCCCCTCTGCCACGTTGAGGCTCTCCCCTGGGCTAAAGTTGTCCAGCGCCATAGCTTTCAGTTTATTGTCCATAATCTCTGCAGCGCGCGGCAAATCTCAACTGCCATTGCCAATGTGAGGTCTTTTTCTCTGAGCAGGCGGCGTCTCGCACCCTCATCAGTTATTTCAAGGACGAGCCTGTCTCTTATAAGCTGGTCTCTCAAGGTTCCATATTCACATGTGGATGCTTTTTCTCTCAGTCTTGTAACAAACGCCTCAATTAGCTCACCCTCCTCCTGTCTCAGGTTTCCAAAGACGTACCTTTCGAAGATGACATTTTTCGTGGGTGTAAAGTAGTCTTCAAGCGCCTGTAATATGACCTTTACGTCCTTCTGCTGGTCTTGTGTGAGACCCAGGTTGTGCTTGTATACGTGTCGACACTCACTGCCCATTGACCTTCTCAGTGCCGCAGCTTGCACATCCGCATCTTTCTCACAGAGTCCGGTAGCCAGCAAGTAATCCTCAAACGCTGCTCGAAAAGTTGCCCAATTGCCGCCCAAGTCACCAGACATCTTCATCGGCCCCGGTGGCGGAATGGATGACGCCATCTCCCAGTCGTAATGCTATGGCTAACGCTAGCTGGTTTGCCCCAAACGGACTCAACTACGACTTAACTATTCAGTAAATAAACCAAACGCAACGCGTCAGTGACGGGCTACATAAGCTCACTTTTGGGTCCAATTCTATCTGACACCATGTTGCAAGTTGGTGAATAAGGGCGCTATACAAACTGTGTGTTAAGCTCTGTGTATTTGGGAATGCCGCCCAACATAAAACAGACAGGTAGCACAAGTGCACATTGACTTCCTGTTAGCAAACTGACATGCCTAATTACCCCACAGGGTGGAGCTGTTGCCTAAGCTGTACAACAGGATACCCTGTAACAAAGGTTCGGACCTATAGACGTGGACTTGTTTGCGTCTCGAGAGACTACGCACTGTCCCCTGTGGTTCTCCCTGACGCCCCCTGCCCCACTAGGGCTGTACGCCACGGTGCAGACGTGGCCAAGGCTGCGTCTGTACGCTTTTCCCCCAGTTGCTCTGCTCCCGGGGATCCTGGAGAGGGTCCGTCAAGAGGGTACCCGCCTACTTCTGGTGGCGCCGTTCTGGCCGACCCGAGTGTGGTTCTCAGACCTGATGGCGCTCCTGGACGGTCAGCCATGGCAAGTCCCTATGAGGAGGGACCTGCTGTCCCAGGCAGAGCGCTGGGTTCTTCACCCTTTCCCCGCCCTGTGGCAGCTGTGGGTCTGGCCTCTGAGTGGGCGCAGTACCTAGAGGCGGGCCTGACGGCAGGAGCAGTCGAGACTCTCCTCAGCCTCAGGGCTTTCATGAAGCTTTTGGACTTGGAAGAATTTATACTATGCAAAACAAAGATGCAAGTTAAAATGAGAATGTAAGACTGTAAGAGTGTCATCACTGGTTTTGACTACAGCGAAATATATTAACCTCATGTTATTAGGCAAATATATTCATAAATCTAAACCATGCTTTAACCCTCTTAACCCCAAAACCTGCCGGGGAAGGGGGCTTTGAAAAAAGCCTGTTTTGTTTAAAAGATCGCCAAAGAAAAACCACATCCTAGAAAGAAGGTGAAATTGTTGTATGTAATTCTGTATATCATTATGTAAAAAAACACCAACGTTAAGCCAAAAAAAACTAAGTGGATAAAAAACTCACATAGAAGATGTCCAACTTCAAAAGTTGTAAAAAAAAAAAAAAAAAAAAAGTCAACCATTTGCATGATCAAGAAACTGTAAAATTTATAAAATTCTGTTTTTTTTCTCTATTTTGTTTTAATAAATTATCAAATACAATTAACTAACGTATACGCAGCCTGGAGGAGTATAAGAGCCAATCCCAGGTTGAAAAGGAGAACTGTTACATGGTCCCTATGAAGAAGGTTCGAGTTGGCCGTCTGCAGGAGCTTCTAGATAACCGGGCGACGGATTTCAAACTAGAAATCTGTCATCTCAAGAAAAGACTCCAGCTTCAGCAAGACAAATACAATGAGATGGTCGTAAAGTATGAGGCAGAGAAAGAAAAAGTCTCAGACAAAAACATCCAGGCAGTCAAGGCGGAAGTCCTGCTGTTTGAGTCCCAGAGGAAGGTGAGCCAGATGGAGGACCAAATCCACCAGAGGGACACTGAAATCCTGGATCTCAGCTGGAAGAACAATGTTAGACTTTTTATTGTATTTTTCCGGTAAATTAAGTTACTGTAACTACCCGATTACAGTATCATAACTGTACTTGTTTTTTACAGTATTATACCCTTACTGTAATTTAGTTTTACAGTAATAATACCCTTACTGTACCTTAGTTTTACAGTAGTAAAAATACCCTTCCTGTAACTTAGTTTTACAGTAGTAAAGATACCCTTACTGTAACTTAGTTTTACTGTATAATACCCTTACAGTAATCATATTGTAATTACAAATTGCTAAATAATACTGTAATACTTGCTGTATTATAGTTTTACTGTAATTGTGGTTCACAATATATTACACTATTTGGCATTGGCTGTACAAACAATTTTAAATATTTTACATAAATGCTTTTGAATTTAATAAATTCCAAATAACTGACTTTAGCCCATGTACAAAAGTAATACATTTTTATTTTCAGGTACAAACATCAGGAACAAGATATTTTTAACTCTGAAAGTGCAAAATAACAGAAAATTGACATACAAGCGATGCTAAAACAATGTCTAAATATACAAACGCCAAACACTGGGCAGAATTCAGAGGCGAATACATGTCTGAACAATGTAGTTACCATTTGAATTGATTCTCAAAACAAATTGAGCATTTTTTAAATCCCCCAGAAATCTAAATAACCTGTATTTGCAAATGTATACAAAATGTGCCGTGTTTGTTACCATAAAGCTGAAGTTGTTGGGCTTTGGTTGGGGAGGGGAAGGAAGAACAGTCTGCTTAGAAGGATTTGTGAAGGCTGGACCCATGGTACTCTTGCTTGCTCCACATCTTCTGGAAGGTGGACAGAGAGGCCAAGATGGAGCCTCTAATCCAGAGATGCTCTGGTGGGGGGGTCCATACTGGACTGTATGAGAAGCAGAGAAATGGTCATGAGTTTATCTCATCTAAACTGTTAACAGACTTACAACTTGTGCAAAAACAGAATATGACAGTATACAAAAATAGTCACCAGTAGTGAAGTCCCCAGATAATTCAAAGGTTCTTTCTACTTTCTTTTGCTGTCTGTCGATGGGTTTGGTGATGGTGATTTCTGATCTAACTAAGAATCTTCCTCTTTAAATAAAAGGTCAATCTCAGTAGGGATCCTTTCCAAATGGTGTCAGAAACTTAAAATAATAATTTGACACCATCAGTGGCAAAAACAGAACTTTTAGTGGACGAAATTGACGACGCGCATTTGCCCTATATGATTACATTAGAGCCCAGTTTGAAAGCTGCAGGTCACAGTGTTCTCGCTCAGTAATGGACCAACTTCAAACATTGTTGTTCTTATCAGTCACTTTTATATAAAAAAAAACTAAGATAACTTAAATTAAAACAACACTTTGTAGCTTTTGCTGCATAACTGTGACCTCTGCTTACACAAGTGGTAAATACAAGATGATTTAGTTGTGTCAATGTTGTAGCAGGCAGGGTACGTAGCTGCACTACTTCATCGTACTGAGTAATAATTTTTTTGATGTTAACTATATTATATCACACAAGAAAATGCTTACCTAGTTTGGTGTCTTCCACTCAAATTCCGTGAGCCATTGGAGGAAAGTGGTGACTGTAGCTGATGCTCGTCACCTTTCTTTGGACGACTCTAGTCTTGTGGCTTGTAGTAGAGTGTGGATCGGGCCCGGATTTTTCTGTCAGAGCCCGGCCCGCGTCCGACAGAGCAGTAACCGAACCCGACCCGAGCCCGACAGTCATTAAGATATTTATGTCCGAGCCCGACCCGAGCCCGACACAGTTAAAATCGCATTTGTTTCTCATACTAATGACACATGTACGTTTGTTTGTGTGGAAAGCCCGCTTTTATTAAGCAATTGTAGGAAGGCATTCGGAAATGTCAACAGATGAGCGCATCAATGCACAGCTGACTTTCCTTCGTTTTCAATAGTTTTAAAATCTCCTGCGGCCAACTTCTTTTTAACATCTTCCATCGTTGCGCTGCCACATGTAGCTTAATACGCACGTCTTTCGTTGTCACAGCACACAGGAAGACGGATGTTAGGGTAATATTTGACATTTATTTTAAGCTGTTTTAAATTCAAAATGTTCAATGCCTTATTGCGCTGATGTGACCGAGTCCAACCCGAACCCGAGCATCCTTTCTAAAAATCTGTCCGAACCCGGCCCGACCCGTCGGGTACCGTCGGGTCCCGTCGGGCTCGGGTCGGGTATCCATCCTCTAGCTTGTAGCCACTGTAGCAGTGTACTTGGTGCCCTCATCTGGGTTGATCCTTAAGAAGAATCTTAAAAGAAAAACAGGTTTAAAATGTTCATTATCAAGAGCAGTCATCTTCAAATACAGCCCTTTATTTACACACACACACACACACACATATATATGTATATATGTTTGTATGTATGTGTTCGTGGTTCCTGTTAAAGGAAGTGGGACATTGCTCCTTTCCACATGCAAACCTATAGCTTGCCATGTGTTGATGTTTTTTCACATGTCTACAGAATATTCCTAATTCTAGAGTACACAGGTTGCAAAACGTACACCTGGGCTGTCTCAAATCGCGCACTTCTGTACTAAATACTAACTATTTGAGTACATAGTGCGTTCACACTGTCGAAGTGCGGTCAAATGAAGTGTACTTAAATACCCGGATGGTACACTCAAAACGCCCCGAAAAATGAGTGTACATCGATGGACACTTTCCACACTCAACGGTCGCCATCTTGGCTACGTAGCGGAAGGGGCGGGGCTAACAACAGTTAGACGCGATAGCGAGACCGACGGAGCAATACAAATGTAAGTTGAACGTGAGTCTTTTTGCTATACTTATACCATATAAGCCACCTGTATATGTATATTTGGTTAATTTTACAGTCGGTAATGATTTTTGTACCAGGAATTATAACCTTTATTGGTATCGTAAGTTGACGTGCTAGCAAGCCAACCTTAGCTAGCTAACAGCGGCAGTTTAACCAGATTGGCAAATACGTTATAAGCTAACGTTACATGTGTTGTAGTTTGTTTGTGTTAAACTATCGTTCCGCTGTAGAAGATTTTAGTGTTAGATGTGTGATCTTAACAAGTTGTACATAATCCGATGTGAGCGTTAGCTCACCAAAATAGCGATCAGCTGATTGTCTGCCAGTAACGTAAACAGTAGCGTAATGTTAAAACGTATCCGCTGTTACTGCCTCCACCTGATGTATATACTGTATAACCCCATCTCTTCAGGGACAAACGAGGAGTAGAGGGCATCATTTAGGGGCGACGATGGCCATCAGACCGTAGAAGGATCCCCTGGAGAGTCTGAAGTCCCCCCTCATGTCACTGTCCCCATCAGACTAGCTCCGACCCGGGGGGGGAGCCTGCAGAACTACAAGCACATTTATAAAATAAAATGATATTAAAAGTATTAAACTTTGTTGTCTGTTGTATTACACGTTGCATGACTGTAGCAAGCGTATAAAGGAATGGGGTCTATTTAAATGTCAGGTCTGTTCCCTCTGCTTTCACTACTGTATCGTCACTGTATGAAGACCATTTAGAACAAAAATACAACTTAAAATAAAAGACGTAATGATGTTTTGTCTATTAGGTAAGTTGTAAGGGTAATGCTTCATTATAACAGTCTTATCTCTGAGCTGGAAAGATTTCCTCATGAAACAGTTGAGCATTAAGATGAACAGTAACGTTATGAATGAATATTAACGTTACTTATTTTTAGAGCAGAAACATAAGTATATACATATAAGAGTGGACTGCAAAGAATAGGTATAATTAATGAATTTAAAAGACTGCACTAACAAGAACGAATATTATACAATACAGTTGTGTGTACTGTTTTCAGCTAATGGGGGGGTGACATGACGGCTGTGTTGCAGTCGTCATCCTGGAGCAAATAAAAACATCACATTTATTGTTGTTAAAATATCAAAAACAATGCAGGAATTATTTTTCGCGAAACACAATAGCAGACTGGAATGCTCTCCCTTGGTGAAATTCACAATTTTACAGAAGAAGAAGAGATGAAATGTGGTCGTCATTTCCGGTAAGTGCACATGGCAGTGCGCGATTTGAGACAACACTCCTCTGTCGAAATTTACGCACTATGCAAGACAGTACGTAGTGCGCGAAGTGTACTTCTGTAAGTGCACTAACGGAAGTGCGCGATTTGAGACACAGCCCTGTACTTACTTTTTGTTGTATGATGATAGATTGTTGTAAGGGATCATGTGCTCCTGTGGGTCATGGGGTCAGACCTTCTTCCAGCTTTCTTCTTCCTCCCGTATCTCTCAGTTGTTCTAGTCACTGGTTGTTGTTCTACATATGAAATGATGAAATTTTATATTTTAAAGTGAATGCATGGAGTTATAAACACAATTACAACAAGATAAAAAAATGCATTAGTATGCAGGTAACCAGTATAATGTAGGTAACTTTTATATAGTTAGAATAACACAGAATGTTATGTGATGTGTTAAAAGTTAATCACTATGCCATTATAAAGACTCCTTAAACAACTTGTTGAACAATCCATCAAATTTAAGTTTAAGTGGCTAGGAAAATACATTTTTAAATTTTACTTTTCTTTTCCCCCATAAACCATGGTAGCTATGACTCAACTCCTAAAACCATATGCTTTGAGTTACACACTCTTTAGCTTAGGTCTCATACACTAAAAAGGATGAACTATATGAAATATCACATTACAGGCAAATCTGTGCTGGACGTCACGATGGTTTTAAGTGGCCAAACCCTGAAGCCAAGGCAAAAAACTGCTCTCCATAAATGCTGAAGACACCAAAACTAGAGCTAATTGTGGTTACCATTGAATTAAATTTAGCACACGTCTTTTTTAGCTAAAAAAACCTACCAAGATTATTTTTCCTTTCCATCCATCACAGTAACATTACTTAAAGACGCTTTTCCTGTCACCCGACATATAGAATGGGTGCTTTTTGTAACTAAAACACTGACAAACCAACCAACACGCTCGGGAATATAACGTTAGCATTTACCGGAGGTAATGTTAGCCAAAATGTAAAGGTAACGGTTTAATGTTAACTTTACTTCCACTAATATATATGTAAAGGTAACGGTTTAATGTTAACTTTACTTCCACTAATATAACCGCGTAGCCTATACTAGGCCTATAACACAGCTGTAATGAGTTTTGCTTAGTCATTCTAAAACACTGACAAACCAACCAACACGCTCGGGAATATAACGTTAGCATTAACCGGAGGTAATGTTAGCCAAAATGCTGATGTTCTGCTCGATTATTTTCTCTGTGAGCGTCTGAGCGAGACTGTCGTTCTTCCAGCTGAGATCCAGGATTTCAGTGTCCCTCTGGTGGATTTGGTCCTCCATCTGGCTCACCTTCCTCTGGGACTCAAACAGCAGGACTTCCTCCTTGACTGCCTGGATGTTTTTGTCTGAGACTTTTTCTTTCTCTGCCTCATACTTTACGACCATCTCATTGTATTTGTCTTGCTGAAGCTGGAGTCTTTTCTTGAGATGACAGATTTCTAGTTTGAAATCCGTCGCCCGGTTATCTAGAAGCTCCTCCAGACAGCCAACTCGAACCTTCTTCATAGGGACCATGTAACAGTTCTCCTTTTCAACCTGGGATTGGCTCTTATACTCCTCCAGGCTGCGTATCTTAATTTTCCTCTTTTGGCAGCACCTAAGCTAAATTAACGGGAAATGTGGCAAAAAACGCCAAAAACAGCATTTTACAGTTTCTTGTATCATGCAATTGGTTGATTTCTTTTTGTACAATTTTTGAAGTTGTACAAATTTGAGTTTCTTATCCACTCAGTTTTTTTTGCTTAACATTGGAGTTTTTTACATAATGACATACATAATCTTTTACATACATATGGTATTAGGCTCGTCCGAGATGGGCCAGGTCTGCGCAGGATCAATCACCGGCCGTTGCATGCCGGTTAGATTTGTGTCTGACTTGATCCCGACTTGCTCTGACGTCATGCACATGTAGGCAACGATAATCTCACGAGAGCAAAGCGGCGCAGTTGCTTTTCACCGACTGCAAGACCCATAGACATAATAAAGAGTAGACGCCGCATTGGCTGCTGAGCGCGAGAAATCCAGCCGCCATCTTGGACCGGTCATACTCGTTACTTGGCAGCAGAAGATACAAGATGCCAGAGCACTGTGCAGCATATTCCTGCTCAGATCGGCGGATTTTTTGATCTCATCTCTTTCACTCTGGGTTCTGTGAAGCATTTTGTAGGCCTATCTGTGTTTTGTAAATTGCTACATAAGTTAAGTTCCAAAAGCAGCACTAATGTATGCTTGTGTGGTTATTACATTGGGATTGTCTCTGGTTTAGTTGGGATTTGTTTGATAAGACTTGCACGTTACTCTTATAAGATAGATAGATAGAGATATATATAATTATATAGCCTTTTCAATAGCAATGTGCTTGCTATATTATAACTTTATTTATGTATTTTATACTGTCCAACCATTAGAACACGTCCTGTTCTGTAGACATGGTCCTTAGTTATTTATTCATGTTGGACCAGTCCAATATAACTTTCAATTAAAATAAACCTTGTGTTGTAAGAAAACTTGTTTAATTTGTTATGAATCTATTTTGTAATTTTATATATGTTTAAAAATATCGGAATTCATATCAATGTTGCAATATCACATTTTGTCAATGTTGTGCAACCCTAGTGTGTGTGTGTGTGTGTGTGTGTGTGTGTGTGTGTTGGGAGTGGGGCTGCTAAATGTCAAGGTCTGGGAGGCAATTGATGCAGAACACTGTGGTAGTACTGTGCGTGTGTGTGTGTGCGCTTGTGTATGTATGTGTGTGTGTGTGTGTGTGTGTGTGTGACAGAGAGAGACAAATATAAAAAGCTTCAAGTAGACTCTAATAATATAATCATATTGTTTCTTGTACTTAAATATCTGACTTTACGGTCACTATCTGTTTCTTCTTCCCTATCATATTTATAATGTGTGTGCAAATTATTTTTCTATAATAGGTATTTATACCTATTATAGCCTACATCATATATGTGATGTAGGGGTATTTATACCTATTATAGCCTACATCATATATGTGATGTAGGGGTATTTATACCTATTATAGCCTACATCATATATGTGATGTAGGGGTATTTATACCTATTATAGCCTACATCATATATGTGATGTAGGGGTATTTATACCTATTATAGCCTACATCATATATGTGATGTAGGGGTATTTATACCTATTATAGCCTACATCATATATGTTATGTAGGGGTATTTATACCTATTATAGCCTACATCATATATGTGATGTAGGGGTATTTATACCTATTATAGCCTACATCATATATGTGATGTAGGGGTATTTTGCAAATACCTATCATTTACAAATGATAGATACACCGAGGATGTCTGGTCTAGGGTGACCAGCGTCCTCGATTTAGGGACAGTCCCCGTTTTTGTCCCCTGACTAAATACAGAAGAAAAACTACCTCTGTCCTTGTTCTTTTTTTTTTAAAGACACAACATTAGATTTTTCAATCAGATTTATAGTCAAACTGGAAATATCCCCGTTGCTCTCCCTTTTCGGGGATTATGTTCCCAGTTTTGATCTCGGACGTCTGGTGAATTTATATCATATCAGAATATTCTTTTACTGTTAAGCACACTATGAATATTAAAATACGCCTAATCATCTGTCCTGTAGCCTATCATAGCTACATGTATGACCTTTGTAGCAAAAAAAAACATGAAAATCCGTTGGATATTCAGTGAGATTGATTAATTAAACGCGCTGACAGCTCATTGCACCTGCCAAACACATTACACTGAGTGGAGCGGGTGACCGGTCCAAGATGGCGGCCCCAAATCTCGTCAGCGCCAATAGGCAGTAGCGGTCGATGCGGCGTCTACTCTTTATTATGTCTATGGCAAGACCTGGGCGGACCCAGAGCATGCTGGGAAACAACGGCCTCTTAGCAGATTTAACAGCTGATTGGTTCACAATCAACTCGACATGATGACGTTTTATATAAACTTTTTATTATTTTTTATTGTCGGAGGTATTTTAACTGCTATTTGTCTGATTTAAAGACTTATTCTGTACAGAACACACGTTGTGTGGCTGATATTGACGTTTAGAAGTCAGAGAGACTGAATCTGTTCAGATCACTGACCATCTACAGTCGGTTGTTAATTAAAATTAGCAACAGATTGCATGTAGAACATTTTGATAGGTACTCTGTCATAATTAAAACAACTAGAGACTGTGTACCAGCTGATATGTGGGTCTGATTATATTTCAGTAAATTGTAATCGCACCACAGTGTTTCTGTCACTTTCTGTTCAGCTTGAAGGCAGCTGAAATCGGCTGGAAACTGTCCAACTTTACGGCAGCTTTTTGTCCCCGCCTCCTGCTGCTGCCGCCTGCTCTCATCCACTTTACAGGCGAGGCGCAGTTCATCTTGAACAAGCCTATTTTAAGCATGCAATTGATATGGGTTGATCAGAAATTGTTATATTTATTGCTGATTAGAAAACTATGTACATGACAGCATCGGCATTGAGCTTCAGATCAATGGTTTTGATCATGGTAACAAACAAACTATATACAGAACAAGTTTTGCAACAATGAATACAACACATGCGGTTGCAATTATGAAGTAAAATGTAATGAACAAGAGTTTTCATACTCAATATAACTTTCTTTTTTATGATAAGTGTGATTTTTTTTTTGTTTTTGGTTCTTTTTTTTTAAATTTACACACCAGGTTCGTGTGAGTGTGTGTGCGAGTGAGTGAGTGAGAGAGAGAGGGGCGGGGGGGACTGTGTTCTACGGATCAAATAGATTGAATTAATTAGAGCCAGCAGACAGTAAAATCAGCCAGCAAATCTGTTTCAGCCGAGTATCCGAATCATCTCTAGTTTCTATACTTTTTTAACTCTTAAGAGTCCTCTTCTTGTTATATTCGTTTATTGGTTTTAACCAGCATCCACAGACCCTTTTTTCATTTGTAGTTTGTGTACCTGTGATTCTGTTAATCTATGTAACTCATATGTTAATAAATACCTTTATTTTAGTGAAAAAAAATGGTTTTAAGTTGCTTCCCTTTACCCTAATAAGCTGGGTTGTAACAGGCACACTGAACAAGGTCAAAGCTAATGTTCATACCATGACATTGATATACAACAAATACTGTTTTTTTTAAGTATACATTTATTTATTTATTTTAATTGTGGGAGTAACCGGCTCACCCGGAGTAAACCTACACAATTGTTTGAGGAAACCAGATCACCTGGACTAAACCCACACAATTGTTTGAGGAAACCAGATCACCTGGACTAAACCTACACAATCACCCTTTCATGCTGTCAGTGATTGGAAATGGTGGTTGCGGTTGTTGGAAATAGTGAGAGAACCTCACCTTTTAATCTTGATGAGCTCTTGGTAGCATTAGTGCAGTCTGTGGTGAATTTATCATTGATGGGTGGTAAGGGTACATGCTTTGATGTGATTGTAGACCCGTGCTTGACTGTACTAGAAGATAGCTGGATGTGTGGTAAGGTCTTTATAGCTGGCAGTGTGTTTGGTTGACACGGTGGAAGAAAGCTGTCTTTTAAGGTGTCTCTCTGCTGAAAGTTTGATTGGGTCTGAGGATGTGTGCGATGCACCTTATCATTGATGGGTGGTAAGGGTACATGCTTTGATGTGATTGTAGACCCGTGCTTGACTGTACTAGAA
This sequence comes from Etheostoma perlongum, assembly GCA_026937815.1. NCBI lineage: Eukaryota > Metazoa > Chordata > Actinopteri > Perciformes > Percidae > Etheostoma > Etheostoma perlongum. Next base: position 11,865,486 of record CM049387.1, read on the forward strand.
GATAGCTGGATGTGTGGTAAGGTCTTTATAGCTGGCAGTGTGTTTGGTTGACACGGTGGAAGAAAGCTGTCTTTTAAGGTGTCTCTCTGCTGAAAGTTTGACCGGGTCTGATGATGTGTGCGATGCACCTTATCGTTGATGGGTGGTAAGGGTACATGGTCCTGTGTTTGCTGAGACCCCTTCATGCCTGACAGGGTGTTTGGTGGAACTTGAGGGAAGACAGTGCCCTTTAATGTGTCTCTCTCCTGAGTCTTGAGCACACGCCCATATTTGGACCTAGTCTGGTCCAGCTGCATGTGTGGCGAGGTCTTCATAGCTGGCAGGTTGTTTGGTGGAACTGGTGTGAGGACACCGCCTTTTAATGTGTCTCTCTGCTGAATCCTTAACTGGGTCTGAGGATGTGTGCCCTGCACCTTATCAAGGATGGGTGGCAAGAATATATGCTCTGGTGTTTGCTCATACTCCTCCATGCCTGGCAGGGTGTTTGGTGGAACTGGTGTCAGGACACTGCCTTTTAATGTGTCTCTCTGCTGAAGCCTGAGCAGACGCTCATATTTGGACATAGTCTGGTCCAAAGTATCCATTGTAGCGTTCTCAGTTAGGTCCTCCAACCGAACTAACCAGTTAAATAGAGTTGTTTAAGAATTAAAATGTAAACCCTTAAGATGTCAGTCCTGGTTTAGTTCAAATTTCTATTTGAATGAAAACAATGCAATTGTGCTGAGAGTTTAGCAGTCTGGAGCAATGAATAGAATTCTATTTCTATGTTCTGGAGTGCTGAAACTTGAGCTGCAAGTTCTCAGAATTGTGGCCAACGTTCCGTTTCTGTGTACCAAAATGTGCAATGGATCGAAGATACTGACCTAAGTAAAAGATAGTGACCTAAGAAAAGATCAATGCATTCTTCACATGAAAGTCACATGAAAGCCACTCCACTGATGATGTCATAGCTTGTTATGAAGTGAATGATTTTTTAAAAAACTTTATTCAACAATTTATAACATACAAATACAGACATTAGTAATTGACTACAACTTTTGTTTTTTTTTGACAGTGTGTTTATTGCAGGTCAACCTAGGGTACAGACCACATTTGTTCATACAAGCAACATCTTTTTTCCGTTTTCTTATCACATAACATAACATTATGTTCTTATAACATAACAACAACATCAATAACAATAACAACAACAGTAAGCAGCAACAAGAATGTACAAATTGTAGTTATATGGCGGTACATTATGGTGATTGACTACAACTTTTGAATACAATTAAATACAACTTATCTCACTGCATTTCTAAAAGCAGATAATTCACAGCTTTAAATCGCAGAATTTTTTTTTTTTCCTCTTACAACCCAAGCCATTTTTAAGCTTTTTTTTGCTCATGTCACATTATTACTCACTGTGAGCTCATTTTTCACTCCATATGCAAGTCCGGTATCTCACATTACCAAACACAACCATGGCCGGAAGTAGGAATAGCCCCTAAATGTCTGTTGAACAACACATAACAAAGTTATATTGGCATAAAACATAAAAATGATAAACGTTAGTTAATTGTATTTGATAATTTATTAAAACAAAATAGAGAAAAAAAAACAGAATTTTATGCATTTTACAGTTTCTGGATCATGCAAATGGTTGACTTTTTTTTTTTTTTTTTTACAAATTTTGAAGTTGGACATCTTCCATGTGAGTTTTTTTATCCACTTAGTTTTTTTTGGCTCAACATTGGTGTTTTTTTACATAATGATATACAGAATTACATACAACAAATTCTTTTTTCACCTTCTTTCTAGGATGTGGTTTTTCTTTTGCGATCTTTTAAACAAAACAGGCTTTTTTCAAAGCCCCCCAGCAGGTTTTGGGGTTAAGAGGGTTAAAGCATGGTTTAGATTTATGAATATATTTCGCTGTAGTCAAAACCAGTGATGACACTCTTACAGTCTTACACTCTCATTTTAACTTGCATCTTTGTTTTGCATAGTATAAATTCTTCCAAGTCCAAAAGCTTCATGAAATACTTAAAGTACCGATTTTTCCTTGTCATTATCACAAAAGCTAATTTTGGCATCAATCTCTGTGTTTTTTTAGATGTGTAAATTGGATGGGTATATATGATGCAAGATTTTCGGGTATATCGCCTTTACTTTGTTATTTATACAGGGCAAAAGCCAATCATTTTCCCATCCTACCTCTGAAAGTAAAACATTCTAAAAGAATTTACCTCTTGGTGTAATCTGCTTTTGTTCTGAATATTTCTGTGATATTTTTGTTTATACATTTAGGACTTTCAATTACTATTCCATTGAGATGCAACTTTAATTCTGTTCTCTCACCAATTCCAGCTTTAGATGTCATAGCTGGTGGATGCCAGATGGTAAAGCTTTGCTTACCAAACTGTATTAAAAGTAATAGGAAATGCTTTGGTTCTCAGGACATTTTTTCACAAGTTAATATATTTCCAGAATATATTGGCAATATATTGCATTTTTCTGTTACTTTATTTAATAATGTTCTTTCTCTATACTAATTTCCTATGTATTTGTCCATCAACCTGCCCAGGGACTATAGGTGGAATATATCAGTCTGCTAGAACCTGACACAACACATATTGTTGTACAAGACTAATGTTTTATTGTGCGCTGTCCCTTGTCTTGAAATGAATAAACTACAGTGTTGTAATAAAGGTGCTCTTTATCCAATTTGTTAAAGTAAATAGACTTTATTCTTAATAGTAATATATTCATTATTCCAGATTGTTTTGTGTGGAGAGAAACATAACTACGTAACATAACTTCCATGCCATCAGTGCCTGCTAGTAGAAGTTGAACAACTGCAGAGGAGACTTTGCAATGTTAAAATTACAGGACAAGAGAAATTGGAGGGTTGGAGGAGAGTTATTTTTCTGCCACAGAGCATTGTTTTCTCATTGATTACATGCCACTTTGCAACACACAGCAGAGACCTTATTGATATTGAATGATTTCAACATCGATCCACCAAACATGGTGGAACACCAACAATTCTTTTGTACCTTAAAATAACGTTTCCAAAATTGTTTCAGTGGTTCATTAACTTGTTCAAATGAGACACAGGAATAATGGTAATGTAACAGTAATGGACAAATCCGCTTCCAACCTATAGGGGGACCAAACAGGAAACGTGCTTTGGTGCCTACTGTAAAGGTGCTGGTTGACAAACAAGTAGCTAATGCTAATGCTTGGTCTATAAGGCTAATTCTTAGTGGGTAACATGACGCGCTCAGTTATTTTTAGTTTGATTGTTTTAGCTATGAGCTAACCCACAAATTCATCAGTAACGTTAACTGTATAGATAAAAGACTAATCTAATGATAATTTAGCCAGCTAGAACATCCTATTGGTCTTGGTGAGAACGGTAGCATGTGACAGCATAACCGTAGTGGTATATAAGCACGCCGGCACATAGCTCATTAGCTCCTTCTATGAAGCAAGGCACTCCAGACAAACCGACACAGTGTCTCGTTCCCCTATCTCGGGGAACAAGTGTTGCATACGTAACCCCAAACCCCGCCTGCCCTAGCGTGCAGGCAACCTGTGGGCACGACTAGGAGGAGAGCACCCTGGTGCCAGGTGCGGAGGGAAGGTCCAGACTATAGTACCTGAAGAAGGTGTGAGGAATGGCCCAGCCAGGCGCATCACAAAGCCCCTGGAGAGACGCTCCAGAGAGGAGAGCCGTGGAGGCCGCCATGCCTCTCGTGGAGTGAGCCCTCACAGCCATAGGTGAAGGCAAACCGCGCACCTGATAGGCCAGGGAGATAGTCTGAACAATCCAGTTGCTGATGGTATGTTTGGAAGCGGGGAGCCCAGCCTTGGGGGACCCAAAACATGCCAGCAACTGGTCCGCCTTCCTCCACCGGGTGGACCTCAGAGAGAAGATACTCAGCGCTCTGACAGGGCAGAGCAAATGGAGCCTCCCGTCATCCGCCGTCACATGAGGAGGAGGATGAAACACCTGCAGCACCACGGGCCCCATCACAGTGGACTGCACCTTGGGAATGTAGCCCGGAAAGGGGTGCAGGATGGCCCTCACGTTACCTGGGGCAAACTCCAGGCATTGGGGAGTAACCAAAAGAGCCTGGAGGTCCCCCACCCTCCTCAGAGAGGTGATAGCAAGGAGGAAGGCCATCTTCAAGGTCAGGTACTTGGCCACAGCCGACTCCATGGGTTCGAAGGGGGCCTCAGCCAAAGCGTCGAGAACCACTGCCAGATCCCAGGTGGGAATCCTTGGGTGAGTCGCAGGTCTCATCCTCCGGGTCCCACGGAGGAATGGTACGACCAGGGGAAGCCTCCCCAGAGACCCATCCCTCAAAGGGGCGTGGAAAGCTGAGATGGCTGCCACGTAAACCTTGAGGGTGGATGGGGAAAGGCCCGCAAAGAAGCGGTCCTGCAGAAACTCCAGCACCTGAACAACCGGGCAGGTAACCGGGTCCACCATGCGTCCTCTGCACCAAGCAGAGAAGACGTTCCACTTCAGGTCATTCATCCTCCGCGTAGACGGGGCCCTGGAGCTGAGGAGAGTCCCGACTGCTCCTGCCGTCAGGCCCGCCTCTAGGTACTGCACCCCCTCAGGGGCCAGACCCACAGCTGTCTGGATTCGCAATGGTCACAAACAGCCCCCTCGAGAGCTGACGTGGCGTGCGGCAGGCCCAGACAAGCAACACACAGCTCATGAGAGTTTCCTACCGTGATGAAACGCGGGCAGGGAGAGACACATCTCCGGAACTAGTTAAACTGCTCGGACATACTGCTACTTCTAGTTGAGTAGGATACGGGAATGTGTCAAACACAACATCAACCAACCTGCTGAATAGAAAAAAGCTAATGAGCTATGTGCCGGCGTGCTTATATACCCCTACGTCACATGCTACCGTTCTCACCAAGACCAATAGGATTGGAATAGTTGTCATTTGCATTCAGCCCTGTCACGCTAGAGGCGTTTCCCATAGTGTCGTCACAGACGCAGTTCGAGTTCCCCTCGAAGGGGAACAGCCCCGGGGACACATCCATTTCACTGTCGGCCCCCAGCCAGCTAGCAGCCACTCTGGTCAGTACTTAACTCTAAATTATAAATTATTTTATGAGAATTTAATTGGCATGCAACCTAATATGACCCACCTCTGGAGCACTGCTAGCAATGGTGATGTAGCTACTTGTCCTTTTCAATGATGTGTTTTTGTGTACCCTAAAAGTTCTTAGTCAGTGGTGTTCCAACTCATGTAGCTTGGTGGTTTCTCCTCTCATATCATTTAGACCAAGTCTTCCTAACTTCCAAGGCTGAACAATAAGAAGTTTCTTTCATTCCAATAAAATTACAAGATATGCCAGATTGCAGTTTTAATGTGTTGCTTACTTTTTTCTTTTTCCACATTTACAAGGCCTTGTAGTTTTGTCAATGCACCTAAAATAGACTGTGAAACAGCTACATTACTGGATATGGCATTTAAAAACACTAATTCTTGTGTGAAAATGAAGTCCAAATCCAGTTGCAATTGCCCAAGAATATGCTCTAAACGAGAGCCGGGGTCGTTCCAAGATGTGGTCAAGCAGCAGTTCCTTAGAAACAAAAAATGGAAGAAAGAAAAATCAGCTGCATTAATGAACATACAGTAATTACATTTCAAACCCTAATATTCTCCTAATAATCTAAATGCCGTTTCATGGCTCAATATTCAGCATCATGTTTAAAGCAATGGCTTGTATCTTAGAACTATTATAAGAGTGTAGTGGTAATTTAGTAGTAGTAGCTAAATCACTTAAAATTCACACACGAAAATGCCCAACTTTTAACTTACTAATTACTATGATCTATTTAACCGATTCCCTAAAGTTATTCACTCCGAGATCTAACTTTATCCTACTCTGAACAGCGTTTTAGGTGGGATCATTGACCAGTTTACGGTATGGTCAGTATAGGTAATCTGCATGGACAGCTATTTTATTGGCACGATTCATCTCGGAGCAGGCTTACACTTGTTTTTAGAAACTTCACCGTTGAGCGCTAACGTCAGCTAGGCTAGCTATAACGTGTTGTCTTGCAGACTTAGCTACCTCCACAGAGACACGAGTCACACAAACCGTAGCTATGTGTTCCAATCATATTTAGCTAACATACTTCTGTCGAGCCCTGAGTTCGGTTGTACATGAACAGCAAACTTACCGGAGCACCGTCGTTTCCCCTGGCTGTCACGTTAACAGCGGTTTACAGCTTCAATATCCGTGCCGACAGCGATCTTGGGTCACATGACAGACAGGCCGTCCTCTGATAGGCCAGACGTCGGTTCGATCGCTGACGAGATTTGGGGCCGCCATCTTGGACCGGTCACCCGCTCCACTCAGTGTAATGTGTTTGGCAGGTGCAATGAGCTGTCAGCGTGTTTAATTAATCAATCTCACTGAATACCCAACTGGTTTTCATGTTTTTTTTTGCTACAAAGGTCATACATGTAGCTATGATACAGGACACATGATTAGGCATATTTTAATATTCATAGTGTGCTTAACAGTAATAGAATATTCTGATATGATATAAATTCACCAGACGTCCGAGATCAAAACTGGAAACATAATCCCCGAAAAGGGAGAGCAACGGGGATATTTCCAGTTTGACTATGAATCTGATTGAAAAACCTAATGTTGTGTCTTTAAAAACAGAACAAGGACAGAGGTAGTTTTTCTTCTGTATTTAGTCAGGGGACAAAAACGGGGGACTGTCCCCTAAATCCGAGGACATCTGGTCACCCTAGACCAGACATCCTCGGTGTATCTATCATTTGTAAATGATAGGTATTTGCAAAATACCCCTACATCACATATATGATGTAGGCTATAATAGGTATAAATACCCCTACATCACATATATGTATGATGTAGGCTATAATAGGTATAAATACCCCTACATCACATATATGTATGATGTAGGCTATAATAGGTATAAATACCTATTATAGAAAAATAATTTGCACACACATTATAAATATGATAGGGAAGAAGAAACAGATAGTGACCGTAAAGTCAGATATTTAAGTACAAGAAACAATATGATTATATTATTAGAGTCTACTTGAAGCTTTTTATATTTGTCTCTCTCTCTGTCACACACGCAAACACACGCAAGCTCACACACACACACGCACAGTACTACCACGTTGTTCTGCATCAATTGCCTCCCAGACCTTGACATTTAGCAGCCCCACTCCCAACACACACACACACACACACACACACACACACACTAGGGTTGCACAACATTGACAAAATGTGATATTGCAACATCGATATGAATTCCGATATTTTTTAAACATATATAAAATTACAAAATAGATTCATAACAAATTAAACAAGTTTTCTTACAACACAAGGTTTATTTTAACTGAAAGTTATATTGGACTGGTCCAACATGAATAACTAAGGACCATGTCTACAGAACAGGACGGGTTCTACTGGTTGGACAGTATAAAATATATAAATAAAGTTATAATATAAATAACTAAGGACCATGTCTACAGAACAGGACGGGTTCTACTGGTTGGACAGTATAAAATACATAAATAAAGTTATAATATAAATAACTAAGGACCATGTCTACAGAACAGGACGGGTTCTACTGGTTGGACAGTATAAATATATAAATAAAGTTATAATATAAATAACTAAGGACCATGTCTACAGAACAGGACGGGTTCTACTGGTTGGACAGTATAAAATACATAAATAAAGTTAACAGGACAGCTCCACAAAATAAACTAAATATTGCATACTTATTGCAACTTTCGATATATTTGATAAATGACCAGCTGTCTCAGCTCTTATTACATAAGTAGTTGGACAGATACACCTCTTTTATGTTGTGTTGACTCTGTACTCAAGCACATTGCTATTGAAAAGGCTATATAATTATATATATATATCTCTATCTATCTATCTTATAAGAGTAACGTGCAAGTCTTATCAAACAAATCCCAACTAAACCAGAGACAATCCCAATGTAATAACAACACAAGCATACATTAGTGCTGCTTTTGGAACTTAACTTATGTAGCAATTTTCAAAACACAGATAGGCCTACAAAATGCTTCACAGAACCCAAAGTGAAAGAGATAAAATTTAAAAAAATCCGCCGATCTGAGCAGGAATATGCTGCACAGTGCTCTGGCATCTTGTATCTTCTGCTGCCAAGTAACGAGTATGACCGGTCCAAGATGGCGGCTGGATTTCTCGCGCTCAGCAGCCAATGCGGCGTCTACTCTTTATTACATAGACATAATAAAGAGTAGACGCCGCATCGACCGCTACTGCCTATTGGCGCTGACGAGATTTGGGGCCGCCATCTTGGACCGGTCATCCGCTCCACTCAGTGTAATGTGTTTGGCAGGTGCAATGAGCTGTCAGCGCGTTTAATTAATCAATCTCACTGAATACCCAACTTATTTTCATGTTTTTTTTGCTACAAAGGTCATACATGTAGCTATGATACAGGACACATGATTAGGCGTATTTTAATATTCATAGTGTGCTTAACAGTAATAGAAAATTCTGATATGAAATAAATTCACCAGACGTCCGAGATCAAAACTGGAAACATAATCCCCGAAAAGGGAGAGCAACGGGGATATTTCCAGTTTGACTATAAATCTGATTGAAAAACCTAATGTTGTGTCTTTAAAAAAAAGAACAAGGACAGAGGTAGTTTTTCTTCTGTATTTAGTTACGGGACAAAAACGTCTATATAATATAATATATAATTATTTTTCTATAATAGGTATAAATACCTATTATAGAAAAATAATTTGCACACACATTATAAATATGATAGGGAAGAAGAAACAGATAGTGACCGTAAAGTCAGATATTTAAGTACAAGAAACAATATGATTATATTATTAGAGTCTACTTGAAGCTTTTTATATTTGTCTCTCTCTCTGTCACACACGCACAGTACTACCACGTTGTTCTGCAATTGCCTCCCAGACCTTGACATTTAGCAGCCCCACTCCCACACACACACACACACACACACACACACACACTAGGGTTGCACAACATTGACAAAATGTGATATTGCAACATCGATATGAATTCCGATATTTTTAAACATATATAAAATTACAAAATAGATTCATAACATATTAAACAAGTTTTCTTACAACACAAGGTTTATTTTAACTGAAAGTTATATTGGACTGGTCCAACATGAATAACTAAGGACCATGTCTACAGAACAGGACGGGTTCTACTGGTTGGACAGTATAAAATATATAAATAAAGTTATAATATAAATAACTAAGGACCATGTCTACAGAACAGGACGGGTTCTACTGGTTGGACAGTATAAAATACATAAATAAAGTTATAATATAAATAACTAAGGACCATGTCTACAGAACAGGACGGGTTCTACTGGTTGGACAGTATAAAATACATAAATAAAGTTATAATATAAATAACTAAGGACCATGTCTACAGAACAGGGACGGGTTCTACTGGTTGGACAGTATAAAATACATAAATAAAGTTATAATATAAATAACTTTCGATATATTTGATAAATGACCAGCTGTCTCAGCTCTTATTACATAAGTATTTGGACAGATACACCTCTTTTATGTTGTGTTGACTCTGTACTCAAGCACATTGCTATTGAAAAGGCTATATAATTATATATATCTCTATCTATCTATCTATCTTATAAGAGTAACGTGCAAGTCTTATCAAACAAATCCCAACTAAACCAGAGACAATCCCAATGTAATAACAACACAAGCATACATTAGTGCTGCTTTTGGAACTTAACTTATGTAGCAATTTTCAAAACACAGATAGGCCTACAAAATGCTTCACAGAACCCAGAGTGAAAGAGATAAGATAAAAAAAATCCGCCGATCTGAGCAGGAATATGCTGCACAGTGCTCTGGCATCTTGTATCTTCTGCTGCCAAGTAACGAATATGACCGGTCCAAGATGGCGGCTGGATTTCTCGCGCTCAGCAGCCAATGCGGCGTCTACTCTTTATTATGTCTATGCTTTATTATGTCTATGGGTTCGATTGTATGCAGGCTCAATTGCTTTTCCTAGCCTGGGTAGCCCGGATGTTACTGTGTGAATATTTAACTTGAATTTTTCGATCTGAATTTCAGCAGTCAATTTTGACTGATATTGATTTTTTTTTCAATCTGAATTTTAGCAATCAAATTTGATCAACTTGAATCTATTTCATCTGAAATTCTACAAGTTGTATTTTTTTTATCTGAATTTGTGACCATTGAAAAATATGTATCGAAATTCAGGTTTTTAAAATGGAGACCAAGAATTTTCTAATTTAAATTCCAAAGAGGTGAATTCAGAAGAAATAAATTTAGATACATCATTTTCAAAATAAAATATTTCAACATTAAGTATTCAGTGGCTGTTAAAATTCAAAGACTTATGTCTCTTATTTGCTTCAATACATTTTCCTTTCCATATGTCAGTTATTTCTTTTTGTATTGCAAAAAGATCATTTTTCAAACGGCATGACATATGATGATTAGTAAATGGGTTCTTGAGAATAAATAAGAGGAGAGGAGATGCAGTTGTCCCTTAAATCTTAAAACAGTGAGGTTATTGTTCACTTTTATTTACATTTTTTTTAAATATGCAAATAAAATTCTTTGGCAGTTTCCGGATATTTAGTATGAAATAATTTCCGCAACATTTTAAGATAATACCAAACAAACAAAAAACTTTTCTTTAAGAGCAGATGAATTTGAATTGAGAGATTGAGACGGGCAGGGCAATTTCATATAATCGAACAATCTTTTTAGTAACGGCTACGCTTCCTGGATCTTTCCACGAATCACTTTCTGTTGGCTGATCAAGTAACCAATCAAATGGCTTCGACGTCACTGCGATAACAATTCCAGAGACGCCCCTTACCTGGCTCGACGGAAAAATCAGTAATCCTTTGATTCCGACTGTGACAGCGGTTGTTACTGTAATTGCTCTTCAGACTGTACAATATCGGCATATTACAAAGATTTTGTATTTTGTGCCTTTCCAAATTTGCATGATAATTACACCAGACTGACGTTTGCTGCTCTCTCCGTCTAAGGTACTTATTAACCGGCAACAACACCACGGCCAGCTGACGGAACACTGAGCTTGTTAGCAGCAGCTAGCCCAGCTGTCTCTCCAGTCGAACTGCCCTTTGTCTTTACAAGCAAGTTAGCTAGCTGGCATTATTTCTCCTCTTAGTGAGCTGTCACTGGCTTCTGTAATTTTACTTTTTTTGCCTGACAAGAGTTAAGCAAACCAAAATAGGCGGCTTGGGAACCAAGATGTCGAACCGAGTGGTGTGCAGAGAAGCAAGTCACGCCGGGAGCTGGTACTCTGCTTCGGGTAACTGTCAACAGAGCACCGTCCGAGTTAGCAAGCTACTATGCTAGCTGTTGTTGTTGTTGTTTTTTTAATCACGGTGGTCTTTTTTATTAGTTTTATTGGCTTTTTATGTTGTATAACCTTGAATGTACTGAGATAAAAAGCTGTCAAATGCATGTCTTTCCACAGCGGACGGTGATTGTTAACGTTATGCTTGTAGACTTAGCTAATCCATCTGCTATAAAGTCGACTGACGTTAGCTAACATTAGCTGGCATTGACTGCCTTATCTCTGTTATCCTATTTGGTGCATGGTTGGTTTGAGCTTATTCAGCGGTTCTCCTCCTCGTATGGTCGATGGAAATCTTCCAAAACAAACTCAGCATTTTTGACAAGCAAGCAAAGCTTTCAACTTAACAATTGCTAACTTGGTAAATAATACAGAACTTCCTGGCCCAACGTCACTTTATGTCTGGCTAGAATAATAAATCCCCTAAAGCTGCTAGTATTGTTAGGTCTGGTTGGTTAGGTGCAGAAATATGAAACAAAAGACTGGAAAGGCAGGGTGGAACATTGAAGGTTCGTGTTGCACCCCTTCCCCCATCTTACTAGCTCGCTGCTTCTTGTAATTAAACCCTAAAGGCCTGCTTATTTATTCATTTTAAGCTTGCCTTATTGCATTGTTTGTAATAACCTTTTTCGATAGACCATACAGTACACTAACGATTATGTATAGCATATAAACAATAATCTGTCCATAAGCATAAACTGAAGGCTGAAACTGAACTACCGGTAATATACTTTCAAAACGATACCCGTTTTCATTTTTACAAAACAGTTATACTGGTTGGTTGTTTTTCCTGCATCATGTTAGCAGCTGGGACAGAGGCAAATACTAAGCAGTTTGCATAGTAATACAGGCAGTGTGATCCAGTATAGGCAATTAGTTAAGTTTAAAATTGAGCTTTTGTTTTATTGTTTAACCTGGACCAGACCACTATTGTAGGCTTTATATATTATTATTATTGTTGTATTTATTGTATTAACAGTCAAACATTGAGTATTTTACCTAAAAGGACTATTGTAGTTTATCTCCATTTCTTACCCAAAATAACATAACACAACCACATTAAATTAACCACTCTTGCCACACTTGGATTTCACCCCTCTGGGATTATATAACCTTGATTTTAGTGATCTATGCTTGTAGCTTTGCTGAGTCTATCAAATCCTATTTGTATTGATCAGACAATGTTTTTCGTGCTGGCCCGTTACGTAATTTTTAGTCTTGTAAGGAAGCATCGTAGTATTTAGTAATGAAGTTTAGAGAGAGCAGTAAGTCGACTCTGCCCTTTAATTCAGTGATCTGGAAAGAAAAAGTTTACCTACCTTTTCAGGATCCCAGTTGAATGCACAACTAGAAGGATGGCTGTCCAAAGCAGAGTCCACGATCAGACCTGCTAGAGCCATCATAGCACCGTAAGCACACATCAGATACAATCTGATCATGTCAAAAGGTATCTGTGATGTTGTCTCATTCTAATAGCCATGTTTTTGTTTGCAGGCATGCAGGGTATACCTACTGTGGTGCTTGTGCAGCACATGCCTACAAGCAGGTTGATCCCACTGTTACGTAAGTCCTTCAGTTTTTTATCTGTATTCTATAAGAAAATGCTTTGTAAGACTGTTTCTTATCTTAAATCTCCCCCCCCCCCCCCACCACAGAGTGAACAGATAGATAGTAGAATATAGTGCTGGTGGTGATGTGGTTTTTGTGAATAGAGCGAGTGAGATAAAAATCCTGTTGCCCTTCAGTCGTAGGGTGTTCATCCTGGGACCTTCACACCATGTGCCCCTCTCCCGCTGTGCCCTGTCACCTGCAGAGATCTATAGAACACCTCTCTATGACCTGAGAATCGACCAGAAGGGTATTCACCGCTTTCACTCATGACATTGTGATTTTTTTTTAATTTTTGTGTGTGCGTGTTCATCTGTCAATGTCAGATGTTAACACATGCTAATGTGTTAATTATTTAGGGAAGGAAGGGTATGTTAAGGGTTTTGTGAGGTAGTAATGTAACCACAGTTTGGATTGAAGTTTAGGTTTGTGTAGATTGTAGTGCGTGTTTCATGCCAAAACCAAATGAGACAACACCTGTTTTCAGTACCATTTATATATTAAAAAAAAAAAAGAAAAAAAGATAAGACAAACTAGATTACCCAAAATTACCCTTTCCTCGTGGTGACTGTTGTAGTCCGAGTTGTAGTCCGACTGGAGCTCCAACATACAGACCTCAAGCAGTCTTGGGAGGTGATACCCTTTTAATCATTGACCAGGGACCAGACAGTTCTCTCACTATTGAGATACATTTGTCAATGATGAGGTATTTCTCAGCTAGACTCTTTAACAATACACAAATTAAATGAGTGTGCAGCCCCAAAAGGAAATAATCAGGAGACATGGTCATCATAACGTGCACAAATTAAAGTGAAACTCACCTCTGTTTTACAGTTTATGCTGACCTCTGGAAAACTGGGTTGTTTGAGCGGATGAGTCTGCAGACAGATGAAGATGAGCACAGTATTGAAATGCACTTGCCTTACACTGCTAAAGCCATGGAGAGGTAATGCACATAGGAGTGGCATTCATTGAACCAAAGAGTCAACACTATATTCTTACAGAGGGAACGGTCCCATGGAATGAAGCTTTTTCTTAAAGGTGCCCTGTGGAGTTTTGTCTTACACAAACAAAAGTTGTTTACATTCAGTGTTTCTCACCAAAACTCTGTTTCCTTGAACTCTAACAAATGTGTTGGATGCATTTCGTTCCTCATAAAACATTTGCAAAACCGCCATCTTAAAAGTATAATAAATCCTGCATTTTTCAAATCCATATTCGCAGTCTTCTTGCCTATCTTTGCTAGCATGTTTCAGCATATTTTGGCATGTTACTGTCACTTGTAGATTCGTGCAGTCGTGTGAGACCATTGGCAGGAGTGTGCATCGTGCTCCTTTAGTTCTGTTTATTCTTTTCATTGTCGTTCTAGAATCACATTGGTACAGGGACACATGAAGTGGGATGTACAGTACGTTATTGATACAGCCTTCTGTTAGGTTGGCAGGAGTCAAAGGAATTTTCTTGGTTCAGAAAGGTACAGATCAGGCATGTATGTAGTGAACCGAGTACATTAGCTCATTGCATATTAAATATTCAAGTTGAACTAAAACCTGAGGTGTTGATTGACAAGTAACATTAGTAACGTAGGTGTTGCATGTAAGGTACATCGGTGCAGCTTAACATGTGGTGGGCTGGCAGTTTCCCATTAGCTTTTGATGGATGCTCTGTGGAGAATAAAACTGTATTAATGCAGATTTTATTTCCACCCATGACCATTGGACAGAATATTGCCAGTGAGGGGCAGTTATTGTACTCAGTTGTTAATTCAATAATCTGATGTTGCAGCCACAAAGACGAGTTTAGCATCGTCCCTGTGCTTGTGGGTGCCCTGAGTGAGTCCAAGGAACAGGAATATGGGAAGCTGCTCAGCAAATACCTGGCAGACCCTTCCAACCTTTTCATTATCTCATCCGACTTCTGCCACTGGGGTAGGTACAGACGAATAAAAGCATTCATTCTCTGTTAGTATTCTGACATTAAAAGTATATTTTGCTATCTAAGGATAATTCGGCCTAAATGTCAGGACTGTGACATGACTGTATCCAGCTTTGTATTTCTCTTTTTTAAGGTCAACGGTTCCGCTACACATACTATGATGAATCTCATGGGGAGATCTACAGGTCTATCGAGCATCTTGATAAAATGGTAATCACTGAGATATTTGATTCAAATGTAAGATCATTTGTGAAAAATGTGAAGATATTATTATCAGTCATATGCACAGCTGTAATGGAAATAAAGTACACATTAAATAGACATTAATGTCACAACTCGTAATATTTTCATTTTCAATACCTTTTGGTCTTTATGTGACTTATTAACTTTAATGTATACCTGCTACAAATACACCATGTTTCAGGAAGTTGGAATACAGAATGGCAGAGAGGATATGCATAGATTTTGACTACACAGCATACAGAAATAACTGCTTTCTAGAGATTAAATAACTGAGTATAAATAAAAAAATAACATAAATATATTGAGAAACATGCCATAACAACAAAACAATTTCAAAACATGACTTTTTGTCTCTGCCTGTGAAGGGGATGGGCATTATAGAACAGCTGGATCCTATGTCTTTCACCAACTACTTGAAGAAGTACCGCAACACCATCTGTGGGCGTCACCCAATTGGAGTGCTTCTAAATGTAAGTACACCAGAAGAAGAGCCTCACCAAGTGTTTCTCTTTGTAGACATGTTGATAGGTGTTTAATTGTTACAGTTAGTACGCCGCTATGTCATGCTTTCCATTCTCCCATATGCAGTTTATACGTAATGATAACTTACTGCCCAAAAATCTTTACATCTTGAAACAGTGGGACTTTGATTTCTGAAAGAAGTCTACAAAAGGAGCATCTGATACATAGCCTACGACCGTTTGCTGGCAGAAATTACAACTGTGGCAAGATAAAGGGGATAATTAAATGGCTTTAAGCCAATTGTGCTTAAAGGCTAAAGCTGCATGACCCAATCCAAAAGTTAGCATCCTCACCAGTTGATGATCCATACAGGCTACATGAAAGTAAAGAAACACAATTGTTCTTGTATCTTGTATAGAGAAGTGTTAGTCGCAGTATTACAAATATGATTAAAAAAAGAACAGACTTGACTTGTTTAAGGTTAACATTATCTGAATAGCTTTCAACCTAATGTAGTTAGTTAATATCCTTCTTCCTTGGAAGTGATGCTTGGTTACCACTCTAGGTAGTAACCTAGTTACCCATACATGCTAACAATAGCAGCATATAAAGCAGACAAACGCACTGCTTCATCCATCCCTTATGCTTCTGTGCTTGTTACTGTTTTGCAGGCTGTGGCTGAGCTGAGGAAGTCTGGTTTAGAAATGAACTTCAGTTTCCTGAACTACGCCCAATCAAGTGAGTGCAGGAACTGGCAGGACAGCTCCGTGAGTTACGCTGCCGGGGCTCTCATCGCTCATTGAGGTCAACTTTCGCCAGGGCCACTGCAGCACCGCTGCCCCGCCCTTACTATCTATCGCCATAACCTGACCCAGACACCATCCCTCTTGCCCCGTCCCCAGTTACGCCCACTATTTGCAGAAAGGACCTAGACACTCAAAGCCAATACAGTCTTCTTTCTCTGTCTCTCCTCAGCCTTTCTCCACCCTCCTCTCAATTTGAAGTGCGTCTCAGTTTATATAATATTTTAGCTTGAAGTGCAGTTTTGAGATCATGTAGGAGCAAATGGTTGGAGGAGATTGGAAGAGAGCGTATTATTTTGGCTCAGAGTAAGCATTGGAAGGGGAGGGATATCTTGTTTGGGTTTAGTCCCGTTTTGTTTTCCTGACATGCAATTTTTACATTTGGGCTCTTGGCGATCTGTGCTCATATAATTCGCCTCTAAAAAGGAATGAAAATAAAGTTGCAGATCTTAATAGAGCATATTAAAATTCTGCTAGATGAGGGTCTTGACTGCTTCAAGCTACACGTGACTTAAACTTTTGAAAACAGTTTCATAGGTAATTCCTACCATTTCTCAACATTTATTGTAGTTGCTAACAAAGGGCTGCACCCAACAAAGTTCACTAACCCCCTACTGTACAAAACCAAAAACATTATTACCCTGTTTATTAGCATCTATTGTTATTTTATTCCTCTTATTTCTCCCTTTTTTAGTAGTTTTATTAGATGTGATAGTATTTACTCAAGTAGTGTGTAGAACGAAAGCAATGTTGTCGGTAAAGTTCGAAAGCCATCAACGTTGTTTACCCAATAAATTAGTGTGTGCAACACTGCTTCCAGATTCCAATTCTATGCCTTTAGCATTACAGATATGTTTTGTGAAGACCAGCCTCCAGTTGGATATTGTGTAAATTACTCCCAACACTGACACCTCTAGACTTTGTTTACACTGCCACCTTCAATCTCTGTGGTTATGGAATTATCAATAGATTGGAGTGACTAGTAGAAAAAAGATTTTGTTACATTCAGTTCTGTAACAGCAGCAACACGTTTGTTTTGGCCTGAATAAAGTGGTAAAAGGCCTAGATGATCTGCTTAAATTGTTGGAAATGTTACTGAATCTGTTCACTAGGTTACACATCTTTGTGTTAAGATGATTTTAATTAAGAATACCAAAAGTTATTGGAAAGATAGAAGTTATCCTTATTTAAAGGTTTTCTTTCTAGTGTTGTTGCTTTTGCGCATATGGGAATTCACTTCAAATGGCTCTCGAGGCAGTAGGAGTATCAGTTAGACAAGGTTAGCTAAAGAAAGTAATAATGGCCCAAGTTTTAAGATCAGCACAAAGTGTTAATGCTCTGCTAGAAGGTTTAAGAATATACCCAGAAAAGTGACAGATGTTGCTCCCTGCTGTATTTTTGAAAAAAATGAATATTTACTTTATGAAATGTCAAGCACGAGGAACACAATTATCAAGAAAAGAAAAGGTTTCTTTCCTTTTCAAAGTAATATGCTATGTAGTCCTGCTGCCTGAAATACTTCATAGATTAACAAGCAAAAAGCTGATGATTCATAATGACAGTATAGTCTTTTAATGGCCATAAGATATAGGCAGCACACAATGTCTCCTGTCCTCTGGTTTTGGTATTTGAATATCACTGACTGACTTTTATTGATGCAGTCCTCTTAACATTGGTCCGTCCCTCTTGGCACCATAAGATACCTAGCACTTAGCATTAAGCTACATTGTCTGGTTGGACCAAGTGGGCACAGACTAAGAGATGACACTTCAGACTCACTTAAAATCTGATGCTAATTTAAGGGAAGCTAGTAAAGCATGACACTCTGTGCTATTGTGCCTTTTATCACTGTTGCACATATACATATAAAGTGTATTCTCACTTTTAGTCTTATTTTAGAATTGTGTACTTTCAGTTCTTGTTTTACCACATGGACCCTCCTCCTGGGCGAGGGCCCAACAATGTATCCAGCTCGCCTGGCATTCCAGGAATGTGTGACCTGTGTCTCCCCCCCATCTGTTGGTCTAAAATGGCACCAACTGTTATCTCTTTTATCCAGCAGGAAGTGGTGTTCTCTTTTTTTTCCACCTCATTCCTGTAGAGAGACAAAAGGCTGAACCTCAGCTCTGTTCATTTTCTGTTTTATGGATCTTTGTTTGTCTTTCAGAAATGTTTTTTGTATTATTTTTTTCTTGCTTATAAAATGGGAAGTTATACGTCACAAACCTAAAATATACTACTTAACTACTCCCTAAATGGAGTTTTTTTTATCTCAGGTTCCTCTGACAAAGCATCCCAAAAGGCTCTTCAGATAAGGCCGCGGATTCATGTTACAAAACAAGTAAAGTATACTGAAAAGCATGTCTGCTCTGGTGTCTTGTTCTTCAAGTATTTACAATCACAACTACTGACCTGATATATGCATTTCATTTTTTAATTACAGGCTTTAATGTAGCGGTTTATTCCTCCAAAGTAACAATGGATTAGTAGCCTCTAATTGTTAGCACTGCAGCAGATTATTTATGGTTGTAAACTGCCATTTTCAACCTTGTATGGTTGTCATACATGTTTGCAGGGCTGCATATAGTGTTATTTTTTATCTCTACTGTCAATTTACAGTGGAGACATTAAGAAATGTCTCCAGCAGAGGGAGCCAGGTGGTTGGATGAATATAGTAAAATGACTGTTTCATATTAGAAACTAAAACATTCTAGTATTATGTTTTGCATTGTATTATACAGAGATGTGTTTCTGTTGTATAGCCTTTCCTCATTAATATAAATTGGTTGGACGGAATAATAGAAACCCCTGTCAGTATAAAACAATACAATTCAGCTACGTCCTCCAAACTGATCAAGTTGAATCAACACCAATTCAACCAAATATGAACATTATAACTTTCATGAAGGTACTGTAGGATGTACTGCAGGACTATTACACTGCAATAGCTTTATCTAGGTGTACCTAATAAACCAGCAACTGAGTGTTATTTTGTAAATTTGACCTTTATTTCCAGCATGTCTTGTCCTAAACACATCAAATTGCAAAACAAACTGAATAATTGACTGTACTAAAGAGGTGTTCTGCAACTGAAACGGGAAGAACATGTTACTGTTCTAATTATCAAGAGTGGCACTGAGCTTATTAACACCACTGTTGTTTTCTAATTGTAGCTAAAAAGTACACAGAGTAACACATTTCAAACTGCAAACGAGAATTAAAAAACTTGTTTGAATGTTGTACTAAACCTTCCCTTACTGATTATGTAGTCCAGGCATGTCTTGTTATGAGTCCTAAAACCACAGACGGTGGTAATAATGTACTCAGCATGATGACTTTATTGTGAACTTATGGTGAGTTTAGTCAGTTCTCCTTTCTTGAGTGCCTCGGTCCATGTCTGAACTTCTAACTTATCCACCGGAAAAGTTTAAACTGGTACACTTAAAAAGAAACTGTAAATACAAACAGAATTTGAGATTGAGGCAGATGTCTGTGTGTGTGTGCGTGTGTAAACAGGATGGACGGGCAGAGGAACATTAAAGCCATGCATCCATTAACTCAAATCGTACCTTTGGGAAATGCAGCTATTTGTGTCTACAGTGTCTACATTCTAAGGTAGAAAGGATAATCATAAAATCACCTCTAGCAATGTTTGGGACCACGCAAAAACGATCACTTGAATTTCAGCAGGCTGACACACCTCTCTATTTTCTTTGGGAGGAGTCAGAGAGGCTGGTAAAATCCATTTAATATCATGACCTTCAGTTATAAGAGGACAATAATACTGTGAGATGCACTGCTATAGGGACTTGGTCAACTATCTCAGCTGTGGGATGATCCTGGCAGGACTCTGGCACTTGGTCCATCACAGGAAGACACAGACCTCCTATGGGCGCCACATGAAGCTCTCTTCTCCGGCTAAGACGGTCCCAGCCAGACTAGCCTGGTTCCTCCAGGAGATGCCAGCTCTCCTGTTCCCCCTGCTTTTAATGCTCACCTCGCACATACCCTCCAGTATGGGGAAGTACCTGCTGCTTGGGACCTTTTGCGTGCACTACTTTCAAAGGTAAACGCAAAGACGGGAGCCTAGTTTTAGCCATTTAATGTGTATGTAGAGAGAAGTGTCTTTGGAGTTGTGTGTAGGAAGGTACAGACCTTAATTCATTCAGAATACAAGCAACTACACAGGATTTCTTGTAAAGGAGGACAGATATTTCCCATTTGATTTTAGTTCAGTTCAATTTTTGTTACTTGTCACACTGTTTTGAGGTTTATAGTTTTTTGCTGATATATTTGCTGATATATTTATTTATAAAGTATATTATTACACCTTGCATTCAATCAATCACAATGTATTTATATAGCACTTTACACCTACCAGCAGGTATCCAAAGTGCTTAACAAAATAAGTAAAATCACAACATACAATAGTAAGAGTGAAAATAGAAAACAGTAAAATCAGAAAAGGTTACAAAGATACAAAAGAGTGAAATTGTCACACCACTGCTACGTATTAAAAGCAAGACTGAACAGATATGTTTTGAGTTTGGACCTGAGTTTGGCATTGCTTACTTAGTCATTGATTGACCTATTTTGCCATATTTGTCTCACACTTACTTAGCCTGTTTGGTCAGTGCTTTCATAAACTATTATATAGATAAATGTTTCATGTAATAAATACATTGTCTATAGCCCATACTGTATATAAACAGGCTAAGTAATACAGTACAGTAATAATATATGCAACCTATGATTTTGTACTTTAATGACAGAAAGTAACAAAAATGTTTTTTGTCATTTTGCCAGTGTACATTTAGCTAGTAGATGTACAGTGTGTATTCAGCCACTTTGGAAATAAAATGCAAGAACCAAGTAAAAATACTTTTTTTTTCCAGTTGAGACACTGAATAATGAGCTTTGGGAATGAGATTTCCTGCTGCTATAATCTGCTGAAAACAGTGCGGAATGCATTGGTAACCTCCCATGAAGAATGTGGCTTAATGGCAGGCCTTTTCTGCCTGCACTCAAAATCTCTCCACCTGGCTGTAAAAGACGTTCTTTGCATGTATCAGCATGGATAACATGCACTATTATCCCCCCCTCTTCTTTCCACCTGCTGTATCTACTGTTTCTTCACAAATCATAGGACGTTTGTCTATTCACTACTGACCAGAGGAAGGCCTTACCCACTGGGTGTGATGGTGGCAGCAGGTTTATTCTGCTCTGTAAATGGGTTCCTACAGGGACACTACCTGCTGCACTGTGCCCACTTTGATGATGAATGGTCCGCAGGCTATCGCTATAAAACTGGTAGGAGCAATATTCATGCTTTGCTTTAAAATGGCCAAATATATATGTATCATTTTGTGTGCCTCATACAGTACATTGTAAGCATTTGAATTATTACTTTTTAAAAGTCAATAATATAATGTAGGATTTTCTTCAAGGTTTACTGCTGTTTTACATTGGAATGGCCATCAATATACACAGTGACTATATTCTACACAGCCTGAGAAAACCAGGGGAAGTCGTTTACAAGATTCCTAAAGGTAACACACACTTGGATAAGCTTTCATCCACTCCGTGCTGGCAGTGACTTGTGCTCTTCTTAATATCCTGCAGGAGGTCTGTTTGAGCATGTGTCTGGTGCCAACTACTTAGGAGAGATAGTGGAGTGGTTTGGCTATGCTGTAGCCACCTGGTCCCTTCCAGCACTCTCGTTTGCTGTGTTTAGCCTGTGTTTTATTGGACCAAGAGCCTGTCACCATCACAGGTACTTAAAACATTAATGACAAGTCCTGACACAGTGCATGAATACTCATCTGCCAAACTACCTACATTACCATATGATATTTCCAAGTGACAGTTGATGTGTTCTTCTCCTCTGTTACAGGTTTTACCAAGAGAAATTCAAAAACTATCCCAAGTTTCGAAAGGCTTTGATTCCATTCTTCTTCTGAGAGGAAAAAGCACCTGGCTGTCATCTCGTAAGGGCAGACAATAATTAAACCAGCAGCAGCTGAAGACAAGCACTCTCATTGTTTTATTTTTAAAACAGAATTTACAGATTCATTTCTAAATCTGTTTGGATTTGGTTTGCAGTCATTGTTCAAAGCAATTATACACTGATTCATTGTTGAAGTATTTCTATACAAACTGCATTGGGACAAACTTGCATAAATACATAGATACAATCATTTGTCAATGTTTATTTTGTACATCTCATTACGCTGATTGTGACTTGGCTCAGAGATTTCCCGCACCATGGTCGGTCTGCCAACGCATCATCACTTTGCAGACAGGAAAGCATTAAAGTGGAACATGAAATTGCCTGAGGTTAGTCTGTTTGATGGTAGCGAGTTTATGTTACAGTAGCAGGTTGAGACTAGTAACAGTTTTTATGAAACACTGGAATGTGGGATAAAAAGGGTAAAAGGGTGTAAAATTACTGCAAGCCAAGAGCTAGTAGTTTATTTTCGTGCTAATGTACAGTATGTTGGCTGAAAAAATATCTGTGGCAACCTTGCACCTTCTACTGCTGACTAACAGCAGAAACATGCTCGTCTGTAATAATAAAGGTTTGATAGGAGCTGAGTTATATTCATTCAATAAAAGTATACACACTTTTTTCAAAGATAATTTTTTAGGCATTTTCGGCCTTTATTTTTGACAGTACAGCTGAAGTTATGAAAGGGGGGAGAGAGGGGGAATGACATGCAGCAAAGGGCCGCAGGTCGGATTAGAAACCTGGCCCTCTGCGTCGAGGAGTAAACCCTCCCTACCAGCATAAAAGTATACACTCTTAAATATCATTTAAAAAGGAAGTTTTTAAAGGTTCAAGTGTTAATGTGTGAAACTTGTGGTTGATGGCTGGTGAATATGAAACGTTAATGTGTATGGAGAAAAGGTTGTTACCTGCCAAACGCCAAACGTAGAAGGCACATGTGAGCTGAGAGCAAGGCTGGTAAATACAGATTAATAGTAGCAAACAGTACAGCAATAAGTATTTCTAATATTATATTTTTTGTATTAGTTGTTTTTTTTATAAGTCCACAACTTAAGAGGTAAATCACAAGACATTCTAACTGACTGACACCAGGACTCAATCAAGGCAATGCTAACATCTAGTGTCTAAACTGAAAAATAAAAAACAGCATTTACTTCTCATTTTCATCATTATAAACCAGAGTTCCACACTGGATAAAATACTTATTTTGCTAGTTCATATCTTGAATTAGATATCGCACATCCAGTGCAAGATTAGCAGTTTCTACAGCAACTTGCAATGCATTGAGTTTAGCTGTGAAGGAGTCAAGCACACGTGGCTGCACAGTAGGGACTCTAAAGAGGTGCAGGGGAGAACTGTGGGTATTTAGTGTTTAAGTACGTCCACTTCTGATTAGTGCTACTTTCCACCAGTCCACAGCCACAAAAGCCTGAGCTACCCTCCATGCGTTCTTCCATGACATTTGCAGGGGTACTCCAGTGGTGAGCATGAGTCAGATCCATTAAAGAATTCCCACCGTCGTGTTCCAGCGCTGCGGCTACAGACTCCCAGAGATCGGCAGAATCCCTCCACGCCACGAAGGTACTCTGTCTGTGAGCACCCTAGTACAGATACTGTCTCTGTCACGTTGTCCATGCTCTAAGACGGAAATATGTTTGTGAGTTTATTGTGAAGACATGAAATCAATCAAATTGAACTGCTTTGGGCAAAATATTTAATCTCACCTTGTGTCTTACGTAGGCAGCTAAGTGGGTCTCAGTACACCCACCTCCAAGTAAGGCAGATGGTTCCCTCAAGGTGAGCCTCAACACATGTTCAGTCTTGTGGCAAACCACCTTTAAAAAAGGACACATATCACCACATCATCACACATCTCTCAAACTTGCCTCACATTAATGAATGTTCCAAGCTGTGTGTAAAGCTGTGTGTAAAAGTTATGTGTGTAAAAGTTATTATTATGCATTTTTAAAGGTTAAAAAAAAAAAAAAAGTGATGCCAGTTGATGCTTTCACCAAAAGTGCTGTAGAAGAATTGATTCCCTCCCCCTGGTTGTGTTAGTGAAAAACTAACTCCATACTAATTGAATTTATGGGGCAGTACATTATCAATATCATATTTCTGATTTAAGCTTGCTACACATGATCCACAGTAAAACCGCTCTACATTGGCTATGCCACTGTTTTCCTATGGGTAGAGCGGTGGAGACAATTCGGAAGAAGCGCTACCCTTGGTAGAGAATTGCCGCCGAGCGCTGCGCTCATGGTTAACATTATTTCAGCTTTGACCTTGTTGCTGCTGACCTTTCAAGGCGCAAAAAAGCCAGAAGCAATGATGATGTACACCTAAGCTGCACTTTGCCTCTTTTCCTTCACTAGGCTCTACGCCCCACCTGGTGGTTTTACCTCTGATCATGCGTAGGCTGCTTTATGGTATAATATCTAGTAGAGACGCGACTCTTGGAGGGAGATATCCCTCTGATGTCTAGGAGTGAATCTATGATGTATCAGGCACATGGATTGCCATTCCTGTGCATGGGTTCTCTCTTTAAGTGTCAACAGTACAGTCTCCACACTCCTCAATGCATCTTACCTTTAGCTCACTTAACATTGTCTCATTCCTGTGGCAGAGGATCATGGTGCAGATCGCCGAATCCACAGGAGGTTGTAAATGCAGCATTGTCTTGGATCCAAACTGCTTAATACTGAGATCCCCCACCCTCCCGTAGGCCTTGGCTGGGATTGTGGTGTGCAATGTGGCCACAGGCTGAGCACCTATAAGTTAATTTAGAGAGAAATTAAACACACCCTCACACACAGTGCAAAGTAACAGTACATTTTATACATGTCTCTGTTATTCAATATTTTTGGTATTTGGAAACTTTGGGAGGATGACACAAATCACAAATTTAAAAGTATTGTGGTTTCGAATGGATTCTTTTTCATATTAATTTTAAAATAATGGATCGATCCAGGCAGGATTTAAGACATATAGACCCTACCTGTCAGCTGTGCAAGTGGCTCCATGAGAGTGATTCCCAGTCTCTCTATCACTATGATGTCATGACTCCTCAGGTGTTGCTGTAGGACTGGGTGTATGACTTTCTGGCATACAAAGAGCTTCACCTCATCTTTAACCACCTGTTTGCCGAGCTTTAGGAGCTGATCCAGTATCTGTGAGTCTGTGTCTACACCCGGATGCACCTCAATTATCCCTCCTAGGTCAGAAAGGTCTCCAGCAAGAGATGCACTGAACAACACCATGCACGTTGGATTTGAATGCAGGTTCTCTACCTTGTTGAGGCAAAAGACATCAGGCATGTCCACCAGTAAACCTGGAAACACTGCAGAGTTTAGCACAGAATGGCCTTCAACAGAGACGGTCACTATTTTGCCAAGATTGACTACACCCGGGCTGTTACTAGGAACAGTCAGCAAAAAAGCTTGTACAGCCAACTTGCTGATGTGAAGTGCCTCTCGCTCTGTTAGCACACATGCTGGTTTGCTAGAGATAATACTGCGAGCCAATGTGATCAAGCTTTGGCTGCTGCAGAAGTCGAGCTTCACTTTACAACCACAGTCTTCTCGTTGTAGGTAACTAGTGCACAGACTCAACAAGTGCTGGTTCACGGTGGTAGCCACGTTTCCTCGGAGACCAGACTCCTTTGCTTGCTCAATGAGAGACAAACAAAGAACGGCAGCAAACAAACCACAGTCACTGAAACGAGAAACGTGATTGAGAATGGAGGTTTTGATCAGATTTATAAAAGGCTGTGAGGAAGAAATGGCTGGAAGGAGAACTGAGGAGGTGGATGTAGTTATAACGTGTCCTCCAATGTTGTTGTGAACTTGTTTTAGTCTACCTGTCGGACCAATACAAGATCTCAAAAGCTGTCTTAGTAAATGGAGCCTGTTACAAATATCAGTGTTGTCCAGTGGTAGATCCGTACAAAGCGATGGAGATTTCTTGACGAGACGAGCCATCACTGAAGCAGCAATTTCTCAAGGCGCTGGCAAAGCAGGTTCACCAATGTCGAAAACCTAACGTTACAGAAAAAAAACAGCGAGATTAGCTTTTTGAATAGCGACGGTACGACAAGTTGTTATCACGGTGTCCTTAGTCTGTTAGAAACGCTACTTTCTTGCTTTCACGTCAAATTAGCTTTGCTTGGCACCACTTGAATAGTGAGGGTTATTAAATTGCCTGACGAGAATTAAACACATTTGGGGGAAACAGCCTTTATATAGTACACACCAAATCAACCTATGTGGATTTTATATTTCAGTGGCAATTTTATGATGAAAAAGTTAACTAGTTAAACACAATTCGACAACATATTATCAAAGTTAAAACAGGCTATTTCAATACTCAACTCGTTTCCATGGTAGCGCACAGCGTTGGGTCCTGGTGGGGTCCTATTCCTTCTCTTAATACGTCCATGGGATTGCATGGACCCATGGTCCTAATCGTTAAACAAATTGAAGTGGCTGCTCTCTCAACTAATCTAAAATTCAGTAACTACCCGCACAGAGGTGGACAGTCGCCTTGCTACCTTGTTACTTCGCCAAAAGCACTGACTCATAGTGGCTTTGCAGTTGTAGGACTACAAACTGTACACACTTAAGGTGACGTCATCTCTTGTCGCCTCATCGTCTGACAACATTCAAAAGTATTGGCGGTAGGACATCTATTATTTTACTAATAGTGTCATTAACGTGTAATTAGCTAATGATAGCTTAACGTTAGCGTCATCATATTGTTTCTTAACAACTTGAATCATTTGCCTCGGACCGATAACCGTTACTCAATACGCCGTTACGTGACGTTACAATTAACGTTAACTAGTAATATTTGCTCTAGCTACATTTGAAGAGACCACGTTGGTATGCACAACTTGATTAACGCTAAGTTGAATATAGGTAAAAATATAATGACGTTAACTAACCAGTGCAGCTAGCTAATATACATTTTACCATCAAAACTTATTGGGTGAAGTTAATCAGCGCTGGACTAACATTACAGCATCGTGTTTAGGTAAACCTAATACATGGCAATGTAAAGAAATTATTGTAATTAGTACCAAGCCACCACGTTATCTCTGCAAGTATTATTGATCTCTTGCAGACTAGCGTTAGCTATTTTATTCCAGCTATCGTTATTGTTATTTAGTTAAGATGATGAACTATGCCTGCTGTCAGCTTTATGTTGTGTTGTTTTTACAGTATACAGACTGCTGTGTTCACTGCAATGGCTCCTCTCAAATTTGTCATTAAGGTAAGTGAAAATAAAATAAACAGCATACAGACCTCTGTAGTGCAGTTTTATACTGTTGTTATTGTAGTGTTATATTAAAAAGTATTGCGTTGTATTAGGCTTTAAATTAGTTTTGTGAGTCTACCATTTGAATAAAGCTGAGAATAAACATACATAGAGGAAATAGGTAATAGGTATAAAAAAAGCAAAAAAATATTCTTTGAAGTGTATTTTGGACAAATTATGTAACTTTGAAGTTTAGATTTTTTAAATTATATTTGCTCAGAATCAAAGCTATTCAATTAATTCTGTGTCTAGTTTCACATGAACACATTTAACAAAGGTATATGGTCTAATAATCACACACAATGGTAACCAAAAATAAAAGGCTGTTATCTGAACTTAAGGAGGACACATAGGATTAAAGAAACATGATGGACTGTTCAGAAGAGGTAATTATCTTCATTTGCGTTTCTGCGTGCAAAAGTCGCCGGATGACAGCCATACTAAGAAATACTGAGATAGTTTTGTGGAGGCTAATTAACTTTGTATCAACTAATTTGGCAGTGGCTTGAATGTAACGGACGTTCATTAAAGTGCTCATATTATGCTTTTTGGATTTTTCCCTTTCCTTTATTGTGTTATACATCTTTTTTTGTGCATGTTATAGATTTACAAAGTAAAAAAGCCTAAAGTCCACCCCAAAGGGACGTACCATCTCCAACAGAAAACACTGTTAACAAACTGCTCCAAACAGCTCTATGTAGTCCAGCCTTTACTTCTGTGACGAATGTGCGTTACTTTGTTACACACGTTATAATGTTTGCCTAGCTGCTAGCGTGGCACGCCCTCATGCTCTGCTTCTGACTGGCTAGTAGTCCTTACCTAGCTACTGCACATGTGCGACTCCCAACAAAGATGGAACAGAAGTGAGATGCCTCACTCTGTAGCTAAAACAGAGAGCTCAACACACAGGGTGAAAAGAGGAGCTGCAGCAAAAAAAAATTTTGTTTTTTGAAAATTAAACCATGTCACCTATTCTAATATAACCTCTAAATACAATTATAAACCTGAAAATGAGCATAATATGAGCATTTTAATATAAAAAAGTTAAGCTTTTATCATCTTTATCTTCTTTAGTATCTTGTGAATATGTACATCATATGTGGGAAAAAAAACTATTGATCATTGATCACAAAGCCTCACAATTACTTAAAAGTATAATATGCTATGTAATCCTAAAAAAACAATCTATAAACTAATGCACAAATAATCCCTCTCAATCATTATTTATGACCCATTAGAAGTGTGTGGTGGTGTCTGTGTTTTGCAGCATCCCTGCCATCTGCCTGTATTTTCTTTTTTCTTTTGCTGAATGCGGGATGTTTATTGCTGTCAAAAAAGGGCCTTGGTCCCCACGTGCTTGTGTAATCTCCTGCTCTGTGTTCTCTTTCCCCACCGCCTATTTGCCCCTCAGCATCTCAAACCAATGCATAAGTTTAACGACACAAACACACACAGAAGCAGACAGAACGTAGCTTTGCATTCACTCATATTCGGCTATGCAGCACTGTCCCGGGGAGGTGTGGGTGTATTTATTTGTGCTTTAGAAGGTTACCGCTGTGAAGCAATCACAAAATAACATCACCACTGCTTTGTTTGGCACTCCCTCTCTTGATTCACTCTCTAACTTGCACAACCACCGCTGCTTGCTTTGTCTCTCTCTCTCTCTCTCTCTCTCTCTCTCTCTCTCTCTCTCTCTGGCTGAACCTGGGAAGACTACATCTTATGCCTTAAAACCAAAAATGTTTTCCCACATAAAATGCACACAAGATACTAAAAAATAAGTTTATTCTGCATTTGATTAAAGCTTTTCAACTTGTATGGCCAGTGTTTATAATAAACAACAATCTTTCCATTATTGTCAAACAAACTGCAACAGACGCTAGTTCTAACAAGTGGCATGAGTTATTATGGTCTATGTTAAACCAGCTGTTGTGCAGTAGGAGAAAATATTTACAAATTCTCAAATTTACAGTTGAATATCTTGTTGCAACGTCTTCTATGTTTTGTTTTTTATCTTCTGTTTCGATGTATGCTTTTTAATAGCAAATTCTTTGGCCACTAGAGGGAAGTACAGATCCATGTTTTAACTGTTTGGCCTCCACATTCTGGTGTTGTTATTCATCCGTTAGAACACATTATTCAGAGTTGTTGCTCACCTTTTGTAAACCTCAACTGTCTGCCTCCCAGATAGCCTTTTGTTAATGGACACAGCCATACAGAGCAGAGGAAACGCATTCTATTAAAAAGCCAAGCTGTTCATCCTTAGTCTGATGCTCTGTCAGGAATAATGCACATCAGATGTTTTTGTTAAGTGCAGGAAAAGCCGCTGGTTTCTCTTTTGTTGATGTTTCATTTATTGAGAGTTTTGGACGAGGGCTGCAGACATTTGCACTGATCTCTCACATCCTCTATAATGCCATGTGTGCCTAGTTGACCAGATATTGCATTCACTTCCTTTATTTGTTTCATATGCATGCCTGCTAGGCCAGGCTACCCCGCCACCCCCCCTCAGCTGGTTGTGGGAGAGTAAAACCCTGGAGGTTCACGGAGGGTTCCTTCCCACTGGGCACATTATGATACTGTTGTGTTACTCTGCCTGAGAAAATGCACACAGCCTCTGCCATGCTTAACCAACTAACCACAAACAAGTATGCTAGAAGGGATCAGTCGAAACAATAGCATTCAAGGCGCTACCCTGGGCTCCTCTTTTGCAAAACAAACACCACTACCACTATGTTTTTTTTTAAAGAAATTAATTACCTTCTTACCTTTAGAATATTAAAAAAACAAAAATCTGCTTAGAGATGTTTTTTTAACAAAGGCATGTTGCAAAGTCTGTTAGCCAGCTTGCACAAAGAGTAAGGATCATTGGAGCAATGATTAGTTATGTTGTTGGATTCACCATGCCATGTTTAGTAGGCTGTCCAGCAGTGTGTTTTATGATTCTTTTACTAAAGGGTTTTCAAAGCAGCTCTCTCCCCAGTCTGTGGAACTGCAGGATGTGCTGGTATGCTCCTTCTTAAATAGGCTTAGACTATATAGTGACCTGCCACTTCTCAGACCTCCTGAAAAGGGCCGCAGGCTAAAATACTGATCCATTGAAGCGCTTGCTGTCTGCCAGGACATTACCGATGCAGAGCCCTGCAATCTGCCTTCTATTAGCAACTGCTGACTTTCTTACCATCTAATGTAGTAGTTTGAGACTGTTTTTTAAGAATAAAAAGATTAAGTTGTCACAGAGCAGTTGGATGTCAGAAGGTTTATGTGCTGTTTGGTGGCTCATATTGGACCACACATCGTCCCTCTGTACAAAATCATTGCAGTCTGATTAGAAACATTTTAACACTTTCCAACTTGGGGAATTTTCACAAGAGAAAGTGGCAAGAATAAAAAAAAAAAAACCCTCTTTCATGTCAGCGCTGCCCTACATCGCGGTACAGAATTCACATTTCCTAACCAGGTCAACCCCTTCTCAGCCTGCTATTTCTCTCTCTCTCTCTATCAATTTCTCAAGGATGTGTCTGCCTGAGTTTTGTTTGCAGAGTGTAACATGGAGTTATTCCTGTCTGTTCTTGCTACTGGAATTCCACTCATGGGTTGTGTCTCTTTTTATCATTGAATAAAGAGGCCTCAGGTGTGCCAACATTCACCTGAATAAAGGGAGCTTTGCACACAAAACACTTCCGCTCTCTATCTGTAAATAACATATGCCTCAGTAATGATCAAGTCTCAAGCTTCACTGCTCAGTATCAGTTTGAAAAATTGGAAAAGAGAATTGTCTCTCTTGCTATTTAAAAAAATATATAAATAAGGGGGAAACCCAGGTGACTCACAGCACAGAGAGAGCTGGGAATGAGGCAAATAAAGCCTGAGAGCAAGGTTGTCACGCCCACAGATCTAAAGAGCTCCCCTGGGTTCTTCGCAGACTTGCAAAAAGAGAGAGAGAGTCGGGAAAAGAGAGAGACAAAGGGAGAGATGTAAGTTATAGTGAGTGAGACTGCATCTGCTGCCCCTTCTCCCAATGTAAACATCTGCGGCTGGTTAGTGTTAGCCTCTGAGCTAAGTGCAGTCCGAGAACGTCTGGTTCTTATACGGCGCGATAGCAATGGCAAAGGGCAGCAAGGTGGGGAGGCGGGTGAAGCTGCTTAAAGAGTCTGGGCCCCGTGCCCAACTTAGAGCAGCACAGGCGGGAGGATGGAGAGCCAGGTCTGGGAGAGAGATAAGGGAAGGTAGAGAGTGTTTTGGGAACTGAGAGTGATATAGACCAGATCCCTGAAGACCAGAAAAGAAAAGGAGCCGTCGGTGGCTTTGAATCAGGATTTGTCTATTTACAGAAATATGAAGGAATTTTCTCGCGTTGTGCTGTGAACTTCGGGCTGCTTGGGTCTTAAATGTTTCTAATGTTTTTGTCTTTTGTTAACTCTTTTGTCCCTGCATGTCATGGTTATCAGATTGGCAGTGGGGAGAATTAGGACAGAGAAGTTGAGCTCAGCCTGCAGGAAGACTCCTATTCATTCACTGTGTGACAGCACACAAAAGATGGCACAATAAAGGATTTGGTATTAAGTAGCTCTCCTTGCCGCCTCTCATTCAGCCTTCAGCCTCTTTTCGTAACTTTAAAAAAGCCTGTGCAAGATGGAGAACAAAGCAGTGCTGGCCCACTTTAGTATGTATGAAAAGAGTAACTTCCTCTAGAATTTGGTCCTTTATCAAACCTTTCTGTCCAACAACAGCGACAGTTGCGTAGAGTATTGCTTTACATGTGTCAAAGCAAAGTACACAAAATAGGAGAGCTCATGAATTTGATAAATGAATATGTGAGCTTAATGAAATCCTTCAGGGTCCTGCTGATGGTGCTGTAGAGATGGTGATTTCTACTCTTTCAATGAGCTTTCTGCATTCTTTCAGGCATTTTCAAAAGAAGACAAGGTTTTTGTGGTCTTTATTACTGCGTCTACAAAGTATTAGGCTGCCACCAGAGATCTCTTTAAAGAAGGGTCGTAGCGGGGGTCGTAGTTCATGGCAGAGTTCAGCTTAGAGATCCAATGGTCACTCTTTGTTCTGGGAGTTGACAAAGTAGTAGACCACATGATGTGATTGTAGTCAGAGCCTTTGTGTAAAATTAGATTCTACTGCTTTTGTGTCTTATCTGCCACACTCAACACAAACGTCCTTTGTAAAAGCTCTGATGGCTGCACCTAAACAGCGCCACCTTGACTCAAAGATTGGCACTTCAGCAGGTAATTCAGGCCTCCACCAAATCCCCAGTTTTGTTGAGCAGACACATTTTTGTTCTTATTAGTGTGATTGCATTAGTTTGCTTCCCTGACAAAATCCCCCGTTTCTGAGAAGCCCAGGGAATCACATGCTGTGTGTGTGTGTGTGTGTGTGTGTGCTCCCTTCATTCCAGGATATTGATCAAATTAACCTTGTGTCGCTCTTTAGAGCTAGCATTAGCTTGTGTAATTTTGAGCCATGCGCCCTAGAAGATTGATCTTGTGGTCCTTAATGGGATTTGAACTCATGGAGATGACAGAATAATAGAAACACATGTCATTATAATACATACAGGATTTCATTGACACATTGTCAATATTGTTAGTTTTGCATGATTTATTGCAGGGCCAATTATAAGTGATAAACTGGTGTGCATAGTGGCAGAGTTGCTATACTCATCTGTAAAGCCATAAGTCTCAAAAGTCAGCGACTAAAGTCAGGATACAAAAATCCATCCAGCGTGTGTCAAGTCCAACCCCAAGAAACCACTGTGGGGTTCGGGCTCATCCATTAGTCTGTCCCTGTGTTTTGAGTGACAAGGTCCGACCCTCTGTTGTTAGGCTTTCCCACACACTGGTAATTGTTGGAGGCAGTCAGCTGAGGCCACCAGTCATCCGTGGACCGCTGTGAGACAAAGGGAAGAGGATGCAGAGAATACTGATATGTAGGGACGAGCTCATTCTGACAGGCAACATGCATACATTTTATACATGAGGAGCTTGCACATAAAGGGGGCTCTGTTCTGGTCCATGGCATTCTTATCTTTTGTCAAAGCATGTTTTTGTATAGCGACTTTTGTTTATTTATTACGTTTCTACAGAGGCTATTCAGTATTTAACACTTTTCCATTTGTGGTTATCACGTCTTGATGTTTGGGACCTTTGTACTCTGTTTTGTTTCTCACATAGTTTCAAAATATGGAGCTATGAGTCAGAGGAGATCACAGATTGATGCATTGCCTGTCATGAGAGACTTAGAATAAAATAAATGTCCCAGTAGTCTCGGTAACACTACATGTTGACTCACATTAGGGCTTTAAGACTTGACAATTGCAGAAGAACAGTGCAAGCTATGACTAAAATTGAGCGTAACAGTCACAGCTCAGTCATTGGGGGGCGCTCTTTCCTCTAGTTGACTTGCAAGTAGAATTAAGGAAGCAGCTTCACTTCAGTTATTTTTTGCAGACAGACCATGACAAAGAAAAATCCTCTCATGGGGAAAAAAGACAAATATGTGTCAGCTTGATTTGCTCAGAGCCAGTATTTAGTCTTTTGATGTCATTTGATAAAAGGTTGTGAATAAAAGTTTCTCAATCTTGTTTGACAAATAAGCTAACCTGACTCCTTTTAAACAAGAGCAGGAGACAACTGGAGACAGTTGGAAAGTTTAGGCCTGTGTCTAGAATTAGGACGTAAGTAGCCAGGGCCGGTTCATTCTTTCTGTCGCGTCATCCTGAGAGCGAGACCCGTAGGAACATCCCTCAAGTCTGGGTTGTAGAGTTTAGTCATTCTGTCTGCAATGCTTCGGCCCAGGGGACGAGCCTGGCCCAAAACAAAGCTTTTAGTGTGCATAAGTATTCCCTGTTACTAAATGAATAACCTCTTCTGTTTGTACACACTCTTTTCCAGTTCTACGCGGTGAGCCTGAAATCTGTGTCTGGTTTTGTCTTTAAATGACTTTGTTTTTGCTACCCCATTCAGTTCAATGCTTTTTGCTGCATTGTCACTGTGGGTTTTAGGGTAGTACTTGTTGCTCTTCTGTGTCATGTTGTGGGTGGTCTCAGTCCATCCATTACTTCCTTGTCCAGTGAGAGGCAAAGTTCACACGAGACCAACATTCATTTGCTCTCTTTGCAGCGGGCAGCTTTTGCACTCATGTGTAAACTATAATCAGGCTAGCCTGAGAAAGATGTAACGGCAACTTAACCAGCCGCTGCATTTCTGGCCTCCCTGTCCCTTGTAGCTTATTGGCATTGACACACAATGACGTAGTGTGTTAGGAATCCACTCTGTAGCCCTCTACTCAGCTTTCTACAGAACTCAAAAGTAGTGCAGAAACATGTGGAGTGCTTTAGGGTAGATGTGAGAAGTTTGACCACCACTTTGATGCAAAATTAGGATAATCCTAATTTATGTGGTACATCTTTAGACTTACTTGTGCAGCCTGTTGTGACCTGAGTCAGGGACTGTATTGCCAAAGCTTATAGAACAAGAAAATGCTTTTTATGCTGAGTGAGGGGAAATGTAAATAAACAGACAGTGGCATACGTTTTGGTAAAGAAATTGGTAAAGAGATGACTAGACAGAATCAGAATGGAGGGGACTGCTATGAGAAGCCTGGGGTGATGTTTGAGGACACAGGGGGTCCTTGTGGTTTGTCTCGCTGTCAATCACTCACAATCTGATTTCCTTTGTTGTCTGTGAGCTCAATGCCCCTCAGAAACCTGTGGCTGTCCTTCCTCTTTGTGTTACAGTGTGGGAACTTTGCTGTGCTGGTGGATCTCCACGTTCTGCCCCTGGGCGGCCAAGAGGACGCCAGCTGGTTTACTACAGACCACATCGAGGTACAGACAGAGGGAGAAAGGCGTGCGTGTGAATAAGTGTGTGTGTGAATATATGGCTTCTGATCTGCTGCAGGCCTTTTCAAAAGTCAGCAGCAGCGTGGAATTGAAAATGACTTTGAGCCTTCTGTCTGTTCTTAGGGGCTTTCATTGTTGCAAAACTCATCTCTCCACCTAGCCACCTGTGGAGTTGCCTTTCTGCCCTTTCATTTGAGACTTTTACTGTCCTGTTGGCTGCCTGTGCTCATTAATCTCAAATAACTTGTGTTTTCTCAGCAGTTCATAAACATGTAGCTGTACTGAAATGTCTGTTTGTAGGAGGTTACAGCCCTGGTTCGGGATGCTGTGGACCAGAGGGTTAAGCAGTACACAGAGTCCCTCCACAATAGAAAACAGCCCAAACAGAAGAAGGAGCTGGCATCTGCTTCAGCGTTTTGTGAAAGGTAACACACCATCTTTGTGACCCTCATACTGCCCTAGAGCCTCATAAATCCAGTATTTATTATGCTAGAATCAATTCTTTCACAGTCAATTATTGTGTGTAACATTGCTTCTTTATTGGGAGCGTTAGTTTAAATTGTTATTTGGACATTAGTACACATTCTATGTATTCTGATTTGTTTTCACTTTGGCTCATTACTCTGGTATGTAGTCTTTGTCTTCCCTTTCAATATCTAGGTGTGTCTATCATCAACTCTTAAATAAGTAAAATTGTTTACTTTGGCTCTCCACTTAAAACCAATATTTCTTCACTTGAACCTCAGTGCAGCGATATGGGCTGTGTACATGGAAGTGGGCCACTGAGTTCTGAGGAAGATGGGAATGTTGTTACAAATCAGTTTGAAAAGTATTTCATTGCTACCTTTTGATGAAGAGTGTGGGAGGAAAGACAACAGAACTAGTTGGGACACGGCAGCTCTCTACGCCCAGGGTGTGACCTGAAGTCAGGAGCTGATAGGAGTTTTTATATTGTGTTGCCCTGTTTAACTTGGCACAAAACATAAGTCCATTTAAATGGCTAATGTTTGTTACCCTTCTGTGTAATGTGGTGTTGGGGCAACTGTGTTCGTCTGTACTTGTAGTTACCTAGATGACACCAAAACCAGTTGCTCTGACACATACAACTCTATTAGCAATGAGAAAAATCTATAAATTATGCTCCACTGGTAATAGGCCATTTCAATTCATCTCTTATTTATCCAATGCAAGTACATTCCCCCAGCCACACACACACGTCTTTTGAAGCACTGTAAGCCTAGCTTCAGAGGAACCCCCAGCTGCGTGTTGTAAGTCAGACAGGTTTGTCACAGGTAGCAGTTAAGGGCAGTTAAACTGGGCTCACTCAGCAGGGCAGGCCTGACTGTGAGAGTGGGATTACAGGGCAGTTGGCTCCATAAAGTTTCTCCTGTGGCTGCAGCTCTGCCTCTCACGCTACTCGCCTCCACTTTAGTCCTTTTATCCACTATACTGTGCATTCATGTGTGCAATTGTCATCAAACACAGATACATGTGTGCATGTTATTCAACTTGATGAACATATAGTCATCCTAAGCAGGCATGCTGGTTGCATGCATGTACGTGCACGTGCACATGGCCGCTGATACACATCCGACCCAGTGAGAATCAAAGGAGCAACAGTGTGTTGGAGAGATATATCTTCCCCCTGGGCTAGGTGTGAACAGGCTGACAGGGTATGGTTACTAGCCTGTCTCATATTCCCCATGACAGCCAGAGGAGAGGCAGACATCTCTAATGATGGAGATCACGGACTAAGGCTCCATGCACATATACATTCACTCCACTGTGTGAACAAGGGGACTATCAGTATTTCTGCAGTGAAATATGCATGTAAAAATGATTAAGCTCCTTGCAGCTTTGCCAAAAAAGAATGGAACCAGTGGAACTTGACTCCATACCATACTGTAGAATTTTCTCCTCTTCAGAACATGAAAAGGTATCGCGCCTCAAACAGGCCCACACAGTTCATGTGCTCTAGTCCTATTAAATGTCTTAAGTGAGTGTAATCACATTCTTGGTCTTTTCATTGTCCCATGTGAGGGAGGCAGTAGAGCAGTAAAGGTGGAGACTGTGACTGTGAGAAGTAAGCAGGCAGGCAGGAGCCATAAAAAGAGAAGGACGGCCCATAGGCTTAGGGAGGGAAGCCCAGAAAACCTCAGGGTGGGTATTAAGTACTAGGGTCGCCAGTTGTGCAAGCAGGTCAAATGCTAACATGCTAATCCTCACAGGACTTTCAGACTGTCCATAGCAGGGAGTGGAAGCTGGTTTTCTGTGTGTATTTGTTTCTCTGTGTGTGTGTGTGTGTGTGTGTGTGTGCGTGTGTTTGTGTGCGCGCGCGGGTGTGGCATGTTATTTGAGAGCAGAATTAAGCTGGATATCCTAGAGTGAGACATGTGTATGGTACACATGCTCATGTATGTTGTTGCACGTAGACAAAGGTGTCAGGCAGGATGGTACTGATGTCTGGGCCAAGAATAGGGCGGATAGAGTGTGGTGCTATGTGTGGGATGGTATGGGAGGGGAATTGTAGGTCTTGTATGAGGCGGTGTTTGCGCTGGTGCCAGTGTGAAATCACAGGGGCTTCCGCCAACAGACAGCGGTAAGAACAGCGTAACAGCCTCAGCTGTTGGCACTTCAAATGAGCCATCAACAGCTTTTAGCATTCCAAGGCCCTTCAGTGCAAGTGTTTATATCTGAGTTATCTCTATGGGTTATTGCATTTATGTATATATGCTGTGTTGGGTGCATATGTATGTATATGTATGTATGTATGTAAGCACCCAGTCAAGAGGTGCTTATCCCATATCTTTTGCCAACATAAATCTGTATCTAAAGTCTTTTCTTCTTCAGCTGCAGCGGCCAATTTCCAACGGTCAACCCTCTGCCCCCCTCAATCTTTTCATTTTTTTTTTACCCAGGCTACTTGAAACTTCAAGATTAGCTCATAGTGATGTGATTTATTTATGTTTTTAGAGAGATGAACAGGGAATTTTTCCCACCAAGCATCTTGGCTCTGGACAAGCAGAATGGACATGCTAAGACTTAGAAGACCAGGGAAGGGGAGCTTGGGAGAGGCCTGTTGCATTCTCCCTGGTAGACTTTGTTGAACACACCCACATTTCTCAGAGTAATTACAGATTGAAAATGAGTGGATAATAGGTTCTCTGTGCTTAGAGGAATACTTTTTTGTCATTTGATATTTTGTCATGATATTCAAGTAAGGAAGCTGGTGGTTATGCTCTATGACAGCAAAAGTGTCACAATTGTCCTCAAGAAGATGCTACTGCCTAGAAAGAAAACCTTTTCACTTCAGACATGGCCCTCTTGGACAACACAACATGTACAGTAGCCCAAGCGATTGTCTCACTGATCCACTTTTACTTTTTGTAATAGATTAGATTTTATTTACTTAAACTGCTGACTGTGAGCGATCTTGATTTGAATTTGCTCTTGGTCTAGTATTGTTTTACCTCAAGGGGATATTGATTTTGTTGTTCATAATGTTGTACACATTTGTGTGGTTGTGTAGAGTGTAAACTTAGAAGGCCCATTTTTTACAGGGATTTAGTTGACATGCCATTTCAAACTGCCAAAGCACATTACCAGATGTTTTCCTTCTACTATTAGTATCGATACAGCCACATTGATCTCCCCATGTGAGGCAGAGCTCCGGTATAGTATAGCCTGGTGTTTGAGAGGCTTCCTGCCAGTTAGAGGAGTTAGAGGAGCCCTGGCACAGTGGTACCTAGAGTCCATTTTAGCCCATGGCAGAGCTGGTTCCTTCTTCCTCTCCCTGCACAGGTGCCAGGACTTAGGGGGAGGGAACACCTGCCAGCCTGTTTCCCCATGGCCACGGCAGGCTGGAGAGAAATTTTCCCAGGCTCCCCAGATGAATGGTCACTAATAGCCGTGGGAGAGGGCTTTGCGAGTGCTGCACAGTGTACCACTGACTCCTCTTGGCAGCCCTATGAAGGGGGCTTAAGGCAGCCTGGCCACGGCCATTGCGAAAAACACAAGTGCTGCTGGATAGCTTCACTGTTGGAGAATGCGTTTTAGAAGTGACCATCTCCCTCCCAGTGAAGAATGCAGAGGATGTGTAGTGACTAAAGGGGAGATGGTTCATTTTTGCATTGTCCTGGCATAGATTTAGCTGCGTTTGGCTTCTCTGGCTCTTTGAATGCCTTTTAGCCAAAGACCGGAACAGTTTGGAAATATTGGAAACTATTCAGTCAAAAAGACTTTCTGTGTACAAAATGGAAAAACCATCTAAACCGTTACATGAGTGTTTAATTGATAGAATTGATACATGCCAACCTTTCAGCACTTTTCTGAAAAAGCAGAAGTACTTTTGTAGTGACAACCTGTATTAACCCATCTTGTTTCTTCTCAGTGCTACTGCATTTATTACTATTTATATGAGTGTTTGTTATGTGGGGACTGGTCTGTAAATAGAGAGGCATGCCTGTGGCAGAGTTACCTGCCCTGCTCTGTGTTACTGGGCGTGAGGCAGGCTGGGATTAAGGCGAGGGGGAAACAGAGACCTGTGACAGGAACAAAGGAATTCCAAGGCCCAGGCTGAAAATGGATCCTGATCAGAGTAGCCACTCCAGCCAGCCTGCCTCCCCCTCCCTCCTCCGCTGGCCCCTGCTGGGCAACCCCCTTTCTCCTGGTGCTTTGTGGTGTTGCTGCGGCTCTTTAAATCCTTCCTATAAGCCCCTGACATTACTCAGCAGCAACACATAGGACAGTCTGACTCCAATGTTAACCCTCCTTCCTATTATTGCACACTACACCCGCACTTTTATTCTTTTTCCTTGTCCTTTGCATTTTAACACATTTATTCTCTCTTGCCTGTGCCCTCAATGTCTGCGCTTCTCTGCTCTCCTCATGTCGTCTCTTTAAATTTTCTCACTTCACTTTTCCTCCTTCTCCGCAGGGTCAGCTGCAGTCTCTTAGGACACAACCGCAATCCCCGCCATAGCTGTCACACCACACTCTTTTCCCATATAATTAGGGCCTGAGCCTGAGCCTGAGCACGGATCACATTCATGTGACTGTTCCCATCCACCACAATCTGGTCTGGGAGATGGCACACACTCTCTTGAACTCATACTAAGTGTTCAACAAGACCAGAATGCCTTGTATTAGGAATTACTCAAACATTTCAGAGGATCACTTTGAGAAAAACAGGCCCGTGTCATGTCCTCTTGTGAGCTCTGAGGTTTTTCCTGTGGACAGATGTCATTGTAGTGCTTTGTGCCAGAATTGCCTTGTGTGGTCAGCAAAGGCAATCCAAGGACCGCCTTAATAAAAGCAACACAATTTAATTGTAATGCTTTCCAGGCCTTTTATTTGCATTGGGTCAGTGTCTGACATAATTTACATGAAAGAAGATCACATTCATAGATTCAGTCAATTCAACACAGAATGTTTTATTTTTTTGCATGACTTTACCCGCCTGCTACTATTAGTCATTGGTAGCAAAACCTAGATAGAATTGCCATGTGTGCCATGGTTCACCTATTTGGATTCTATAAACACAGGCTAGCAGATTTGCGGAGGGCCCAGCAGGCAGAGAGAGCCTGCTTCCAATGAGACCTTGATCTGCGATTTAAAAGGCCAGCACAGAGCATAACTCAAGTCCACAAACTGCTCTGCACAACATTAATCCAAAGGAGCTTAATGCAAAATAAGCAGTTTGCATCCTCCTCATTCTGAATGTTCTTTAATATAAACAGTGGCAGCACTTTGAAAGAGATTTGTGGCCTCTTAGGCTAATTAAGATATAATGTTGATTAAATATGACATTTTGTATTGTGACTGCATTTATCTCATCAGATTATGTTTTGGAGAAACAGATTTTTTTCCCTTGATAATTGCGTTGTGCTCCAAAATGCTCCCCACCACTTTAGTCACATGCTGCATTATGGGTTGGCCTGAGCTACCATGCTGCGGCGTATTTTGTAACTGCGATGGAGGGGTCACCCAAATGTTAAATTGAACACTCATGTGCAAATATTGTTTCAGGTGGACGTTGTGCAGGATGATAAGGCACAGTGCTCTGCTATGGCCGTAGTTACAGTTACACACAGAGAGTGATGTCCTTCCAGGAAAGCCCCCACTTACATATGGGTAACTTCCTCATGCTATCTCATCCCTCACCACTCCACCCCTCTTTCTCTCTTTCTCTCTCTCTCTCGCGCTAAGCCCCAACTCTCCACCCACACTTGAGGACAGAGGGAGGGGGTCCACATCAAAGCAGAGATGTCAAAATAGCAGGATTCTCAGGCACTGATGTCTGACTGTCCTGTTGATTCAACTCCTGTTCATAAAGGTGTTGCGTGGGAATTGCAGTTCTCCTGACACACCGTCACTACATTTACATGCACACTAGAAACATGGTTAATAGGAGAAATCAAGTTACGACAGGAAATCGGAGAATGCCTTCACATGCACTGCAATAACCAGGTTACTGTAAAACCCTACATTTACATGCAGCTGGTGGGTAATCAGATTTCTCTCCTTCTCAGTGTCATGCTTTTGAAGCAGTGCTGGCATACTTTGAGTGTATTAATGATATATAATACTGCAGCCTGAAGAGTTTCTTTTCTTGGTGGAAACATTTGGACTAACTGACTGAGAGGCAACTCATTCTTTCCTTATTATGCACATGAGCCTGAATCTTTTAAAAATAATCCATCATTCATCTGTGGGAACCATCTTATTCAGACTTATTTCAGTTTTGATTATAGTTAAAGCTTTTGATTTAAATATTTTGCATACTGAGATGCATCGCTAAGAGTTATCATTGTTCTTTCCGTGGGTTGGAACTGCTGCCGTGCCATGATGCTTTCCTCACGTATAGAAAGTGTCATCGTTTACATCTGCTAACATATACTA
This sequence comes from Etheostoma perlongum, assembly GCA_026937815.1. Taxonomy (NCBI): domain Eukaryota; kingdom Metazoa; phylum Chordata; class Actinopteri; order Perciformes; family Percidae; genus Etheostoma; species Etheostoma perlongum. The sequence continues at coordinate 11,908,081 of CM049387.1, forward strand.
CATGGCCAAGAAATTGGTTTCTTCCAGCAGAAGTCTAGCTGTGTTAAACAGCACTGAGAGAGGACACTCACTGTAGTATTCCTGTTAAGTGTCCTGCACCCACTGTGGTCAGGCTAAAGGCATGGCCAGGACCTGCTAGGAAATCCTTCATATCAGAGCAGAAATTCTTATGGATTCCTGCAGGAGTCACAACAGCATGGGCTGCCAGGAATTCGGATGGCGAGAAGAAGTCGACTATGTTTTCTATGGCTGTTTTAATGATCTCCTCAGGATATAACTGAAGTTAATGAAGTCTGTTCCATAGGGGCTTACCTTTGCCCCTGGTCTGAATGCTTCTCACTCCTGTCTGTTCCATTTTACAGTCCTAGTCACTCTGGATGCCTTTTGGTTTGTTGACTTTTCTTTCCTCTCATTGTTTTTCCAGGAAGCGGTGAAAGCTGCAGGGATGTGTGTGTGTGTGCGTGCGTGTGTGTGTCTTGAAAGTACAGTATTCTGGCTTTAGCACCAGCCCTGTGGAGTCTGTGTCTTTTTCTGCAGTTGTCTTGTGGTATATTACAAGATGGTATAAGTATCTCCATACAAGCGGTTACAATATTATGTACCCAATTTCTGAAAACATGGCGTGCCGGCTTGTTTACTGTTGGATTTGACCAATCATAATATTGTTGTGCATCGGGTTTCAAAACAATTAGGCAAAACCATCTTCTTTTGCAGGAAGTACAAGTGAAACCCTTTAAAGTCTCTACTCTGCAGATTTGGATATTGCACCACTTTGGGCAACAGTTGCCACAGAAAGAGGCCACTCATTCCCAGAGGAGGCACTAGCAAACTGTTTGTGAGAGAGAAACATGAATGTAAGCATAGCACGAGAGAACCCGGGCAGAGGGCCAAAAGCAACTCTGCGCTGTGCAGGACGTTAAAAAGTTGGAGCAACAGCTGAGCTAATGTCTTGGGCCGTGGCGTTGCACTGGTTCCCAACTCTCTGTCCAGACATCCCTGTCAAACTTGTCCTGGGAATTGGTTAGCTCAGCCCACCAGGGAAAGCAATGAGAAAGGTTGGAGAGCTAGACATGAGGCCAAAGAGTCCAACGAACAAAATTGAAGCTTTTAAAAACAATGAATGTAGAATTAAAGATGCTTGCTTCCTGGTCCTTCCTGGACCCAGAATGGGCAGAGAAAACAAAACCGAGATACGGATCGACATTCCTCTCTTGATAGACATGCTTTTCTATTTAAAGTATAATGGATTATCTGAATTTCTTTCCAATAAAGGAATGCTGCTATTGTTAACTATAAGCATGCTCAACATACCATACAGTGTGTTTTAAAGTAATTTCCCTTTGGGATTAATTAAGCATTCTATTTAAAGCTTGGTGGCTTATCCAGTATTCAACATAATTTATGTACATCACGTATTAAAGGGACAGGCTTCCATGGAAATCAACTCAGTGAGGGCGGTACTCCAATAGGATATGTATTCACCCTGTACAATACTGACCATAAGAATTTGGACACTTTTTTGATCATGAGTAGCCATGTAAAGGACCTGACTTCAATCCAACATGCGCTTTACTTGCTGGAGATCAGACTTAAGCCCCAGAAGCCCTTCAAACAACCAAAAACCCAAAGATGGCTGCATTTGAGGCCTAAAAGAGCACCACTAGACAAATAACCAAGCTGATGTATGTTGCTTACGCAAATGATTTGCAGTCAAAATTTTACTTCATGCACGTTTGTTTATTTGTTCAATTGCATTATGGGCAAAAAAAGACATTTGCTACCTCAAATTAAAGCTGCCATGTAATACCTTTTTACTGTGATTTTGTACAGGGCCAATACAGAAAAAATATAAATACAGTATATCATTGACATATTTACAGACTGCTGTATTTAGAGTTTACAGTTATAGAGTTTCCTGAAACCTTGGTTAACAAAACAGGATGTAAAATGATTGGATGGAATGGAATAAAATGATTCCTATTTATCATTCACCTAAAGCTGTCTCATGGCCCCTCTATTGCGTGGCAGGACAGGGATTCCCAATGAGAAACTCAAGGTTTTGTATTTTCAAAGCTAGGTAAATGCTTTGAGTTGGTGCCCTGGGTATAAGTCAGTCCCTGATTCGCTGGCTAGAATAAAAAATAATGGAGCGGAGTGACAATCACTGACCGAGAAGTCTACTTGTTATTGTGCAGATTAGAGATTAGTTTTGTCTCTGAGAGACGTAAATGTAGCTTCTTGAACAAGTTGTCTAACGTTTTGCTGTAGGCAAAATCTTTACTTAATGGCTTTCGAGGATTAACTGCGTTCCCATAGGTGCTAAACTTATATGTGTTATAGCCTGTCCCCTAGGTACAAATTTGACCCTATTAGCTTAAGAAAAATATTGATTGTAATTGCTTAGTATTGTAGTAACAAACAGATATCCATATTTGGAAAGCCCTTTTGATTTCTCACGTTAGTTTCCTTTTAACTGGACTTACTGTAACTTTTAGCTGTAATGATTTATTTTTAGTTGACAGATTGGGCTTGTTTGGGTTGAAATAGATTTGACTGACTATTGACATTTATTCCTCCATTTATGTACATGTACAGTATATGTTTTGCATATATACGAATTGTGTTTGCTGAAGTGGAGACCCTTGTCAATAATTCAGCCACAAGCACAGAGAGAAAGAAGGCCGTGCTGGTGCCATTAATCACTGGCCTGTGGACTTAAGTGTATACCTGGGACAGTTTTGTGACACACTGTGTTTCTGTGATTGCATGTCATTATCCAAAGAACTATGTGTTGGCTTCTTTTAGAAGAGGATAATTAAATGCTTGTAGTTGAACAGAGAAAGGGGAATGTTTTCAGAGGCCCCCCACCCTTATGTCTTGTTCTGTTAATGTGCTGTATGCATGGTGTTGTAGCTAACGCACCATATAGGACATATGTGTTCTAGTTGAAGATTGGCTTTTAGAGGAGACTTGTCCAAGTTCTTTTAAGTTTTAGTTATGACTTACTATCTGTTTTGTTGCTGATGGGTGAAAGCCTCCCCACTTCCAAAATGTCAGCCTCGTTTTTAACTTGATGACAGTGCATATTTGACATTATCCAGGGAGTTCTGTAACAGCCTTGAGTGCAAGTGGTAAGGAATTTCTCAAACTATGGAAGACATGTAATCCTTTAATTGATGTTAAAATACTAAAATCCCCCTAAGTTACTTTGCAGTTAATGATGTTTTCACATGGCAACAGCAGGACAAAAATTCCAAATCAGAACAAGAAATAAAAGAGAGATGTGGCACTGGTGGTAAAGTCAACAAGGTTTAGTTTTACAGTCAGAAAAGGTTACTAAGAAGGGTGAGCAGGCTCTGTTAGCTTCCCAGAACTGTTGTCCTGTTTACAAAGAACCAACTGGATTGCGTGTTAGCAAGACCGTTGCTTTTAGTCAATAAATTCCTACAACATTAGGCAACAGGCGTCTTTTTCTGCCCAGCACATCTTACATACCATAACAAACATTCCATGACAAATTGAGCAGAGGCCTGGACCATGGTTTCTCTGCTTGTTCTAAACTGGGACGTCAGTTAAATTAAAACGGAGTAGTTTCTTACTCTAAGGATTAATTAGCTGGTTTTAAAGCATTCTGGCCCTTGGACTGAGCATAAGATTAAGGTTATTAGAAATTGATGGGAAGTGTTTGAGCAAATACAGTACATATACACACATAAAGCTAACAGTTATGTTATAATGTGTAGGAATGAGCATTGTTTTTTGTAGCTGTTGTATTCATGTTTGATCTCTAGTACTGCTTTCACTTACAGTTTAGTATAGCCTAGCCAAGTGTGCTTCTACAGTATGTGATGGAAGTAGTGCCAGTTGTGGAGTTTGTGAAATATTGGATAAAATATTTGCATAGTGTAGTTCTTTGAGTAACCACTTTATCTACTTTATTTTCAAGCCTTGGAGATAGTGTCACAAGTACAATATTTTTCTTCTGTGTCTGTCTGCTCCTCTTTTACCTCTAACTGCTTTTCTGTTTGGTTGTTTTTATAGGGAAGAACTTCAACCTGGTCGCCAATTTTCTGAAGCGGCACTTAAACCTCAGATGTATTGTCAAGCAGCTCTATGGGGGTACGTATCCTCCATGTTTTCAAAAAAATCAATTCCCAGTTAAATGAATCAGAAATAGACGTCTCAATGGCTCGTACTCAGCCAAATTTCCCACAGAAAAAGCAAGTCATCTGTGCTCTGCATGTTGATTTTTCTCCCCCTCACTTGTTTTTATGTCCTGTCCCTACCTGCTCGGGGTGTTGTTGAGAACAAGCAGCCATTAAGTGGTTCCCTTGAGAGGCTACTGAGAGTGGGAGAAAGAAAGATTGAAGGGCAGGGAGAATCTATCTCCATGGCCCATCTAGTGCCTGTGACCCTTGGCCACCTTTTTCATGGGACCAACATGGCTCTCTTCCTGTCAGTAAAGTTAATATCTGTTCCCTGGAGGGCCTGGATGTTAAGGCAGCACTGACCTGCTGCAGACTAAGATGACTGCTTCTCTCAGCAGGTCCGTTACACTTCAAATTAGACCCAGTCTCCCGAGGTCAAAGGTTGTGTAATTTGGTCCAGTGAGTTAGCTGTACATAGTGGTCGGGTCATGTAAAACATTTCATTCATGGTTCATGAATGGTTATGATTCATGGTTAAAAAGTCTTTATGCTGATATTTATACATTGCAAAATGACAAGTTAAATCCTATTAGGAAGACTATGGTGCTAAAACAAAGTGGGACTATTAAAAACTGTTATTATAATTAGCGACTCAGAATGCAGTGGCATTTTCTGATTTAGCTTACTTTGATTTCACAACACAAAAGAAACACTATATATATATATATACACACTCACCGGCCACTTTATTAGGTACCCCATGCTAGTAACGGGTTGGACCCCCTTTTGCCTTCAGAACTGCCTCAATTCTTTGTGGCATAGATTCAACAAGGTGCTGGAAGCATTCCTCAGGGAGTTTGGTCCATATTGACATGATGGCATCACACAGTTGCCGCAGATTTGTCGGCTGCACATCCATGATGCGAATCTCCCGTTCCACCACATCCCAAAGATGCTCTTTTGGATTGAGATCTGGTGACTGTGGAGGCCATTTGAGTACAGCGAACTCATTGTCATGTTCAAGAAACCAGTCTGAGATGATTCCAGCTTTATGACATGGTGCATTATCCTGCTGAAAGTAGCCATCAGAAGTTGGGTACATTGTGGTCATAAAGGGATGGACATGGTCAGCAACAATACTCAGGTAGGCTGTGGCGTTGCAACGATGGTCAATTGGTACCAAGGGGCCCAAAGAGTGCCAAGAAAATATTCCCCACACCATGACACCACCACCACCAGCCTGAACCGTTGATACAAGGCAGGATGGATCCATGCTTTCATGTTGTAGACGCCAAATTCTGACCCTCCCATCCGAACGTCGCAACAGAAATCGAGACTCATCAGACCAGGCAACGTTTTTCCAATCTTCTATTGTCCAATTTCGATGAGCTTGTGCAAATTGTAGCCTCAGTTTCCTGTTCTTAGCTGAAAGGAGTGGCACCCGGTGTGGTCTTCTGCTGCTGTAGCCCATCTGCCTCAAAGTTCGACGTACTGTGCGTTCAGAGATGCTCTTCTGCCCACCTTGGTTGTAACGGGTGGTAATTTGAGTCACTGTTGCCCTTCTATCAGCTCAAACCAGTCTGGCCATTCTCCTCTGACCTCTGGCATCAACAAGGCATTTCCGCCCACAGAACTGCCGCTCACTGGATGTTTTTTCTTTTTCGGACCATTCTCTGTAAACCCTAGAGATGGTTGTGCGTGAAAATCCCAGTAGATTAGCAGTTTCTGAAATACTCAGACCAGCCCTTCTGGCACCAACAATCATGCCACGTTCAAAGTCACTCAAATCACCTTTCTTCCCCATACTGATGCTCGGTTTGAACTGCAGGAGATTGTCTTGACCATGTCTACATGCCTAAATGCACTGAGTTGCCGCCATGTGATTGGCTGCTTAGAAATTAAGTGTTAACGAGCAGTTGGACAGGTGTACCTAATATATATATATATATATATATATACTGTAAAGTTTAACCTGAGGTGAGCATTACATGGACAGCCATCTTCATCTGCTTATCCGGTATCGGGTCGCGGGGGCAGCAGCTCCAGTAGGGGACTCCAAACTTCCCTTTCCCAAGCCACATCAACCAGCTCCGACTGGGGGATCCCGAGGCGTTCCCAGGCCAGGTTGGAGATATAATCTCTCCACCTAGTCCTGGGTCTTCCCCAAGGCCTCCTCCATATGGTCATTAATAATAATAATGTATACTTTATTAATCCTGCAAGGGGAAATTACAATTTTACACTATGTTGTTATTACACACATGCTCAGTACCTATACATGCACTAATGGAGAGATGTCAGCGTGAAAAGGCGCCCTGAGCAGTTGGGGGTTCGACTTGCTCAAGAGCAGGAGGTGAACTGGCATCTCTTAAGCTACCAGTCCACCACCATATTTTTTTTACTTGAACTAGCGACCCCCCAGTTCCCAACCTAACTCCCTACAGACTGAGCTACTGCCACCCTAAACACAGGACCTCGGGGTCATTCCATTCTGTAGATAAATGTGCTCAACAAATTTCATGGCAAACTGATTGGATTATGAGATATAAATTAAGTAAACTTTAAATTGTTAACTGTGATGGGGTGGCCCAAGAGAAAAGCTTTTGGAATATCCAAAATCAAAAGGGCTCATCCTCTAGAAAGCACAAATTTCTTCCTGTGAGAGATTTATGTCTGTTAGATTTGAATTTTAACAGTTTATGAGTAAAAGTTTAGGCCTCATATTGGCCCGGGAATTCATCTTCAAAGGTCAAGAATTTCTACTGCATATTTCATGGTAATCTGCCAAGTAGTTGCTGAGCAATCAGTCAACATCCAAACCTACCCATGAGGTAATCATCTTTAGACATCCTCGTTACCTCGTTATTCAGGTGTATGATATACACATGTTCTGTGTCAGCTTAACCAAAGTGTGTGTGTGTGTGTGTGTGTGTGTGTGTGTGTGTGTGTGTGTGTGTGTGTGTGTATTGGCTGTGTTTATAAAGCACACAAGTGAAGCAAAACCAATGTATTCAAAAATGGCCACTGAGGAGGAATATGAGCTTTTATGGACTAAATTTGCCACAACTGTAAACCATTTGAACAGAGGGTGGTAAGCTAACTGGATCAAGAATGCAAGATGAAGAATACTGTAGTATGGTGTAATGCTCCGGTTATGTGTTCCTACAGGAAGTTACTTTCTCATCCCTATTTTTCTTCATCAGGTTCGACCTCTTACTCACCTGGTAGAACGTGCGCCCCATGTAGTCTGAGTCCTTGGCAGCATCCCGGGTCCAAATATGACCCGCATAAAAGCCCAAAAAAGAATGTTTAAAAAAATGGAAGGCAATGTAACAGGCCATAGCCAATTTTTCTTTCCAGTTGAAGTGATATGTTGATGTAAGTTTATATGTGGTTCTTGCGGACATTTCGATTTATTATCATGATATAATACATGTAGAGTATTATTGTTGTAAATGGTCTATGCCTTTGAAGATGATGGAACAGTCATATTACCCCCAAGAGCCGTTACCATAAAATGCTCTAATATTTCATGCTGTTTACGTGGCTCATATAGCTCAACCGTTATCTGTAAACTGCCATTTTCTCCTTGCCCTGAGGTATAATAAATAACTGGTGTTTGTAGATGTAAATTCTAGTCTGACTTTGATTCATAATTAGAGGTGAGCCCACGTTATTAACTAGCAAGGTCTGTGTTGTTTTTTTGCCTTCATTCAGATTTGCGTGTGTTTCCTGAACGCTATGTTGTGTGTGTGAGCTGTCCAGAGGATGCCTCAGCTCACCATGGAAACCCGAGTCTGGCCGCGGTAAGTGCTGTTTATACTCCTCTATTTCCTCTTCCAGTCGCCTGGCGAAAAGTCCTGCATGGGTCTGTGTGTTATTATAGGGATGCGTTGCCAAATTGTGCTCTCACTTCATATATGCTGATCCTCGTTATGTTAGGGGTGGGGGTGCGTTCTGGACCTGCCAGGGCTTTTCACAGACCTAGTGAGGAGGAAAGAGAGGATGGCAGGGGGTTGGATGGAGTGAGGTGGGGTCAAAAGGTGCAGAGTCACCCCTTCTCCGAAGAGTTTCTGCTCCCACATTCTGCCAATTCACCCCAGTTGTAAAACAATTTTGTGGGATTGTTGTAAACCTCAACATTAGAGTGTAGTCGAAAATATTGCCAAAACTAATTTTGTACATTTTAGCTCTTGGGAAAGTCTAGATACTTCTAGAACTCGACTTTTATCAAACCTCATTGTGGCATTGCAATCAATGTTGACATTGTCAGAACATAATATTCATCTTACATACAAATCTGGATTCTGTCAACCTTTTATCTTAGTATACACAATCATTAATACATCATATTTTCCTTTTTACATCGTATTATTCTGGGTTCAAGAGAACTGCAACAACACTCTTAATCATTCTGGTATATATAGTGTACATTGTTTGGGGTTTTAACGGAGAATTCAGTTAATGTGATTGTGTGCAGTTAACTGTCATGTGCCTTGATTGATAGAGCTCAGATAAAGTTGGGTTCAGTGGGTATTTTCCCTGTAAGAATATTATGTCTACTGCCCATGAAAGACCTACTTCTGTAGTTGTTTTTTGTCTATTCATATTACGGACAACTATCATCTGGCCAGTGCTCATTTGATCCCAAACTCCCAAGAGTATTCTGGGAAACGGTGGTGGAGCCTCTTACCTTGGCACTCACATCAAGGACAGACATCTCTCCCATCACATCCCATGATCAGTGGCCTGCTGTTTTTCTGTGGGGCTTTTGCTATTGTTTCCCTTTGAAATGTCTCTGCACTCTCCACAGTTTGGCTTCCAATGAAAGCAGGGATTGTAATATTTTTAGTGGAGCAACACAGTCGTCAGTAAAAAGTTCATATTGTGTAACCAATTTTCCAGTTCAAGGAGGCATTGCTGTCGATTGCGTTCCTCTCCTCAGGATGTGGTTCTCTGGGCTCATACAGTACAAGCAGAGGGAATTGAAGGGTGGGAGTCTTGTGGTGGAGCTCTCACTAGTCCAACCTCGAACGTGGTTTGTAAGGGAAAGATACCAGACAGTAGGGCTAAAGTTTTTCACATGACAAAAACGATTATTTGTTTACATCCTTTACTCTGTTCTAATTTGTCAGAAAATTAGGTTTCTGCAATTTCAAGGTTGCCAAGAAAATCTAAATGAACAAAAAACAGCTTATGCAGTAAGTCACAGCTGATGTAAGGCATAATAATGTTGCTGTCTAAAAATAATTGGGCCTTTGGAGTTTTATGTCGAAGTTGGTCATATGCTCAAAAAGGGGTCTTTTATTCCACAACTGTTGACAGCTCGAGCCTGCTAGTCCCGAAAAAAAATGTCACGTTCCCCTGTTTTTAGGGAGGTTTTGGTTTTGTTGTTAGGACTCAGTTTGTGTGACGTGTTGAACAAAAATCCTTAACCACAGTGGAAATGTAGACTCATCAAATTAGCACTTCTCGTAAGGTCAGGGGGTTACGTTGTGAGGGAGCTTAGGTGACATCATGGTTGGCCTTTTGTTCTGTGAAAGCCAACTTCTCAGTCCCACGCTCGAGCATGCTGTAGTCACTTGTATCTTGTAGTCTCTTGTATCTTGTTATTATTAGTCATATTTTCAGCTGTGGGTCAGTTACATTAGAAGAGGAGATGGTGAGATTTAGTCATTTTCTGCAGTGTAGAGGGAACTAGGATACCAGATATTGATTTTTGGTACTCAAAATTCAATACCGAAACCTATGTTTTTGGGTTGAGACGACAGTTGATGTTTTGATCAAACAGATTCACCACATCTCATCTGAAACATTAAGGACCATAAAGGGAGATTAAATCTTTCAATGCTAACACAAACATAATTAATCTTTTTTTTTTTTTCAACAATGCACCAAAAGACTGTAATGTTAATGGGCTTGCTCATAGTACCTACCAAGAATTGTCACCCAACTCTGCAGTCAACTCTACAAAGGGTTTGTCTAGGGAGGGTCAGTGCATTGTTTTGTTTTTACAGTCGCAACTTTGCTGTTTTGGTTCAGTCCCACAGCTCTCATCACCACCATTTCCGGCATTTTTAAATTTAGCAACAAGCAGGTCTACTGGAGCATTTAGCAGCAAATTAGAGACATTTCACTTTAAGAGCTCAACATAACAACAGAACTGAAAGGTGAGGGAATTTTGGACTCGCTAACGTTCACCATAACAACTTAAAAGGTGATAATATGTCAATGTCTGATGTACAAGTTGCTTTTACTGCCCCAAGTGGTGAAATGTCTTTTTAAGGTGGAAGTCTCGATTTTGATGTTGGAAACTAAGAGAGGGTTTCAGATGCTGTTTGACCATTAGAAAGTGCTTTGGTTTGAGTGGGCTGACGCCTCTAAAGTCATGGAGTTGAGTAAAAGGAATCCTGACATCCATCCCATCTATGGGGGCGACAGTAACGGTCTGATATTTGATCTATTTAGAGACAAATATCCGCCTGACGCACTCTGTCTGTTAGAACCTAGAACCGACTGTTGCTCTGCAGAGGTAGGTGAAACTACTGCGTTTGTAAGGGAAGCAAACAAAAGGCATCTCTTACACAGTGTTTTTCTTCTTCTTGTCATTTGAAGATTCAAGTCCCTCATAAAACGTTTCTGCAATTGTGAGTCATCACCAACCGTGAGGAGGGCAGCATGGGAAGGAAAAGCTATTGTGTAGAATTGTGGCCGATGTTTTCTAGTCAGGCACAGAGTGGGCAGCTGAGGTGAGTGGCGTGCTGGGCCGCAGAAGTTTGGATCAAAGGCAGAGCAGATGTGTTTCCAGTCCCCCCCCCCCTCTTCTGAGCTATGGACGGGCCTGTGTTTACTCATGACCTCAGCACGCCTCTGTTCTTCACAGCTCGCAACAGCTAGAAGCAGCGCTTTCCCAAGCCTTCAGGGTCTGGACATCTCCTCTCCACCAAGGCCAAATACAGAGCTATGATCTCTTTACAGAACATGATCATGTCCCTTTTTTCCATCTTGTCATAAGCTGTGTCCATTAATTTGCACCAAGTGAATCCCAACTGTTAACAGCTTGTCTTAACCCTTGAACAAGGGTGGATCCAAAAACATTTGTCATTGTTCAGGGATAAGAAGTTCTCTATTTTAGAGAAGTATGTGCCCATGCATGTTTGTTGACTTTGTTTCAGGGAAGATGTGGTGATGAGCTTAGACAAACAGGGCATGTTTCTTCTGTGGGAGCAGAGTGGGAGGAGGGAGAGGGGTTTGTGGACTAGTTTCACAAATGATCTCTGCAGGAGGTATTTCTGCCCTGACAGTTAAATAGTGTTGTTGTTTCTTTGTGCCAGTTTGAGGATTTTGTATATTTAGTTGGGCCATCATAGAGCTCTTCAAAGGCTTTCCAGTGGAAAGAATAATTAAATTTTTATAACTTAAATACTTTTAGTGATTCAAGCATTACAAGTGTTATGAATCATTACCGTGACAGATGAGTCAATAATGGTTTCATAGGATGGCATATCAGTGGTTTTATGTGTATTGTGTGACATACAAAGACATTTGAGTAATCCAAGAACAAACTGTCACTGATCACAAGCAAATATGAGTTGATTGTTGATCGGAGCTTCCCACGCTAACCTGTTTTCTGACTTGTCATCTTGTTTTTGTTTTGTTTCTCTGGCAATTTTCAGGCAAAGATGTCCAACCTCTTTGGCTTTTAAAAATCCTTGCAAAACCCATTGGATAAACCAAAAAAATGCATGGTTGTCAAGCTGCAAAAAAACCTGTTATTCTTAGCTATTCTCTGTGCCTGAAAATCTGGATGTTTTTATCCAGCAAAATTGTTCTAATACAAATGAATGACCATGGGCATTTATGTAGATTGTATAGAGCAAACCCCTACTGTATGTTAAAATAGCATAAGATAATAAATAAGAAATGGTATATGTCAAATGCATACCAAGAGAGATTTTGTCATGCTATGGCAGTGGAGTATTAGACTATTTAGCCCTATCAGCACATTATTTTCAAGTGCAGCTGCCTTAAAAGATATCCAACATAATATTCTTATCTGTGACCTTATCTTAGATGGCTGAGGAGAAACTGTTCATTCCCTGTATTTTATGGCGACTGCAGTTGGTTATCTTTTTGAAGTTGTTTCCAGGAGTCACTCAAAGTTGGGGCAAGCTCTGAGAATCTGTACTGATATCCCTTTAAATCAAGTGATTCATTCACTCTGCTCTCCTTACCCTTTTGCCAGGCTTATCACTATAATCTGACATCCAGATGTGCTGTCTTGTTGCAGCTCCCATGGTGGAGCCATGGTGCTCCGGGGCCAGGGAGGGCACTGTTGGTCTGCCTTACGTGTTGCATCACGAGAAGTGTTTTGCAGCTTTGTGTGGGAGCGAGTAGACTGGCTGACGGTGGGGGGTTAAATCCTTGTTGCTGAGGGAAAGGTGGTGGTGGTGGCTGCGGGTAGATGTTCTTTCTGTTTCGTGGGACGCTCTCCAGCTATTGGGAGTTTGCATCATTCCGTACAAGATTAGGCCACCTCGGTTCCCACACAATACTTACTGTTTTATTCACATAGCTTGTGATAATTATAATGTTCATGCACCAGCTCTCTCTCTCTTTCTCTTTCTCTTTCTCTCTCTCTCTCTCTCTCTCTCTCTCTCTCTCTCTCTCTCTCTCTCTCTCTCTCTCTTCTCTCTCTCTCTCTCTCTCTCTCTCTCTCATTCTTTCCCAATCTTTAATCCCTCTACTTCCTTCTCTCTAGTTGCTAAATACAGAATGTCCAACCCTTGGATCTCTGGTGATAATAATTCATGCACCATCTCTCTCTCTGTCTGACTTCCTATCCACCTTTTTCCTACTACTTTCTATGTATATCCAACCTCTTCCTCTCTTCATGCTTCTTCCTTTCCATCACTCAGTTCTTTCACTCTCCCTCTCTCTCTCTCTCTCTGTTGCTCTTTTGAAGTTGTGCCGACAGGAACTTAAAGGCACAACACTTTCCCTGAGAACTTCCCATTGGCTTCTTGTTGATTTTTCTTTCAAGTTGATTTTCAAACAGCATTTATTCATATCAAACAGATGAGAATACATATCAAGGCATTACGATGCAAATGATGACACCCACATCTTTCTCACAGTTGTTGTTGTTGAGGTGGGTGTGTGAGTGCGTAGGCAAATGCAAGTTTGTATGTGTGTCACTGTCCCAAATCCAAGGCTAGCTGTAGCTGTGGATATGAGAGAACGTAATGAGTGAACTTCTGCCCACACTCGAGCATGACTCCATCTCTACACAAAGGCCAGCCTGTGGAGAACTTCCTGTGTGAGGATTCTTGTGTTTGTGGGCATGCTGGAGAGACTGTTGAGGTCAGACGATATGACTCTCAGGGGGGGCCTCTTCTTTTGTTGTACTCCCCTCTTAACGCCCTCTCTTTCTCCAATTCATTCTGTAGTATCTTGTCCCTTATTTCTTGTCGTCTCCGCCTACTTCCTTATTGCTCAGCCTCTTTATTCACTCCCCCCCTCCGTCTGGCCTCTTTATTCCGTCCGCCACACCACAGACCAAAGTGCAGCTAGGTCTCAACACCCAGTGCAAAGCCACAATGCCCCAGCTTGCACTTGCAGCTTGGGACAATTACTCCTTCCCCCTTTTCTGTAGGGTCGCATGATGTCACTGGTATCATGACATATGGGAGACGACATTGATATTTTTTTTCTGTGTTCACAGCAGCTGATGGAGGCCAGAGCTTACCACATTGGCTTCCCTCATCTTAGTGTGCACATTGATCCTTTTACCAAACAGCTTATGGAATAGTAACGATCTGAAAATGTCTGATATTAAATAAACATAGTGTCCACAACCTCAAATTTTCCAAGATTTAATATCTGTCTGGTTGTATTTTCCCACTGTAAAATTCTCCTGAGTGTCTTTTAGCCATGCTAAATGTATTGCTCTGTGGATGGCGATGTCGGTCGGTCGGTCGGTCGGTCCAGGCTGAAATATCTCAACAAATACGTATTGGCTGGATGGCCATTAAACTAGGTGCAGCCATTCATGGTGGTGAGAGGATGAATCCTAATGACTTTGGTGAACCCCTGCCCTATTATTAAGTGCTCCAGCAGGTCCATCAACTTAATAGATCGACACAAAGGTTCATGGTTCGCAGAGGATATTGACTTTTGTGATTTCTTGACTTTTCCTCTGGCTCCAACATGAGGTTGACATTTCTGCTTTAGAGTGAAATGTCACTTTAGAGTGAAATGTCTCAACAACTATTTGATTGATGCCATGAAACGTGGTACATGCATGCATGGAATACAGGATGAATTGTAATAACTTTGGTTATCCCTTCATTTTTCATCTAGTGCCAACAGCAGGTCAAAATGTTTTTGGTTTATTACCAAATACATGCAAACCAAATGGCATTCCCATCAGCCTCAGCTGTACGTTGTGATTAGTGCCAACTAGCATTTGTTAGCATGCTACCGTGCCAATGATGATGAACATAGTAATCATGCTTGCTAAACATCATGAAGCTCTTCACCTGTATGCTGCTTATTCCGGTTCAATAAATATGCTCAATTTCTAAACCAGAGTTACTCTGGTATTCTCCCAAATAATTTCACAATAAATTGTCGGGCTCTCAACCTTTTAAGTTCTGCTCAATTTACCACTGGCTTCTCTTGTTCTCTTATAAATCCAGAGTCTGTTCTAGGTCAGCCAAGGAAAAGACCTAGCTTCATTAGTGGCCTGTTGAGCGCACACGTTGGTGAGATCCAATCTCTGGCCCGTTTCCTGTTCTGCCTCAGTGGTCCCCTTAGTATGTGGCTATATTGAACTTTCAACCCATTTTATCCAACTAAGAATGTACTCAAACATAGTGGCATATAATAATAATAATAATAGTAATAAAAATACATTTTAGTTGTAATGCACTTTACATTTAAGACAAACCTTAAAGTGCTACAGGTAGGATCATATAGGCAAGGTAAAAACATCAGTTTAAAATATATATAAATAGTGCAACAGCATTATTGTGCAAGGTTATACAGGGTAGTAGTAAACTTTTAAACCTGAAACTCAAAGCTACAGCCTCCTACATACAAGGCTACAGTCACTCTCACACTCCCCGCGACATTTAAACTGACTACCTCATCCTACACGCACAAACACACTTGATTCATGCATGCATGATTGTTATTATTTTATTATTATTTACACAATTTTCAGTTACTCACCAAACATCTGCAAACCACATAACGAATGACGCGATACCCGTCGATCCTGCTCCAGTACCCATTCCATTCTGTTCTTCCATACATTGTGCACGCAAACACCAACAATACACTGATAACGCTTACTTTCACTTCATGACAGTGGCTAGTTTATTTCCTGTTCGGGACAGGGGAAAGTGTTGATTTGAGCGGAGGAAGCTATTGATTGGTTGTATTGCAAGGTGATTATCATTGAATTATAGGCAAATAAGAATAGCACTATACATAACAAAACACCCTGTCACGTTGGTTTCTACCAATTAGATTAATTGAAGGGCTTTATTTAAAGCCAGGGTTTTCTGGGTCCGGAGACTGTCAACTTGCTGAGAGGTTGTATACGGAGAATTATTGAAAGCAAGAATTTTTGCTTGTGTTTGTTAGAGTGAGTTCATTTTTGTTTTTTTGGCAGTGTGCCGGATGACGTATTCTATAGCATTGTAAATAAATCTGCATTTTTTCACCACAATCCACGTTCGCTGTTCGCTGCATCTGCACCCCCTCACCACCCAACCTCAGTGTGTTCTTGTCGCCACCATCCTGTGTGGACGAGGGCTGCGCGGCCCTTTTGTCGCTCTCTGTCTTCTGAGATGTGATTTTTCCATTCACGTCTCATTCGTGTTTATCCTCTGCCTTTCACCATCATCTTAATAAGGATCCTTTAATCACTGTTTTTAACTTTTCAACATGCTTTCACTGTTTAGTAATCATGCCTCGGGCGGCGAGCATCACTCCAAGCCTCAGATAACAGAGACTATTATGAAACACACATCACACTATGACAAGCCAGTGGTTATCTTCTAAAGCCTTTGAGGTGGTTGCTGTGGACAGTATGAAGTAGGGGGCTAGTGCCAGCTGGGGTGTTGCTAAGTGTCCCTAAAGGCTTTATAGAAAACATTGTTCTTGTATTATAGTTCAAATAAGGAAAAGCCAACACTATTTGGAATTCCAGAGAATAAGTATAAATGTATATAAACTATCTTTTTATATTTGAATTTTAATTGTATTCACTATCTTATCGTTTGCAGTCTAGTGAATGTTTTGTTTTGTCCGGCAATGCCAGATGATGACAGCCGTCTGCTGTGGAGCCAAATATTTCCAGGAATAATATTTTTTGTTTACACTGATTTTGTTTGTCTTTTCTAGACGCCAAATTCTTTTCTAGAATTTGGCGAACAAAGCCGATCGGAATATTTTTCCAGACTGGGAGAAACCCAAGAGCCTTTAAACTGCCCCACAAAAACAAAGAAGACTGTGCTTCAAAAGATGTAAGTATGATCTAATGCAAAACTTTCCAACCCCACCAGTCAGACAGGATACTTGTGTATCTGTTCATATCCTCCTATCCTTTAACTTTTTCAGAGCCAAACAAGCTAGTGTCCAGCAAGAGCTCTATGGTTATGGTTCCAGTATGGGGGAACAGCAGATGGACCAGAGAACCTGTCCCCAAAAGCAAAGAGGGGAACTTAAAGCTGGAGAGTCAGAGTTCATCTCTGGATGGAAGGCTGTCCCAGAGGCAGACCACACCGGGCCTTGCCCCGGTACTTTAAATGAAGCCGTGGCTCAGATTGGGACTACTCAAAAGCAGGGTCTGACCCAGGAGCAGCAGACTGATTACAGTCCTCCAGACAGCATCAACCCAAATGGGGCCTCAGTAGTTTTCTGCCAACATGAAATCAGTCAGGAGACAAGAAAGAGCAAGAGGTGCAAGTCGAGCGATGCAGGGGAAGACCCTCGCCCACAGAGGGCCAAGAGGTCGTGCCTTGGACAACCTCCAGCCACAATGCAAACTCAATCCACCGAGTGCTCCACACAAACATCCAGGCATGACCTTCTTCCTCTGCCACCCCTTCCTCTAGTCAAAGCCAAGGCAGAGTCCAAGGCTTTCCCTGTCTCCGAGCGCAAGAAAACCACACTGGAAGTAGAGCTGCTTACTCCAGGGAAACGGGCCCAGAGGCTCCCCCTCACAAGCAATAACACGGCACAGACAAACCAAAACAGCCTGGCCGCAAGTCTGAGGGGCCTATCTGTCAAGCCTGCATCCTCAGGCTCCTCTATTAGTTCCAGATCCACACTCAGAGAGGAGGGGAGTGAAAATGTGCCCAGAACCTCTAGATTACGACGACTGAAGAGGTCCTGAGGGGGAGAGACGAGCTATAGTAAAGATGCCTGACGCCACAGAGATAGAGATGATATTGTGTCAGGCTACATGTTTTCCCTCACATGACATGCATTTGTACACGTGTCACATTTTACTACAATATCTATTCTTTTCACACACACACACACACATTCAGAGATCAAATGCTGAACACATTATGGCAATTGATACATGAGTGTTTGAGTTACGCTTTGTAAAATACTTGAAACAGACTTTGCCTCCACCCATAAGTAGTGGTGGTCAAGAGAGGCTCGCAAATGAAAGTCAAAAACCTTTAATTGGAGTTTAGATTTGGTTTTGTGTTAAAGATGGGGGGATTTCAGACAGGCGGGAGCCATGCAGTACGTCATGGCTTTCAGTCTGAAATACTGGCTCCTACGTGTCTGAAAACTGTCCAGTTTCCCCGCTGAAGCTCTGGTGTGATTGATTGCCAGTTCCAGATTTATTTCATCACCCCATTCTCAAAAACGTACTTATGTAGTTAGATTTCATTCACTTACAATTTGCTCAATAAGTTGCTAAGCACCTGAAATGTATCTTTAAATATGAGGGTATATTGCAGATTTTATTTTGAATTTGAACCCAATGTGTGTGGGATTATGAGCAGTATTGAATTATTAGTGGTTTTATTTGAGAGTAGCAGGACGTCTACAGTATCACAGGTTAAAATGTAGCTGCTGTCGTCGCCCCAACACTGGACAGGGCTGCTGGGACAGGGCCAGCTGAGTGATCCAGAGAGCACAGGGCAACTAGCGGCCAACAGTCACTCATACCCCCATGTAAAGACCAAGATGTTCCACTTGATGACATAATGTTGCCTGAATACATTACTCCCGATTTATTTTTATTGGATTGGTAAGACATTTTATAATAGAAATTTGTTTTTTCTCAACCTTTGTGGAAATATGCAAATAAATTCTTCTTCTGGAAGCAGCCAGAATGAAACGGCATGTAGATCAAATTGTTTTCCTCCCACAGTCTGGGGGCTGATGCTTATGGCAATTTGACAGTGACGGTCTGTCCAACAGTGAGGTTACTAATAAACCTGCTTTTTTGCATTAGCGGGTGTAACCTGAAATGAGTCACTCGCAGGAGCCAATTCTGTCCTTATCAAGACAGAAACAACATGGTGGATTAGTGGAATTGACCCTACTGTTAAGTCCCTGTATGGTTTAAGGTCATTCTCAAGAGGTGTTGATAATCTCTTGCTTGGGATTTAATCCTTTTAAACAGATTCTGCAGGAGTAAATCTTAAAATCAGTTTCTCTACAACATAGGCTTCTGAGGCCTGCTAGTTTTAAAAAGGCCTGCTACGTAAACCAGACCAACAAGGGCAATACTGTCTGAGAGTCATGGGGAGCAAAAGTATTTTTGTCCCCAGTATTGACTTAATTCGAGGATGGCTTGCTACAACGTAATCAAGACTATGATGCCTCTCCAGCAGCGCTTCCCAAGCCAGCTGCATGAGAAACCTTTATACGCTCCGACATGTTTGGCACGATGCATCACAGACAGACTCTTTACTCGCTCTCCAGAACAAAGACAACTTTAATTCTCTTTTCATACAAAATATTTAATAAATATGACTTTCAAAAATATATTGCCAGATCAACACATAATTCAAGTTCATAACACAAAGTCAAAAATAGAACAAAATGTTGCCATGATCTCAAAGGGCAAATGAGATAAAACATGTTTGTCTTTAAGAGCCTCATTATAAAAAAACAAAAAACTAATTTGCACAGAAACAAAAGCAGGCACTTGCAGAGCAAGGCAGTGGATTTTTCCGGATTCTTCTGTGTTCCCATTGCCCCCCCTACTGTTCAAGTATTCATGGTACAGCCTAAGATATTACGCTGACTAAAGAAGATGGGATTTCTTGCGTGCCATATTGATGCAACTTGCCTTTCAGTTGTTGGATTTTGACCGCCTTTGAACTATGTCAATGGGTGAACTGAAGCTGCTGAAGGATTTTTGTTCCCTTAAAGTATTTATCCATTAGTGGCAAGCAATATGTCTGCCAGCATGTCCATCCCTCGCAGCAGCCTTGATCCTTTTTGTTGTCTTAACCTCACTTGCCTTCAATGAAGGTCCTGGCAACAAGTAATGAAATGTCTAATGTGTGGTAAAATTAAGAAAAAGAAAAGTATCTCAGGCCAAAAGTGCCTATCCTTTGTCTTCTTTGAAATTTGGCTTTTATAGAATGCGTTGAAAAATTAAATCATTGAAAGAAATGGTAGGCTTCCACGGCTATCAAAACCTTTAAACTAGACAGAACATAAATAAAAAGGAATGATATCTTAAGGCTCTTGATTATTAAGTTAATAAATCAAATATACACAATGATTAATAAAAAAAAATTTACATATCTACATGTTCTAAATTGACATAAATTCTTCATATTGGCAGCAACTGCTGACATTGAACCCTTCCCTCCCTATCCCCACCCACCGAAAAAATAAAAATAAATAATAAAGTTGATCTTTTTTTCTTATTTGACAGTTGCTGAAGTCTAAAGCTGAAAAGGCACTTTCTCTAAACGGAACTAGAAAGAATTCAAACAAATACTATAAAAAAAAAAAATTAGCTCTAGCGTTGAACACGTCGAGTAGTTTTAGTCATTGTACAACAATTACACCAGGAGCCCCTTCGATGCGCACACTAAATTAAAAAACAAAAAAAAGGGAAATGAAATGCAGAGGAGGACACTTTTGCAACTAGTTCTACAGTGAAATGTATATCAGTGCCTTGCGTTTCCAGCCAAACAAAGCAACTGTCACTGCCAGTGTAAGCCAGCTTGTCAAAACTTAAATTAACACGGGGAATATCGGAAAATACTGTGGGGTCACCACTGACACGACAGTTTGCTAACTACACATGCCAAAGCTCCCCCGTCTCACCCACCACCGGGGTGTGAAGGCATAAGTCTTGGTTGCACAGCAACACAGCTGTCTGCTATACAATGTAGTCCATCCTGTTTATGCTGTTTGCTGTCTCCAAGTCTCTGTTGTCCTGTTTATTAGTCCAATTCGGGTGTTTGGATGTGGAGTTGGGATTGGAGATGGGCGTCTTCTCGTCCCTCTCCACCAGTGTGTATGCTGGCTGTTTGGCAAAGCGGCCCTTCTGTAAGTGCCTCTCCTTGTCGTCCTCATCCCCCTCGGGATGATTTGTCCTTATTTTGGCAATGATAGAGTTCTTGTTTTCGTAGTCTTTGATGGCCACCGTGAGGCCCACGTGCTTCTCTATAGGGTTCTTGATCTGGTTAAGCTGCTCCCGCACGTTGTTGGTCGTGTTGTCCTCGGCGCCGGTGGCCGTCGTCCCGTTGTGGTTGCTCTGTTTCCGCCGCCGGCGCATGCACCACAGAAAAATGGAGACCAGTACAAGGACCCAGATGACGATGAAGATGGAGCTAAGGAGGGGCACTAGGTAGTCTGGCGGAAGAAAACAAGACAAACAGGTCAAAGAGATGCCACATTTAGAAGTTAAAAGAAGTAAGTCCCAGTTAAACAATGCACAAAAAGGTTCTATTATATTACTATGTCAAGCTTCCTAAATTATTAGCATGCTTTTGCCAGTGCAACATGACCTCTGAGACCTCGACAAGGGAGGAGGCTGCTTCTATTTGGCCGTGGTGGCAGTCTGCTGTCACCGTGTTGATGAATGGCGGACATGTGCGGGAGTCTGACTACGAGTCCAGCCAGTTGCAGTACGAGCCAATCTAAAGCCACATAGCCAAGCAGCTCTGCTCTTTTCACCCAAGCTAGATTCTTTCTATGCTCCATTAAATAAGATGGCAGACCCGGGTGGCACGAGTTACGCGGTAGTGTTAGGAAGAATTTTTCACACATGCACGTTTTTCTTTAGTGCTTGGCGTTGCTGTCATATTCAGGGCTTGGCTCAATCTAGTCTTGTAAATAAAGCCTAATCCTCCCACCGTCTGCGTGTGCAGGTCTGGGAAAAAGCACAGGCAACAACAAGAGTTTGGAGGCGGTTCATACCAGTTTTGCTGGGGCTTGGCACGCGCACTTCTGCGATGGCGGTGATGATGGTGTTGTTCCCGTTGCGTTTGCTAACCAGGTCGATTATCCTGTCTGTGATCTCTTTAATGGGGCTTCGGTCCAAACGATGGTCCTCCGTGGACTAGAAGTAAAGAAGAAAAAAACTGAGGTTTGAAATCTGTTGGTTTAAGTTCCATCTCGTCTGCCATTAATCGTGTTTACATGCCGTCTACTGATGACACAAGACAACCAAGCCTAAATCCACCACATAACCCATTAGAACATGTCTTAATGCTGCAGGCTATAAATCAAAGAGGATTTTTTTTTAGTAAACATTCATAGAGGGAGACAAACATGACAAACTAGGAGTGGGAGGAGGTACTTACGATGCAGACGTGGATTTCGTTGCTGGCTGAGAATGAGGGGTCACAGGTTATGGACACAGAATGCTCCAAGGAGAAATTCTTCACTACATACAAGCGCCTCAGCTGCTTACACACATCCTCCACAGTCAAGCTCTGGAAACAAAGAAGAAGAAAAGAAGAAAATGTTAATGCACGTGGAAAAAATAGATGCCAATCAAGAAGAAAACGGGAGCACTAGGCCTGCATTTTGGCAGCAGGTTCAACATGCTATCTGGTTGGGATCCACCTCATTTAGATTAAAGACCACAGGCTCATATGCTTGTCACTATCTGCTGTCATGCTTGTTAGGCAACTGGCGAAGGATGATCCTATGTGGTGACAGAGTCGCCAGTGGTTCTGTTTAGCTCAAATCCATATGATCCTGAAATTAATCTCGCAGTGTGGTCGGGTTAAGAGGGGACTGGCATGGAGTTGGGAATGCCTGATTCTCAGGAACACCAAAACTTGGATACAGTCAACAGAGAACAGGAAGAGAGCTGAGAAAATATCCCCACATTCTTTCTTCCTGGAACACATTTGAATACATGACTGAATTGTTCAGGAGTCTTAGAATAAAAGTCTTTTTGCCCAGGAGAGGTGGTTGAGCATTTCTGAAAACCTGATCTTTCACACTTTGCTGCTTCCATTCATCTAAGAGTGGTGGTGGGGGAGAGGCATGACAAATGACCCCAAAACCCTTTAATTCAATCTCTCCCTCCCGGGTGTCTAGGTAACTCACTGGAGGCATGGTCTCCTTGTTGAAGGTGAAGGTGATGTTGGCGCAGCTGTTGTCCTGGTAACTGGAGCTGGGGTGGCATTTGGTGGGACGCGGGGGAGGGTTGGAGCGCCAGCACTCTCCAAGGCCGAGGCAGGGCTTCACAAAGCAGTGGCCCTCCCTGATGGGGATGCAGCTCTGGCCTGAGGGACACCCGCCTCGGCCTTTGGCACCCATGTGGCATGATGTAGGGCCACACCACATCTGGAGAGAAAAACATGACAGGGGAAACAATGTTAGATAATGTCACAGACTTTATTTTTAAACAAACAAAGTATAAAGAGGACAAGGGCTCAGGAAGGTTTGTCAGCTCATCACTTTGGTCTTGACTGTAATATCTCAAAAACTACTGAACAACACCCAGCCCTCCACCGAACTGTAAACGGAATAGAAAAAAACATAATCAATGGCACCAGTTTTTTCCCATTCAAGGATAATAGTGGCTCTGTGTAGATTGCATGTCAAGGGATATGCTCCTGTGATCCGATAGAAACACAGACAGTAAAATGAATGGACACCACCACGCCGTAGACCTTCACGGAGACCAGTAAAGTCTATTAGAAACACTTTATCGGTTATGGCTGAGCGTTACCGTGCAGCATCCAACGGAGCTTGAAAACGTAGATATGACGTGAGCAACCTGTCTGAAAGTTGTAAGCCTTCTGGTAGCTGTGCCAAGAGAAATCTCAATCATTCCCAATCAGCAGAGACAGAGAGCGTAGGTATATGTAAGGAGATAACACGGGCACAGGCTCATTATTGCTAACTAAAATAGCTAATGTAAGTCGAAACTGCCTGAAAGCTTATCCTGTACTGTCCGGTAATTCTAAAAGTTATTTTTCCCCAGGAGTAGCATAGTTATGACATAATTGTTTTACAAAAACTTCTGCTACGGAGCCATAACATGATATACAAGGTAATGGAGACTTTTATACATCGTCATGGTTATTTCCAAATAAACTATGGACAAATAGAGTCTTTAAACGCTTCAGATGTAAAGTTGTTCACTGTCAAAGTGACGCCAAAATGAATGGCAGTCAATGGGATGCTGGCGGGTGATGACATGTTAGCGTCAAAATGGTTCCGTAGGAGGTGCTTTTGCGTAGAAATTGTGTTCCCATATCAGACTATGTCCAGCATGGCGGGGGTGCACGAATTAGAAAATGTCACAATTCAATTTTGATTTTTAGGCTCAAGATTTGATTCAAAAACATCCCATGTGATAGCATACACGGCATTCCAAAATAAAAAAAGAAATCAATTTTTGGAATTCTATGAATAGATTTTGAATCTGTAGATCTTGAATTGTGATACGAACACCCCTAGCAGCCTGTACTTTACCACCTAGATCATTTTTACCCAGTGATGCATTGTCTTCCCGAATGGAACAGTATCAATGAGGCGCCTTTGTTGATCTGGTGGTTAGACAAGCTTGACACTGATAGCACTACTTCAGGCCACTTCTGTATATCACCCAATCTTCACCCAGTGTGACTTTGGCTGGCATCTGACACCTATTTCTAACAGTGCCATTATTTCTCTCTTTTTTTTCTCTCAAAACAAACTGCAGCATCTCTGTATAGAATTTGACACTCCCAAGCCAACTCCAACCTGTGACAGTGTTGTTGTGGCCCGACATGGCCCTACCTGAGATCTCAGAATACCGTGAAGTGAGATGCAACTGCCCACGCAAGCTTTGAGTATATAACTAATTCAACACCCAATTATTCTCCACAGCTCTTCTTCCATCATTAAACTATGACATTGTGCTTCAAAGCTGTCCAGAGCCATCATAAATACTTTGCTTACTTCCACATTTCGTGTACAGGCAGGGTATTTTTGGACATACCTTTGTGCACACAACTTTCCCATTAGAACAGTGGCAAGTGTTGCAGTCTTCATCCCATTTGAGTCCATCAGGGGTGACGTGTCCATTGACAGAGCAAGGTCTTCTTGTCACTGTATTAAATACAATCACAGCATTAGGTCAGAGAAAGGTGCATTTGTTATGTGGATTTGTCCTTTATAATCTCGTGAAGACTTCTACCTTCTTGACAGTGGGGTCCAGTCCTGTCTGGTGGACACACGCAACGATACCCGTTGATCTCATCCACACAGATGGAGCCAAAGGCACATGGAGAGGACTGGCACTCATTAATATCTGTCACAGAGGAGAAGCGTGAAAGGTAAGAAATGGCTCATTTTTGAGAATAAAGAGAACAGACAGCACACAAACATTGGGTGAAGTAGTCGGCACACAAATCTAATTCCTAAGCTAGATTCAAAGGAAGTCATGTGCCATTTGAACAGTACATACGCATGCACACCAGTTAATAAAAAACAAGCAAACATGCTTTAAATCATTCCTGGATGGTTTCTTTTTTTGCCCCATGCAGCTTTATTAAAGGCAGCATCATTAGCAGGTATGCAGGAGCTAAAGGCTGGACTTAGCAGAACAAAGGGTTTGCAATGGGAAAGAATGTGGCCATCTGAAAGCCTTTAAGAGGGAAAACAATCTGTGTAATCAGTGTCAGAGCATGGCTGATTAGCTGTTGGCCTGCTAAGCCGGTTTTCCCCCGGGGACGGCAGCAGGGCCCGGTGGAGTGACACTGAAATGGCTCGGCCTGGCCTGCAGCCCAATGCACAGAGAATTGGCCGGCTAGACCCTTCATTTGCAGCGACGGCGATGGTCTTGCGACCCCGGACCTGCTCTAACTTATGGCTCAAATGGGGATCAGTGAGAAGTGGGAGGCAGGGTTAATACTCACTGATCCGACAGTCTGGACCAGCGAAGCCTGGGGCACACTCGCAGCGGTACCAGTTATCCCCGTCAACACAGGTTCCACTGTTATAGCTGCAAGGGAAAAAATGGGTGAGACTTCAGCTTGTATATCAGGCTTGTTTTACACACTGACATCTATTTAAGCTTTAATACTCAGCAACAATCATTTCTCAAAAGGTAATTATGGCAATCAGACTTGTTCCTTTTTTGACAAGTGTAAATGCATATGGGAGTAAGCTCCAGTGGTATGTGGCTAAATAAGAATTGTGCCAGGGAATTCACAAAAGATTTAGTTGATTGCGTCCCAGGAAGGACAGTGAAGGGTGTATGCCTGGTTCTCAGCGTTGAGACGGTGACAGAGAATGCCTGCAGGTGAGAAACTACGATACAGGAGGAGCACCCTGTTTACATCTGTCTAAATCTACAGGAAATGTTTGGCTTCCACCTACCATGGGTGGGGACTGCAGTCGTTGGTATCTAAGAGACAAAAAAAAAAAAAAATAGAGGAAGGGAGGGGAAGAGAGAGACAGACAGTTGTGAGTATTGTATATTTTTTCTCTTTAATGTATGAGTGTTTAGTGCACATGACAGCAAAGAGCACGTCTGAGCTTGCGTGTGCAAAGGTGTGTTGGGCCAGTTGGGCCTGGACTCTGCACCGTCTGATTTTCTGCCTACTCTGCAAACAATCGATCTCCCCCACGCCCACCCACCACCGACAAATTGTCCACACCCAGATTCCCACCCCGACAGTTTCTCCCTCGCAAAGACGGGGAAATGTATGTTTTGGGGTACATGCATACATAGGCAGAGATCCCAGGGAAATGGAGCAAGGCTGTAGAACGAGCCGACATGTGACTGTTTGGACAGGAATAGAACGATGAGAGGGGAAAGACGAGTGTGTGTTGGAGGAGGAGGAGGAGGAGGAGAAGGGGGAGAAACATCTGTCTCCACTTTCCCGAGCCCCTTCCCCCCCCCCCCCCTTCTTTCTCCTCTCATGGCAGGCAGCAGCCGAGGTTGAGAGGAAAGAGATAAAATCTATATATAAAAAAGGTACAGATCAAGAAGGATCGGGAGAGTCAGTTTTAATTGGATGCATGCAAGACTTCACCGCTACACTAGGTAGCAGGAGGTTTATCATCATTTAATAGCAATAGCTGTCCCCCTTATCCCATCTACAATTTAACGAGCACTTACTCTGGGTGCACGTGGGACCCTCCCAGCCTTCCTTGCAGACGCAGGTAAACGACTCCCCAGTCACCACGCAGGTACCTCCATTCTCACAGGGGTTTGGCAGACAACTTGAGTTTTTGGCTGAAATAGAGAAAAAGAAAAAAATTGTTGTGTCAGTCAGTTTTCCCCCCCCAACTTTAAAGAGGATTATCAGTCAAATCAGTGCTTATAAACTTTAAAAACTGTCACAGGAGACTGCTGTTGGTTTGGCTTTCCGTTTTCTCTGAGGGAATCTGCATTCCATGACTTTGAAGTGTATTGTCAGTGCAATCAGGGATTTTAAGCGGATATCTGTCAGCACTCAGGGGAGAGGGAGAAGCAGGGAGATGGGAGAAGAGGGAGCGCTGACAGATAGAAGGGATAAAAACTGTTGGACCTCGCTGAACTGACAGATCTGATTAATATCTGAAACCAGACAGAGCTCTCCCACAAAGCAATGTTTTGTGTGTGTGTGTGTAAATATATAACACTGAACCAAACAGCGACTGTGTGACTCACCTATGTTACACGTCGTACCTTCCCACCCTGGGGAACACTTGCATTGGAACGTGTCACCCTCATCATGGCAGGTGCCTCCGTTGTTACATGTGGCTTCATCACATTGACTTTCCCCTGGAGAAAGCATTTCAAGTCTTAGTTTCTTAACACACACGGATTGTTATATAAAGACATAAGCACATACCATGAGCCTGCACAGACAGACTACATGGGTGTGGAGAAAAAAAAAAAAAAAAAAAAAAAAGGTCTCTTACGGGAGTGGCACGTTTTTCCCTTCCAGCCATTCTTGCATTCACAGAAGAAATCAGTCACCAGGTCTCGACATGTCCCTCCATTATGACAGGGGTTGGTACTGCAGTCATCAATGTCTGGTGGAGACATTGGATAGTGTGCGATTTACATGCAGCATATCAAACACATCATCACATTTTGTATGTAGGGAGGTGTGGGTTTGATAGTCCTACTCACTGATCTCGCAATGGTCGCCCTCCCAGCCGTCGCCGCAGATGCACTGGTACACGCTGACTTTGTCGATGCAGGTGCCTCCATTGCGGCATGGGTTACTCTCACAGTCGTTGATATCTGATTGTTTTTTGTTTTGTTAAGTGGAAGAAAAGAAAAATGTGAGTTTGAGAGTGCTCTTGCAGAGGCCTATCTGATATATCATGATCAGTTGTGCCTTGTATTCTATATTGAGTGTGTGGAGTCTGGTCTTACTCTCGTGGCAGTAGGTGCCTCTGAAGCCCTCCTGGCACTCGCAGCTGAACTGGCCCCCAGCCTGGCTCCGGCAGCGGCCGTGAGGTCCACACACATTTGACGAAATGTAGCGCTCTCCTCCCGGTGTGCTGTTGGACGCCACGGAAACTGTGCAGCTGTCAATCACTGTGGAGAGGAGAGACCGTTAACAACTGACAAACCTTGGTTTAAACGGACAGTCGCTCCAAATAATAAAATGTGGTTTGTGTCTTCTAAGTGATAATAAAACATGTGAATTTAGTTTATTGCTGATTTTCAAATGAGAAAAACAGCTTGCTACTCTATTCTAAAAAAAAATTGTGGGAGAGCCAAAAAGTGACAAAGAGAAAGGAAGAGATTAAGAAAGATCCAATGTGCAGGCCTTTACTGATGATAAAAACCACCATTCCCTAAGAAAACCATATCAGTGTAAGAATGTGAAAAGAAAAAATGATGGAAGAAACAGCGATAAGCTGTTATGCTTTCATAAGCAATTCAGAGTGATCTTTTTCACTCTGCACTAAAATCCCTTCCTTTCCCCCTGTCTGATCAGGTTAGAAGAACAGGGTAAATTTTCTCCCCTGTAATCACTTAATTCTTGCCAAGAGCAGAGAGAATCTCACCGTCTGTTGGTCCACTCACTTAATCACACACACACAAAAATGTGCAGTCGCTGAGGGGGGGAAAAGAAGAGGTAGCCCACCAAGTCATTACCAAGAACACACACAGTGCTATCAGCCTTTTGCCAGATTTTCAGGGAACTCAGAGGAGAGGAGAATTATTGGAAAAGCTTTGCTGAGGAGATGGAGGGGGGGTGTTCATTAAGGGAGCTACACTCAAGAAAAAAAAAAAAAAAACTTCAGCACACAAAAACAAAAATTTAGGGATTGCCCTCATGGGAAAAATGTGGGCAACGTGTTCACGCAAATGGCGAAGACCTGATCTTATTCAGCATTTTACTACAGCATGCTATGCAGATCACCTCACAGCAATGTCCTGGAAAAAGACAAAGAGTGAAAAGCTTGTGGCTGTTGCAGGCAGGAGGAGACGTACCTTTACAAGTGGTGGTGCGACAGTGGTCTTTGAGATGAGAGCAGTTTTTGCCCTCGTAGTCCTCAGAGCAAGCGCAGTAGTAGTCTGTGGCCAGGTTGAAGCAGGGCGCTCCATTCTGACACGGGTTGGGGGAGCAGTAATCGATATCCAGCTAGGGCAGAAAGGTATTGAATAGAGAGCGGTGAACCTGATAGCCGACATGGTTTCTGCTACACTGAACGGAGCAAAACCCACAGCATCCTCCCTACAGGCTGTGCCAGGAAACAACACACGCACAGCACTTGGAGGGAAGGGGAATAACAAGGAAGAGACATAGGAGCCGTCCTCCGAGTCTGGGCTTCAGCACTGAGGAATGTATCCCGCTGTAGCCAGGAGCAGCTTCAACAAAGCACTCCCTTTTAAAAAGGAGGACTGTGGAACAACAGCCATTTAAGGAGGGTGGGGCAGGAAAGCTTTACAACGAACCCAAAGATACAGCAATGCTGGAAGAGGGGGCTGGGGGTTGGGCAAGGGCTTAAGATGCTTAATCATAGCAGAGGGGATGTGCGCTTAATTTTGTTCATGATAGTGGTGGGAGTAGTGTCTCACCTGGCAGAGATTTCCTGAAAACCCAGCCAGACACAGGCACTGGAAGCCATTAACTTCGTCCTGACAGCGGCCGCCATTCAGGCACGGTGAGCTCGCACACTCGTCGATGTCTCTCTCACAATGCTCGCCGGCAAAGCCAGGGGGACACACGCAACGATAGCCATTTACTAAGTCCTGAGAGAAAGAGAGAGACAGACCAAAACCAGGGTTAACCTCATGCAGCCAAAACTTTGATTATCTGCTTTGAAAGGGTGGGGTCCAAACAATAACTGTCAAACCAGTGAACAGAGTGACGAGCGAGGCTGAGAGAAGGGGGGGCGTGCCAACTTTGGAGGGACATTATCACAGCTCCACAATTATTACAAGATTTTCCTGGCATGGGCTCAACACAATAATGTTTATGGTAATTCAATCTAGTGTGGTCAAGGAACTTGTGTGTCACTCCCTTCGAAACCCCTCTGAACCCACTCCCCTCAGATTTGATTTCAGAGAGGAATTCCACAACAATTCCACTGTCGGTTTGGAGAGAACAGTTTACAGCAGCTATTTATACAACCAATGTAAATGTCTCGGTCTTCAACAAAAAGACACAATGAAACAAACAAGCTGGCAGAGCCAGATAAAGAGAGATGTTTTTGACCCAACACGTACCTTACAAGTTCCCCCATTCTGGCACTGGTCCTTGCAGTCGTTTATATCTGGACGGGAAAACAATAATGTGGATTTAATCTCAACAGATTGACTGAATAGTCTGTCTTTCAAAACAAGCCCGTGCTTTATTTTCCCCATAATAGGGGCCTTTAAAAATCATAGTCAGAGCTAGAGAGCTGGATCATGTGGCTGCAGAATTAGTGCAACACACAAGTATTGAGCAACCCTGTCTGTTGCCAAGTGAAACTAGTCCTGGGATTGTCACAGCAGCCTTGGCCACACACAGGGCTGCTAATGATATGGCAGATTATTTTACACTGAAAGAAAAGGGCTTTTATTCAGCCTGTACTGAATGAAGAGAAATAAATAAATACATAAAAAAGAGGAGGAGCTGGACAGGTGTCCCACTCCACAGCTGTAGCTGACAGCCTTAAACTCACTAATGTCGCAGTTCTGCCCCATCCAACCGGGGATGCACTCGCAGAAGTATCCACCAATCAGGTTGCGGCATGAGTTGGCATTGACACAAGGCTTGCTCTCGCATTCGTTGGCATCTAGAGAGAGAGAGAGAAGGGATTAGAGGCATTTGCATGTGCAGTTGACAGGCGTGACGTTGTGGAAAGAGGAAGAAAGGCCGTGTGGCTCACCTATCAGACATGTCTTCCCTGTCCACTGTGAAGGACAGTGACACTTGAAACCGTTGACTATATCCTGGCAGGTTCCACCGTGATTGCAGGGGTTTGGAGTGCAGTCGTCAACATCTAAGCAGAAGAAATCAAGTCTGGTTATTCAACATGATCTTTTCTATTAGGAGTACTAACATTTAATGAGTAAAGGTAGAGTGCAATCTCACTGATAGTGCAAGAGGGGCCGCTCCAGCCTGGCGCGCACTGACATTCGTAGCCTTGACTAGTTTCTGAACAGCTCCCTCCATTAGAGCATGGATTGGACAAACAGGCATGTTCGGCTAGAAAGAGAAAGAATGTTTTTGCAGACATGTCACACAGTGTGAATCACTTTTAAATAGGAAAAAATACACTGCTGGATTTTCCTTTTTTGAATTGATGACACTTATTTATTGATTTTACCCTTTTTGGCAGGTCTCAATCTATATTGTTTTTTCTGCTATTGTAGCTGACATGAGAATATTTTACTGTGACATCATGTCATCTACATTTGACCTATTATTCACAAGAAACACAAATAAGATGCAAAAAAGCATTTCAGCTTCAGACTCTCGTGCCTTTATAAAAAAAAACAAAAAACAAAAACACACTCCTCTGCCCGA
Organism: Etheostoma perlongum; assembly: GCA_026937815.1. Lineage (NCBI taxonomy): Eukaryota > Metazoa > Chordata > Actinopteri > Perciformes > Percidae > Etheostoma > Etheostoma perlongum. Next base: position 11,939,660 of record CM049387.1, read on the forward strand.
GACCTGTCAGCAGAACATACCCAGGGGTCAACTTCCCTCACCCATAACCCCTCCCATGTCCCAAAAGCCCGCTCAAAATCCCCCCATCTCACTCTCATTACCCGCCCAGCAGACCACACCACCAGGAAATCATCTTTCATGCTAAGTTGACCTGCCCAACGCACCGTGACTTCCCTCTGACTCCCCGCCATTCTTCCTCTGTGAGGCGGCACAAGATGAGAGACTGGCGGGAGGGCGAGCGGCAGAGGGGGGAGCTCTAGCCTGGAGTTTCTCCTTTATGGACGAGTTAAGGATGAGTGGGTCCCAAATGAATTAAAAATGAATGATTCACTCATTCACTCTGGAAATAACTAGGTGGTTGGAGGTGATCAGTGGACGGCGGCTATGGTATGCCGTGGGGAGGAGGGAGGAAGAGGATGAAGCGCTGCACCCTGGGGCTTCCGTGTTACAATAGCCTGACGTATCTCCTGGTCGACGGACCTCCTGTTACGAAGGGCACAGTTTCGTGACATCTCTGCAGTTAAGCTGTCAGCACCCCGCGAGGCTCAGATTTAATGAGGAAGAAACCATCATCTCCATGGTAAGTGTTCACAGGAGCTGAACCTTAGCACCACACCCATCTGTCTCGAGTGCCTGAGGAGCAGAGGGATGACCGGCCCCTGAAGATCAAACTGGTGGATTACCTGACTCGGGGGCCACTCACGCTGAAGTGGAAACAAGATTATTGCCATATTACCACCTCCTCTGATTACAAACTCAAGGCACCTTTGACCTTTTGTCTGTAAGCTCAGAAAGACAAGAACCTACCCACTTACTATAATTAATTTTAGGTTCCAAATGTAGATCGTCTTATAAACTAAAAAGAACACATAAAAAGGTTCTAGGGAATCTTGAAGCCTCTATTTTTGTTTGCCAAAAAATGTTAAAAATAAGATTTAGCCAGAGCAATATGGCTTCCTTCATTCACTAAAGATGTAAGTAGCTTTAAATGGGGCTTTCACAAAGTTGGGGACTTGCGAAAGATTAAATAAAGATTGGTCAAAAACAAAGCGGCAGCAGACAAGATATTTAGACTTGTATTCCCACTTACAAGTCAACAGCTACAGAGACCGGTTCCTACATTTCCCATAATGCAACATGATAGCATTTATTGTTAGATCCTCCACACCTGGTTTCCCACACCTTTCCAACACCACAACCCCAGTTCATAATGGTATAAATGTAAAGTTATGAGCTCAATCCAAGGTTATTTTCTCAGACTTTAGAAAACTCCCAACAGGGCTGACTAGTACTCATGGCGAGTACACTGTATCAGTGGAGTGCACATTAAAAGCTTGCTAGCAATAACAAAGAAAGCTAAAGATTATCTTGCAGAAGGTTACGGACACTCACCTCTCTCACAGTTGCCACCAGAGTAGCCCTCAGCACAGGTACACTGGTACTTGTCAGGCCCTGTGTTGATACATGTCCCTCCATTCAGGCATGGCTGGTGAGTACCACAGTAGTTCAGGTCTGGAAAAGAATTGTTTTATACAGCTTTAGCTAGTTTTGACACAACACAAGGTACTTCTACAGCAACTAAAATTAGACATGGGAATTAACCTTTATCGCAAAGGTGGCCGCCCCAGTTGGTGTCGCACAGGCACTGCCAGGGCTCTCCACAGGTGCCATGTACACAGCCAGGGTGGGGGATACACTTGTCACAGTACTGGCCCTGCCAGCCATACAGACACCTGCAAGATACAGAAAGCCATGCCGTCAGCCTCAGATGTGGGGCGTAAAATAAAAATCAGCCCAAATATACACACCCACATGCCACAGTGACACATGCAGAACATTCAAGGAAATTCACCACAAATCACAGCAAGATAAAATAATCCCTGTGGTATCTGAAAATGATAATATCTTAACTCTTTTGTTTATTCCAAATTCCTTCCCAAGCATTAATCTGAATTTAATTACACCTTAGCGTGTACAGCGTGGAGCTGCACAAATAAAACAAAGAGCCAGTATTCTAGCCCTCAACACTGGGCTGCGTCTTAAAAAAACTACAAATGAACCTTAAGTAGCAGGGTGTTTATGCAACAGCTTTTAAACAATACTTGCAGACGGGGAAACAGAGGTCTATTTAGCATTTTACCAAACACAAAAAAACAAAACACTAAATTACAGTTCCAATGGGACCTGTAGTACAGCTAACATTAGCATGCGACCAGACGCTCCCTTCAACAACACTCTGCCTGTGGCTTGGCAGCAGAGATATCCTTGCAGAGAGTGTTTGGCTGTTACAGTGCTGCTCATCCTGGTTCCCATGAGTCAGGAGGCAGGCTTGTGCCCCAGGGCCGAGGAGCGGAACACAGCTTGCTGACCACTGAAATGTCCAGGTCCATAATTACACCAATAATGCTGCCCCTTTTCTTCCAGGGCTCTATAATTAAGACTGAAATCCAGCCTGACTGATAAGTCTGCTCCTCAAAAAGGTGGAGAGGTGGTGATACAGTTGCTGCTGTGGAGCCTAGTGACAGGAAATAGTGTCCCTCTGGGGGAGCGGCGCGCTGATTAGCCCCAAGGAATGGACGGACTGTAAAAATAAACGCGGTGGTTAAGTAAACCTCTGTCTGTGATTAAAGAGGCTATTCTTAAAAGTGTGCTAATCCTCTCCATGAGAAGCAGAGCAGGGTTCCTCAGCAGGATCTCAAATCATTTACAGTTATTACACAGCCAAATTACTTGGGAATGTGACATTAAATTGCGCAGCACAGCTGACGCAGACGCCCAGAAAGATTTCAACCCTCAACATTAAAACTTAACTCTGTAGTTAATGCTTTTCATTTTTCTACAGTGGCAATATTGGTCCACAGTTGCACTGGTATTACTCTAGATCATTGACGTTCCACTTCTGGGGTTGCTCTGTTGCCAACAGAAATTCTGCCCGATTTCACAAACTTAGGCCGGACATCTTTTGCCTTGGGCTTCCTTTGTGTTGGCATTTCAAGCCAAGCTCAATAGATTTGAGAGGGAGCATTGGTCTGGCGAGTCTGCTCTGTATATTCTCTGCAAGAGGTGTGACCAACGGGCATAGTTCAAATGACTCGGTACACAACTGGATAGTCCTTCAACCAATCAGACCAACGATCTGGGCGACATAGAAGCAACATCAACGGGTTCCTGTGCTTTGGTGGGCGCTATATTGAATATAAAAAAGAAGGTGCTTGGTCACTTCTCTACCGTCATCGTGTTAAACCCGCCAATAGCGCGCCAGGTAGATAAACCAGTTTGTGATTGGTTGCCGCAAAATTGTGAACTGAAGCAGGAGAATTAAACGTGCAGGTTTCCAGACCGAGCTGCAGAGTGAAATCAAATCACCGGCCAAGTGGGCGGGGTTTACCAGGTCTACTGCAGTGGAGGAAGGTCTGGCAAAGTGAGACTACTAAAAGAAAATCCTTTGGAGTGACATAAATCTACTACTGACAGAGGTATTGACAAGGAGGCTACCCTAACCTGCAGCCAACGTTGCTAGGTACTGCTGTTTGACACCGCAACAGATACAAGAGAAAACTACTCCCCGACTACAACAGTAGTCGAGCTGGCCTGGAGAGTTTGTTGGCAGAGTGCATATAAACCGAGTTAAACCCAGAGCTTTAAATATGGCCACACCTGTGCAAAGACCAAAGCAATTCAACCTCATGTTCTGCCGGTGGCCACACAAGCACTTACAAGAAACCTGATGATGTCAAAAGCTTGGGAAACACAACAAAGCTGCGGCAGAAAACGAACAAACCTGATGGTCACTGTGCTTGATCTATAGCCAAATCAGACAACTAAGAAAGCAACCAATGCCTGAGCTGTAGAGTCAGCCAGTGAAGGGCCTCCTCCAGGATGAGGATGAGATACAACTCTTACTGCACACAATGCCCCAGCTCTGATATCCATCTGCGCCTGGCTTTTCCTCTGGCTGTGTGCATAAACAGCATTAGGAAGCCATTAGCTACACAAACAATACACTTTGAGGCTCATCCGAATGTTACACACGATTTGACTGATAACACTTGCCTCATTCGAGGGAAACGCATAGCCTACATTTCCAACATGGAAGTCTTTTCTCAGACTGGCAGCTCCGGTCCAAAGCTGCACAAGAGATTTATAAGCAGCTCAGCCTGCATCTCTGTTAAAGCCCTGGTACTGATAGTCTCTTGGCCAAAAAACAGAGCACATACAGGGAAAGAGCCATGCCATGTGCTTTGACACAATCCCTGCATATTGGAATGATCCACACCACAGGCTTCTGGCCCCGGTCTACATAATAAGTAAAGACACTTCAACAAACCAGGTTTGACATTTTACAAAGTAAAAAAGTAGTGAAATCACTCACAACAAACTAATAGATCATACAGAGCTGCTTCTGTCACTTACTTGCATCCACCTGGCTCCTTACATGATCCATGTTCAGTGCTGCAGCCTTGTCGACATATTGCTAGAGGAGGAAGAAGAACAATCACTGCCTGGTAACTAGATTCAAACCTAGCTCCATTTTTTTTGCATGTTTTAATTATAGCAGTAAATTATTATAATTACTACCCGCTATGACATTTCAGCCTCCAAGAACAAAGGCTGTTGTTGACAAACAACCAAGTCTGCCCTGCCATATAACACAGTAAAATATTTAATAAAAAAGTGACTATTGCCCAGGCTGATTTTCTGGCCATATAGGCAATGAGAAGCAAGAAAAGAAAAAAGGATGCAACAGTTAAGAAACAAAGCCTTCCATTTAATGCAAACAACTCAGCAGACAGTGTATCAGCATGAATCACAGATTACAGCCTGGCTGCTACTTTAAGAAGACTCATTCACAGTCATAAATACTAATCTGACTGTCTCGAGCTGCTGTCTTGATCAGCGTTTCCATCACTCATCCCTACTTGCTGCCATTTCAGCGGGGCTTACCTGTGTTGCAGTCAGGTCCGGACCAGCCTTCCAGACAGGTCTTGTTTCCATTGTAGTCGCATGTGTAATGCCCGAAGAACTCATCCCTGGGCCGACAAAACTTGTTGCAGCCAAAGCCGTAGTAGTGCTCGTCACAGCTGACCCGGATCTGGTACTCAAACTGGGCTACGGGGCCGTTGTGAGTAAGCTTCTGCCAATGCGGGCTGGGGTTGATCATGCCTGAATGAGAGGCTTTCTCTATCAACTTCCAATCTGCATGTAACAAAAAAAAAAAAACATTTTGACACAATCAACATAACAAAATGACATTTCTTTCCTCAACTATGTTAGTGTTCATCAAATGTTTGAGCCAGGGAGAAAATTGTGGAATGCCGCATCCTACAGTACATTACACATTTGGGAGTTGCAATTTTTTCCGCGATCATACAGTGGTTACCCAAAAATTTGAACACAAATTGCAGAAGATCTCTTAGATAGCAGATTATATGTAATTAAAGCAACTAAAGAGGAAGAAAAGTACATAAGGAAATGCAGAAAAAAAAGAAAAGGCTGCCTGTAATGAACACTCTTAACTGCTTTTTTTCTCACGCTCCCTCTCTCCAACTCTCCCTGGTTGGTTTTCTGATTCTCAGGTTTACAGCTTACTGATCTCAGATGCTGCCTCGTGCATCTGCTCAGGCAAGGACTGACCCGCAGCCACCATAAATTACAACGTGAGGACACAATGTCACAGTCACTGCTGGGAAGTCTGCCAATGTGCCATCAGCCATTTTATTTCGCACACACATTATTGAACTAACAGCATTTTATTTATATATTTAATTTTTAAACACAAGTATCTATCTGTACTTTAGATGGGAAGCAAAGATCGAGCCTATGTTGTGATTGTGCAACACCAAAGGAGACATAAAAACACACAGACCTAGACCCAGAAACAGACTTATTTTCATGTCAAACATGAAGAGGTCACGGCACTGTCAAACGGGCAAGGTCTGACCCGGGTGCCAAGGGCTGTAATGAGCTTCACACACAGAGCAAACACACTCAAACTGAGCAAACAGGCTCAGCCCAGTCTCCAGACACTACACTGTACACATACATATAAGCCCTTAGTATTAGCACCACTCATTCACCTGCACATATAGCACTCGCTACTTGATATCTAAATCTTCCACCTGGGAGAGAATGAAAAATATGTCAAAGCCATTATTTACTGTGCACACTCACACGAGCATAGGTGGCTGACCGCTGGGTGAATCACTCCACTGTGTAGTATGATGCAATACAGTGCAGTGGGGGATGGCCTGCTGTCATTTATTTACTGTGTGTGTATGTGTGTGTGTGTGTGTGTTTGGGGGGGGGAGATCACAGTGGCCGGTAACATTTCCCAGTAGTCTGGAATCCAGAGCTCAGTAGTGTGGCATTTCTCTACCAACTGCTGACCTGCAGTGTCAGGAGTAGCACATCCTTACTACCTGCTGCCTGGCTCAGAGCTAAACATAAATCAGACAAGCTTTATAAGGCTTAGAGAGTTCAAGCTCGAGCATCAAATTCATTTTATATTGAGAAACTCTACATTTTAAGCTGTAAAACTGAAAAAATACTGTTCTTAAAACACTGGATATAAACTGGGGTAGGAATTAAAAAATGATTAAAGTGCATGAAACTTACATAAGTTTAATATTAAAACTTTTAATTGTGATTAGGAATCAGCTGGCATTTAAGTATCAGTTAGGATAGTCAAAACATATGAAGCTATCAGAGCTGTGAGCTAGCCTAATGGAGCTCAACGGGGCTTAACCAGCATTGACTGTGTACATTCAGGGGGCTTTTCACACCAATGCCCTAATAGCTCTCTGGGGAACGGCAAATACAGCAGAAAAGACCGAAACCTTGTTGACCTCAAACAGACCCGCATAAACAAGCATGGGATAGGGCCCTCTCTCCCCTGGAATCACCACGCTGTCGCCAATCTGACCGTCAACCAGCAGGAATCCCAGCATTGTTAACAGCAGAAACCAAACCCTGATGACCAGAATTTAGATCCAGCATGTTATCATTGCGCACTTCCCACATTCATGGGAAGAACACCCACAGTCTTTTCGAGCAGTACACTTCCACTCTGACCTGTAGCCGGAGGTAACTTTAACCTAAGGGACAGCATAGCTCAGGGGCCTTGGCCTCCCGCGTTGTGACTGCGGGCTAGTTGCAGCGCCGGGCTGGGCGAATAGTGGACTCTGTGTTTCACGCTTCAGTGACAGTGAGACAGTGTGACCCCAACCCTGGCTGGCAGCACCTGCCATCGGCCAAATAAAAACATTTTCATAGGGGGGCAGCGTGGCCCCTTCTGTACTCCTCCCCTTGTCTATACCTTGTCACACTCCCTTCTCTCTGTCTGCAACCCCCCACCCCTTTGCCCTGTCCCCACTTCCCTATCCTGCTATCCCGCCTTACAGGCACCTGTCAACACACACACACACACACACACAAACGGACAGGGGGTTCAGGAAGAATAAACTTCCTTTTCTGACCTTCAACATTACTCCTCCCAGACGTTGCCGTGAGGGAAGGAGGAGGAAAGGGGGGGGCAAGATGGAGATGCCAGACAAGAACAAATACTCACCACTGGTTTCATTGCTCCCATCCAAGGCTTCCACTATCAAAGTGTAGGACCTCTGAGGAAGACAAGATAGAGATAGCCAAGTGTTAGCCAACAGCAGGGTCATTAAGCAATGACTGTACCATAAAAAGAAAACAACATTGCCGTTCAATGAGAAAATAAAAAATGAAAACTGTGCAGAGAACCACAGACAGCTTTGTTTTTCTAGTAACCATGCAAACTAATTTGTACCAGATTCCCCAAAGTTTGCCCTTTAACAAATATCAAATTTTTGATACTTCGATAGAACATCACTTTCAGTCCTAATAATTAGGTACTCAGTATACAGTTAGGTGTGACTTTAAATAAACAAAAGGGATGAACAGATTTTCCTTTCAGTTTTTTGTTTAATTCTTTAAGGCCAAAAAGAAAATATCCACAACTTTCCGGTTTCCCATGACCCCATCAGCCTTGCCAGTTTCATCTGCCTATCATTGAGTTAGCTTACAATGGGGCCTGGGACAGAAGCTGCTAACAGTTAACTTATAACAATGGTCCTGTTGATCTGATTAACAGAGGATAAGCTTGCGGTGGTGCAGAGCTTTCTGCATCTCAAAGATTAGGATGACAGACACATGGGCAGTGGTCTGGTCTAGCTGGACACCCACCCAGCAGGAGGGTGTCTGATGCACCAAAAGCCAGCCAGATATAGCAGCGCTGCAGTGGACTAATGACTAGAATGAGTCAAAATAAAACAAATGGCACGTAGAAAATGACACTTCCCCCTGCAATGCCAAAAATATGTCTTCAGCTACACTAACTTTGCTCTTTAGAAACAAATTTTCACATATTTACAAAATGCAGTGAGAGAAGTCAGTGGATGACTTTGAATCTTCTAAGAAAGCACACAGTCGGACCTGTTTTACAATATAGGGTGATGGCGCTTGGTATGAATGATGTAAATAATCATTACCAAAATGTTTAACGACACTGCTTTATAGGCAAAGTCAAGGAAGGTAGAAATTGGAGACAATAAAGTGTATATGAGGGTGAAAAGAAAAGTAGAAAGGCAGAGAGAGAGACTTAAAGAGTGCTACACTCTGGAGGGCCTGTCTTGATTTCAGCACTCCCGAAAAACTCTTTGTCCGATTCAGGGTCAGTAGCGCTCACACCAATATCAGCTTACACATTTGCGCTGCCCTGTGCCACAGTCATGAGGGAGCGAACAATGTGTCTGCGAGCGCGCATGACAGAGTCAGAGAGAAAGTATGTGATTGTGAGAAAGTGCAATCCAAGCATCCAGTAGAAAACACCTACTTGTTACGTTCACACACATGCTTGGCCCTAGCAGCACTGCGTGGAGGCATTTCCAAAATGCTGCATTGCCGCTATGGCCCTTGTTGCTGCAATGACTTCATGGTAAACAAACCTTGCTCAAAAGGAAACCCCCTTTTCACTTTCCACTGAAAAAGAAAAAAAAAAAAAAAAAGAGGCTATGACTCACTCCTGGACTGTTTCTCATGGCTTCACCTTGTTTTGTCAGGCATTCAACTTACCATCTTTCCAGGAGACATTTGTCTCATCTCGTGCCAGCGTTTCACTGCAATCAGGGCAGCTATTATTTGAAATGGAGTCTTTACAATATATCCTGGCTCACAATTGGCAGCAATCAGTTGACCAAGAACTCGAGTGAGTCTGTGGTAATGGGACCACTCACCCTCACCACTAATATGATCCAACCTACAGCTAGTTACATTAACACCAAGAACAAGAGTCCTCTGACCGTGGTGTTCATCTTATGCGCCCAACACTTTACCGTTAATTTCCCATTAGGGGAGTATTTTTTCCAGTCTGTACAACTGAACTTGAATGCATCTTTCCAGTAGCACACGTTGACTTTTGAAACACTTGGTTTGGGGAAAATGTATTTGAGAGAGCCACCAAAAACAATTTCCACATACAGTATATGACATTATGGTGAGCTCATCCTAAAAACAGGAACTCAAAATGTAGCATCCCTGAACACACACACACTCACTAGTATGTAAGGGCACATACACACACAGTGTCTTTAGTATTAGTCATCATTTCAACATTAAATTCCTGCGGAAGGGACCAAAATGAGAAATAGAAAAAGCCTTAAAACTAGAATTTGTATTCTATTACAGTAAAGTCTTCCTTTCAGTGACCTCTTAGTGACCCCTCAAACAATATGAACATTTCTTAAACAGCACATTATCAGTTTACAGGCAGTTGCATTAGGAGCAGCAATGGATCCCTGCCAAGTGAAAACTTCAACAAGCCTGTTTCACCTGCTACACAACAAAACTTCACACTGTATATTAAATCACTTTGTGGGGGACTGTTTTCAAAAAAGGCGTGAAGTTTAATGGATTATTGACGGATTCCTTTAAAGGCAGGTCTAAAACAACATAACATAACAACACACCCATGTCTTGAGCGATTTGGACTTGCCTCAACATGGAAGCTATTGCAGCGTCATCATCACCACAGACTGATCACGTATTACATAAACATGATTAAGGGCGGCCCACCCCATAAACACTTAAACCAAAATTTCAAACACATTGGCCTTGGATACCAATGTTTACCGTTCACCTTCTGTCTGAAAGTTGACGTTCGCATAAACTACAGCTGATGATCCACAGGCTTTATATTCTCCAACAATAAGGTCATACTGGTTTGAGCTAACAAGTACAAGCCTTGCCATTATTGGGAGGTTTAGTCCCAGACCAAATAACTGTTTCCAGAAAGTGAGATACTGCCTGACTCCTCATTCACTAACACTCCATAACTCTCTGGCGGTTATCAGCTTGGAACCGTCTGCCACTGCCAGGTTCACTTTTCCCAGGCTCCCAGCTGACTCACAAATTCTCTTTGAACTACAGAGCACACAAACAGACACACACACACGTCCAAGTGCAATAAGTGTGGCCATATGTCTTCTTATCTTTCCTGGCCAAGCAGACACTGTCCAACAGACAAGTAACATTAGCGATAACGATCATTCCAGTTCGAATCACATCGACTTGCCAAAAGACCTACTGAATCCTCTCAGTAGGGGAACTTTACCCACACGTACGACTCTCATTCTGTCCTCAACTCAAAATGGAGCTATCTGATGTACCATTCCAACGTAATTTAACAAAATAAAAAAAGAGGTATGTCTCATGGAATAACAGGCAAAAGCCAAAGGTCTAAATAAAAGGCAAGGCACAACAGATTAGACTGGTCTAGGCCTACAATCAGCACACAGGAAATGTAAACAGTCCAGTCAAAGGGATATTGACCTTCTGTATCAGTTTCCCTGAGTCAATCTCTTCAATTGTATCAAACTGAGATTCAACCAATGATTGGGACTGCTAGGTAACACCCCTGTTTGCCAAAAAACCAAGCGGCTCAGTCATGAAAAGACAACTCTCATAATCACCTTTATAGGCACCGACAGCACTGGGAGGAAAGGAAGGAAGGAAGGAATGCATTGTTTCGCAAGAAATTTTCATCACAACAAGAGTGTGAGAAAGACTGTACAATCAACAGCTTATTAAATAACCTGCAGAGGTACATCAGGGACAGGGACAGGACAAAACAAAACCTTACCCGACGGAAGAATCTCACTAAACTAAAACAAACAACTAAAACAGCCACGGCAAACAGAATTTGGATCTCTCGCAAGGCAAAAAAGATCCAAACATGAACCCAGGACCAGGAATTAAAGTCATATATCAAGCATTTAACTAAACCAGTCATTGTCTTTCGCAAAGGTCACTAACCATTCAAGCAAACAAAAACAGGGCACAGGTGATCCCGAGTTAAATGCATTTTCTATGCATGTCACGTTTCCATACAGCTTGGAACAACTGTGATGAGCAGCAAAGCCATTAGGTAACGTCACACTGACAGAACACTGCAAGTACAGTGAAAAAAAGCCTTTACTAAAGTCAAATGACAGGGTGAGGTAGGGAGGGAAAAAAAGAACAAACATGTTCTTTTCCCTCTTTCACTTGAGTAATTTGCACTTAACTGCCACATCAGAGCAGACAATATAAAACAAACATGTCATTACCCCCACAGCTGCTGGCAGAGTTTACCCTCAAGGCTGAGCCGACTATTGTTCTGCGACTTACTGATCTCAATTCTCAGACTGCCCTGACTTGTCAAAAAAATAATCAATCACAGCGATGCCTGCATGTCTCAGGTCTGGGAGAACACACTAAACATTGTGTTAAGTCACAAAGTGAACAAAATTATGCTATTAAATGTTGGCATAATTCAATTGGATTTGAGCATCATTAGGGGTGCTCAATCTAACATCTGAAAGGAATCCAATTAAGAAGGGTCTTCTCTGTCTTTGTATAGGTGCAACATGGACACATGTGCTAAGGTGGCCACAAAGGTTAGGTCAGTTTGCCTGAGAGCCAACTTCATCACTGCTGAGTCTACTACAACTGCTTCCTGTTGCTTGCCCTGCACTGGCATTACAGCTGCACTGCCTCTATTATGCTCTGTAATCCTCACTGTAGTCACACCATTGTCCATGCTTGATACACTGTGAGGGCCCTCACTTCTCTGTGGAATAAAAGCACGAGTGACATTGGCGAAACGAAAAAAAAAAAAAGATGTGCTAATATTAAAGATGTTCCAGCTGACGGCATTCAGATGGATTCATGGCTGCTGTCTTACCTGTCTGCCTATCTAAGCACATGTGTGTAGCCTCATTAAGTGCAGCAGTTACTGTGGGTGGCAAGGTTAAAGTGATGAAATGCCTGGGGTCCAACCAAGCGTGACTTAAACAAAGCCCTTGGCCTGGACAAGAGGCCAACTTCATGCAGCTCACAAGAGAGGATGAAGGGGGAGGGCTTCATGAACTCAAAGTACCCAACAACCCAATTGCACCACACTGCCATCTGTCCACAACAGCCAATCAACTGATGAAAAGGACAAAGAGTAATATCATACCTAACCTGACAATTGTTAATGTGCAGTGAAGTAAAGCACTTGAAGTTAAAGATGAGAGAATCCAATGAGCAATCCTGTCATTTCCAAAATCTCAGCATAGCTGCTCCAAACTCATGTTTTCTACAATAGAGTTGTATCAAATGTATGCATCTAAAAATGCCATTTCTTAGTTGATACAATGACTACACAAACAACATTTTCCTACAAGTTTTGCAGGCAACATAACCCCCTAGATATCCTGCCCTTAATGACAGTACATCCTTCATTAGGTTATGGACATGTCAGCCATTAGTTTACATTTCATCAATATGTCAGAAAAGAAATGAGTAAAGCAAGCAGAGTCTTAAAACTTGAATGGCACTAGGTTTCATTTCAATGTCAACAAGTGCTGTTTTGAAGTAGGAAGAATTTTCAACCGGTAAGATGAAACTAATCTGGCTCTGAGCGGTCATGCCAAGTTAGTGCTGCCATGGCGTGAACATAAACAGAAACCTTTGTCTTTAAAAAAAAAAAAAAAAAAAAAAAAGGTGTGAGGCGCCAGTGTCTAAGTGGAGAGCAAATAAAAAGTACAGAACATATCAAATTGCATGCTACCCTGCTGAGAACATTGTTTAACTGGCCATCAGATCATAGGAAAAACACAAATCTAAATGACCTGTTCTGCCCCACAGGTAACACACATAAAAATGTCCAACTTAAAAAGAAAATCACACACAATCTTCCAGTTCTTTCACTTAATCGGGCCGTTTGAACCCATCACTGCTTGAAATTACAACAAGAACTTCCATCAAGATTGAGGTAAAAATAGCCTTGATGTAATTGGACACACACATACCAGCAGACTGTGCCTTTCACCCATCAGGCACAGTGGAGAGGTTTGTGGGCCAAGCTGTGGGGCCAGTCAGTCTGTGTGCACAGTCCTACTTTTTCACTCCATCGAAATGTGCTTCAGCATAGCGAATCATATCTCTCACAGAGCTGCAACTCTCCCACAGGCCTGTCAGGCACATTTATTTACTCTATGAAGAAGAGCTGACACTTGAGGAAACCAGAAAGTGGGATTTTACTCTAGACTTAGTGAACTGTGCAACATGAGCAGCTGCCAGGGAAGCAGAGGAAATCCGGGAGAATACAGCTCACCCAACTTTTTCTCTCAACTTTTAATTTGTTGAATCGAGTCAGACAGGGGGGAAACATTGCCAATAAGGCATTGCTATAAGTAGTATCAAACAGATATATGTTTGAGAGAATAAATTAAAATGTCAATCTCATGAAATATTCGATTTTTAATCTTAGTGATGGATTTCTAGTAGTTTTAGATTTTCCCATGCATTCTGAACAGTGAGGTGATGATCTAACATGCAAAGCAGTGTCATTAACATCCTAATACTATTTTAGAGAGAATAGACCGGTCTAGGCCTAAAAAGGAAAAATACCTGCACCTGGTTAATAGCTGCAGATAATGAGGAGACCACGGGGTCTTTCCTCTAAAAAAAATTCACAGAGAGTTAACTACCAAAAGATCCACTTGTCAGGGAGTGAGAATGACTGACGGGCAGTAATTGCACATAACTGCCCTGCAAACAAACAGTCTCGGGGCAGGAGAAGAGAGAAAGAGGGGCGCCGGGAACACAGAACATATTTTATTTTTCAAGTCTCCAACTCACCGGCCAGGCAAAACTGAAGGGCAATACTATCCTGGATTTGTCATTCCTGACAGAGCTCTTGAAAGAAAAGGTATTCCCTCCGAGGACAGTCGTAGCTCCCAATCCGAAGCTGCAGGGCCCTGCAGCAGAAACTCTCGACTGGTATTCCTTCAGGCAAACTCTGAAAAACGTATCGCACTCGTCCCGTGTGCATTTTCTATCCGCCGTGTTCCGTGTGCCATCACAACACATGCCGTTCAGCAACTCTCCGTTAACATTGTGCATCGATAAGATTTGCAACTCGAATTGCCCCGTTCCCTCCGACACCTGTTGAGGACAGAACAGTGAATGCATTGGGAAAACTTTGACCTCATTATATAAAAATAAAATTACAAAACTAATTGTTATTATTTGCACTTGGAGCACGCGAACTAGACACAATTTTGCATGAGGCATGGTTACATGTAAAGTTAGCATAGCCGTGCACATAAAGGCGACACACACATAGAATCAAAGTACACCCTAACAGCTGAATGGGTGGACCTTCCCGCTGTTTTCCACTAAAATAGTCCACATACCTTTGCCAAAAAGCAGAGTAAAAAGGCAACAACGACTGAGCCCCGTCTCAAAATCATGCCTCCGGACTGCTGTTGCCACTCGTTTGTTAGTCGTCGTCTGGCCGACACACGGCACCAGAGCTCTCCTCTGGTTTAAACATGCACGAGTGGGAAACAACACTTTGATCAGCGGAGCACAGGTTGCCGATTCATAGAAGACCTCTTCCTAATATGTTCCTCAGACTCTCCGAGCGTCTGCTCTTCTTCGTTATCCGACAGTTTCCCCTTTAGTTGAAGAAAGTTTACACAGTGGCCATGCGGCAGCCGAGCCCACTGCTTGCTGACTGACTGACTGACTGACTGCTGGCCTGAGCTGGAGCTGGCTACACAAGTTCAAGAGGGAGGGAATGTCTGCGGAGCCTCCATATTCATGAGCAGGGAACAGTGAGCCCGCCCATCTCACATTATGAGGATACTATCATCATACACTCAAGATTGCCTGCTGTAAGGACTCTTTGGCAGTGGTGTGCTGGGAAAAAACATTGAAAATAAACTATGACCTGCAGTCATATTGATAATCACAAGTCATTACAACCACAAACCTACACATAAATGACTTGGAATTTCAGAAAAGCATCAATTTACCTTTTAACAGGCCATATCTTCCTACATCCTGCATTAGCTGAATACTACACTCACCACAATTTGTACTATTATTTTATCTTAGATTTATGTCAGCTTAAAAGGTGGGTAGACCGATTTTAGCTGGTTTTACTCTCCTCTACATTTGTGCCATTAGGTAACGTGCTCAATCATGGGGACTGCAAAATGAGTGCATCAAGGCCGGTGGCTGAGTCAAGGGCATTTTGTTAAATGCATGGTATGTTAGACATCTTTCCCTGTGTAATGTAAGCCTTGGATAAAGAATATTAAATTCCATAGTAGAAATAAAATGCTCAATATTTGCACATTTTCAGAACATTTGGCTGTTTCGAAAATACTGTTACTTTAATTTTTGAATTTGAAATAACTTTGAATGTAAAAGCTGGCAAGTTGATGTTATCAGGAGTGCACACAACAGTGCCCCAGAGTGGCAAACCTGTAGGTTTTATGCCAGCCTAAGGAATGCCACACATTTTAAATGTCTTGCAATCTAAAAGCTGTTTCAAACAACCAACCAGTAGTTTATAGCCAAACATAATGCCTGGGTGTATATTAGTCTGAGTGAAACCCCTCTTGACCAGATCTACAGCTTAAACACAGAGGAATTGGCTGACAGACTTCTGAAAGATATTATTTCCCGTGTATTCTTTTGGTTTCGAAGGACAATTGCAGCCAGGTGTACCTCTGCACGAAGGTAATCTATGAACTGGATCAGTGACTACACAAACACACACACAGATTCATATGAGAGGATGGGAACCCCCTCTGCCTCTGTGGTTAGTGATTTGTGTGGACTAATTACACAGGTCATGCAATGGGTCACAATCAAGGAAACACAGTTGAGAACTGTGGCATTGCCTAGACAGGACCGTATTAATCAGTAACTATAATGTTTCACCATCATACTTTATAGCTGTTTATGAGAGTGTCACACATCTCACATATATGCGTTTGGACCTGATAAGCAGAAACCTCTGGCATTTTCTAACTATTTTTTGTTGGAAAACGTAAAAATAACCAAGGACTAGTTCATTGTTTTCACCAAAGCAGCAAAGCAAACATCTTTTCTAATCTTTACTTTATATGCCTCAGTGACACAAAGATTTGTACGGTAGCTTCAGGGATAGTCCCGAATGTCCAGATGTCTTTGTCTTGAAATACCTTGTTTATTAGTAGTAGGTGTAGTATTTGGAAAAAAATGTGTTTATATTCAAGGAGGAAAGCTTTTAAAGGGCAACTATTATATAGGATTTTCAGGATTATATTAGCATTTTGTGTTTGTACTAGAACTAGTTGACATGCTTTACTGTTAAAAACACTTTATTTTCTTATACTGCCCATCGCTGCTGCACCTGTATTTACCCTCTGTATGAGATGCTCTGTCTCTTTAAGCCCCCCTCCTGAAAAAGCCCAGTCTTCTCTACTGGACAACTGGACATGTCCCAGCAGTAAAGTGACTGGAATTTGGGGAGAAATGACCATCATTGGACAAGATTACATTATTGCTATTTTTCATAAGCATGTAGCTAGCTAGTTAATAGTTAGCAATATGCTAACGTTAGATTGTGATGGGACAAAACAGCACTTTCTACTGAATTTAACAACATTGGGAGCCAAGATGACAACATTTACAGCCGTTAGCCATGTAGCTACTGTAGTTAGCAGTGGACACTTAGCTAATAGAATATAGCAGAAAATAAAGGCTTTTAAAACAAAGACTACATAAACAGAATTGGGGAGAATTTAAAGGGCAACTATTATATAGCATTTTCAGGATTATATTTGCATTCTGTGTTTGTACTAGAACATGTACATGCATCATTGTTAAAAAAAAAACACTTTATTTTTCCCATGCTTAGTGCCGTTAGCATGGAGCTAGTTACATGGGACAATGTTAACACTGCAGTGGCTTAAAAAAAACCTCCAGTCCTCACTACTTGGAGCAGATGACCAATCATAGAAGGCCAGCTTAGAGCTGATATGACTCTAAGCCAGTTGAAAACCGGAGTGTTCTAAATAGTTAGAAATCTGAATGTTTTTAGCTCACAGGGATTTGTCTAAAATACATTTACCTACGTTTTGGCCACGTTTAACATGAAAATCCAACATTATAACATTGTATATATGACAAAAAACACAGAAAAGCATAATATGTCCACTTTAAGTGTTATTTCCAGCATCTTAAATCACTGCTGTCAATATTCAGATGTCACGTTTCTTTTGGTTGAAGTTCAAGATGAATGGTACGGCTTCCTCCCCGCCCACCTCAGTTGCTGAACTGATAGACATCTCAGGTTACAGGCCTCAAGGAAATGCTCTCTCTGGGTAATTAGGGTTAATTGGAGAAGTTTTTACCCTAGGGAGCTTTCTTTTTTTCCTTGATGGCAAAGCCAAAATTGAGTCTAGATATTGTAGACGGTTTGAGGGGGGAATCCCGTCTACCGTGCCCCCATGACCTGCCTAAAGTTGATGCTTGTGTTAGGATGATGACGGGGGGGACCTAAGAGTTTCAGCACTATAAATTAAATCAAAAAAGTATTTCCCTGTTATACAAAAAATATATACAAAATCTATAGATATATTGTTATATCACATAAAGAATTTTAAAAACTGACATTTTTAAAACAGCTGTCATATGTCTCAATTTTTGGAAAACTACATTTTGCACAAAGGACGAGCCAAGGAAGGATGCTATCCAGCTTTTCCACTTGACTGCCAGTTTGCCAGTCTATCATACAGCTACTAGCTATCTAAGCAGCGTGTTCACTGTTCCCTATAAGCATGGTCTGTAGTCGTCATGGAGCACAGACAGGGTTTCTCCTCTGAGGCCATGGTGCTAATCTCCTGCAGCCTTAATGTGATTATGGTAATGATCACACAAATGACCCCTAGGCTTTGGGGGATCCGTGGTTCACACATCCTCACACAGCGGCTGCACAGGCGTTGTGACTCCACTGGCCCGCATACGAGACCACCAGACTGAACCAGTCCTGGTGGCCTGCCCCTGTTCTTCTGTCCTCGCCGGGCTTGGAAGAGTAGAGTGAATGACCAAATAAATTCCAGCCAGCAACAAAAGAGCTGAACGGCCAGGAGAGAGATGGATATCTTTTGTTGTCTGACACTCAGTGCCGTATTCCAATCCAATTACCTCAGCCTTTTGCAACCCCTCCTATCGCAGTGCATGGCATTGAAGCTGCCTGAATTCAGACTCGGACCCCTAACAAGAATGTGGTAGATTAGGTGCTTAGTGAGCATTCCCTTCCCCCTACCTTTCCTAAAATCTATGCTCCACTCTCTCTTAAAAATACTTTTTACAACTTCCATATTTAAACTTTATCCCATTTATTTTTTTATAGTAGTCTGGCTCCCATGACGTAGAGCAGAATCATTTCCTCCCGTATTCTTAAATGCAAACGTGATTTGGCTATGTTGCACCAACAAGGACATCTATTGTGGACAGTCAACAGACAGCAAATGACAGACAGCAAATTTGCTTTTCTGCATCTGGGAGTGGCGGAAGTGACATGTACTGTATGTCAAACTTTTTTGTGCTTCCAGTAGAGGCTGTTGACAGTGAAGACAATGTGGACCACTCAAACATGTGTTTTATTTGTGTTGCTTCATCTGGGTGTTTGAGGTTCACTGTGCAGATTGATGTATGTGTAGAGTTTGACACTAAAAGGTTGTTTTCACATTCATCTACAGAGGAGAGAATGTTTATGTTATTTGCATATTCATAGATTTTAGATTCTTCAGTGAGGGGGAAAGAGCAGATGTCATTTTGATGATTATGACAGAATGTCATAATATTTTGGTCATTCACTTTCTGTAATAAAACATCTAATAGCAAAATGCATATCAGATGGGGGCCCCTAGGATGAAATATTATTAAATAGGGATCCGTGGGCCTAATTTGTGTCAGTTTAGGGGTCCTTGACGTGAAAAAGTTTGGCTCCACCACAACCAGCTATACCTGTCACAGGGGCAGATTTTCTACAAAACAAGTTTTTTTACTTTTAATTAAGATAATATTTCTGTACTTTTTAGGATTTTAAATGCACATATTTTAGTTAGTACTAGTAGTTAGTAGTAGTAGTTAGTAAGTACTATCCAAGTACCTTTTCCACCACTGCAGTAATGCTGAGCATGTATACAGTATATTTTGTCTAGAAAAGTCGTTTCCAGTAAAAACTCCATCCTTGCCACATTTGCCACTCTTTGTCACAAAGTGAATGTAGAAATATACTGTAAACACAATCACTTTAGGTTTACAGTAAATGCACAACATGAGGTGGTAATGTTTGACTCCTCTATCTGGTGTTGTGTTGGTGTAATGACGATCAACTGCTAAAATGGGTGGAAAAGTCAGAGACATGCAGGCATAAAGAAATAAAGTACTGGGTTACATAGTAAAGTCAGTCTATCTGCGTGTGAGTGAAAAATATGCGAGGTGAAGAAGCACATCTGAGGACATGAGTGTTCAGACCACTACAGAAAGGGAGGATCTCGCCGTAGTTCAGTGTTCGTCCCATTTAAAAGTATCACTGTTTACATGGTGTGTTTATGGGAGCTGCTTTTACAGAACGTGTTACAGATGGTATCAGCAATCGGTGCTCAGATAAATATTTTCCACTGTTAAAGGTGGCCGCTTTGTTATTTTCAACATTTATTCTAAAGCCCGTTCTGTGACAGTATTTTGATGTCTAAGTGTGTTTGCGGTAAGTACCTCAATGTGGTTAGTGCGCGGGGAGTGCAGCTGCTATGTGGAGGTTAAGTAAAAATTGGATTATAGAGGGTAAGGTTAAGAGCAATGGTTTTGATTTCCATTGGTTCAAACTGTGCCTAATTGCTGTGGTGGTGGTGTGGGTGACTCAGTTGTGTTATGTTTATTCTAGTTGTCTTTCTTTCTTGTTTTTTTTTCTTCCAAAAGTAGTACAGGGGAACTACAGGGATTTACTTTTGAGCGTGCACACTGACAGCGGCATAAGAGACGACTGGATCAGCACCCTGCATTAAGAACCTGTGAATGGATCATCAGTCTGTGTGTGTCCTCACACATCCTTAATGGGCTGGGAGGTGTTTGATCCTCTGGGGATGGGGGGAGGGGAGGGGAAGCCAGAGGGCTGCAGTCAGTGAGACAAATCAGATTATCCCTGCTTAGGCTAGTAGCCTACTACTCACCAGCGCAGCATTTCCACCTGGCTAACAATACCAGTTGTTATAGTGTGTGTGTGTGTGTGTGATTTAGTGGTTTGTGTGAGAGTGCGCAATATGCCATAGCACAGTACATCCACTGTGGAGAGAAGTGTGTTCTGATTTGTAAGGTTTGAGAACAAGCTGGTATGCCGAGGGACGTTCACTTAAATCATTGATCAATGTGAGAATCTTTCAGGTGGGAGGATGCAAACTATTCAGGCAGGAAGATTAGATTCTTTGCCCATCACACCATCCAAGGTGGTCTCCTAGAGTTCGGAGGGCCTGTGTGTGTTGCCCTCAGGATCAGTGAGTCAGAACAGTGCTCTCTTCAAACAGGATATTGGCCCTCGTGTGAGGTGAGTGCAGCTAATTACCTGAACTTCCTATCTGGAGGAGGTGATACTGATAAAACTCTTCCTCTCTTTGTTCCTGTTTGTCGATCACATTACACTTTGGATCATTTGTTGAGAGGAAAGAAAGAGAGACAATTATTCCTCTTATTGCAACAGTCTCAGACCTGCAGATTTGTCGAGAGGAACTTGATGTACATACTGTAAGCCCCTAAACGACAGACATTGCCAGCCTTGAAAGAAAATATTGATGCTGGCAAAGTCCTGACGTGCCTTGCAGCATGACGTAGAGGTTTTTCCATGACACATTTGATGATTGCTTACAAATGGGCCTGTCAGTTTTAATATAGGCGACCCTGGCATTTCACTTTCCTCTAAAGTAAACAAAATCCACCGGCTCTCCCTCCCACACACACACACACACACACACACACACACACACACACGTCACGTGTGTGACCATACACCAGGAATGAGTCTTGAGATAGAACAGGCATTCACGAGCTTATATATGTTTTCATGTTCAATCTTCTCACTCATAAGTGAGGCGGTATGAATTTATGTAGTTTTTGTATGTTTGCAGATTGAAAGCCACAATGTTATTTCAGGAAACTGGATATATGACATTAAACAGCAATATGTGGTGTTACTGTAGGAAGTACAAAAATGACCAGTATGAGATTTAAATGCAATAGAAGAAGCATGTCAGAATGTTTACTTTACACTTTTCCTCACAGTAATTAATTACAATATAGTTCAAGGTAAGTCCCTGTTAATTTTATACAACAATAAACAAATTTCTTGTCATATTTAGTGCTGGGCTTAGACCCAACGCCAATAATTAGTGAGTCAACATACTGACAATTAGATTAAACAGTTTCAACTAACAAGGGAAGGACAATATTAAGTTTTTTTATAGATGTGTCTCTCACTGCGGAGAGTCAAAGAGAACATGGAAAGATGTGAGAACAGCTCACTTACAATACACATGGCAAAGCTGAATATGGGACGGGTCCACTTCACTGGAGCATGTCAACTACCCGTTAAAGCTATAATATGTAGTTTCTGTTGCCCCCATAAGGAATTCTAGGCAACAAAACAAAACAACAACAACAACAAAACTGTTGGCGTGTCCACACCCCCTTTGCACAGTTGCTTGTAACCAAGGAGGACACGGAGAATTAAAAAACACAATGGAATCTTTAGTAGAGGACATTTCTTTCACTTGAGTTACTGCGCTGGAAAGTCACCGGACACCACAATTTTCTGAACATAGCCATACTGAGAAATACCAAGAGACTTGTGGCGCTGATAATCTTAATTAGCTTTGTAGCAACTCATTTGGCAATGGCTTGAATGTATTGGACGTTCATCAATATCAAAAAGTTACGCACTAAAGCTCTAATGTTAAACTAATGAGCCTACTTTCATTCCCATTGTGGATGTGCTGCTAGTTTAAAAGGTCTGACACAGAAAGACTGATGGTAAAACAGAGCTGACTTTTTCTGTATGTGTTGCATCCTCAGTTTCCTTTGTCCCAACTTTCACTTTCTTGGCAGGAGTTAGATGAGAAGATTGATACCACTCTCATGTACGTACTAAATATGAAGCTACTGTCAGCAGACGATTAGCTTAGCACAACATAAAGCAGGGTGAAAACAGCTAGCCAGGTCTGTCCAAAAATAAAAAATCTAACTGTCAAACTGTCTTTTTTACATTTCTGTTTGTGTACAGATGAAACAAATGAGATCCAACGAGCTAATAAGTGACCTTTTTGAGATGAAAAGCTGATTTAACTACCTTTTGACATGGCCAGATTAACTGTTTCCCCCCATATCAAACTGCTAGTACTAGCTTTATACAATACCATACAATATGGCACAATACAATTTAGGCCAATGAGGGAACACGTTCATTTTATTTTAAACTGTTTGCAGATAGGAAAATACATACACAAACCTACAACTGAATATTGGGCAGCCTCGACCAAGTTATGGAAGCTGCAATACTTACATATATATCTACTATATGAGTGTTGCGGTTTTTTTTTTACTTGAGCTGACAGGCTTAGACTATATATGTCATTACCACATCTAGAACTGTAGATTAGATATTCCTTCAGATAGTTTGTGAATGCAACGACTATGCTATGCTTCTGTTGAGTCTGTATAATAGGAGCTGTAACCCAGTATGGTTGAATTGCACTACAGCTTAAAAGGCAACAGGAGTGTTTTATTGCCATTTCTTTTTGTTCTTGGCCATGACTCTTAAAATTCTGTGTGAAGTACTCATAAAGCTGTCAGAGGGAGCAATATTTTCCACACAGCATGATGACAAATAGCATAGACAATGTGTGCGTGGGCGTCATACAGACAACACACTGTATTATAATGTGTAAAACTTTTGCAAATGATCAGTTTGTCTCATTGAGTAGTCTGTAGGCTGCTTGTTTTGTTGGTGTAGGAGAAAATAACAAATAACTATCTGGTTGGATTATCTGGAGTGTTACATTACATACAGTTTTCTTGCTGTTGCTGTCTCGTTCTCGTTAATCTTATTGGCTGAGCTAAACCTAAAGGTTAAAGTTACTTATCATACACAAGTTCAATTCAAGTCATTCAAGTCATGTGGTCAAAGAGCTAATCATAGGTTAATATAACTTGGCAAACCTAGTTATTTATTTTTTAACCTTTTAAGCTAATCATTAGAGGACAAATGCACATCCATCATTTTTTGAAGGTGCTGGGTAAAAGATAATCTGCACAAAAGAATAAAAATTACACTGTACCATCTTTATCCCAGTTATCTACATAATTCTGTCTAGCTAGCCCGGGAAATCAGGGGCTAGAAGGGGGGCACTGAAATATGACCCCCCCCCCTCCCCCACCCAACCATGACTTCACGTCACTGCCTGTTGTCACATGACCAATTAATGTTTACATGATGAGTATCCAAAATCTGATATCATGGAACCAGCACTGGAATTTATTTTTTTCTTAAAAGTGGCAGACTGAGCCTACATAAAATATGTATTGTATTCTGGTATACAATTGGTTTAAAATGAAAACAGGTGAAATTAATAATGTGATATTTTATTTTGCAGAATTACATTATGTTGTTCTTTCCAATCCAATATTTTCTATATTTGTATCTGATTTTCTATGCTGTAGTCCCCTCCATGCCTCCCACTTAAAAAATCCTAGAATCGCCCCTGCTGGAAATGAGTTCAACTGTTGAAGATGAAAAATGGCCAATTCCTTTATATCCTTAAGCAAATCCTCCATATTTCTGCAGTTGAACATGTTGGCTACATTTTTTTTCCTACATCACATGAAGGCAGGGAAATTCTGTGCACAACAGCGCTGCATCAAAGACACTGTGAAAAGTGAGAAATGGGAATGTTTAAGCTCATAATTTCCTTCTTCCTATACCTCAGAACATTCCAGTGGTTAAAGTTGGGATAACATAGACACCCAGTTGCATTTATTTGGCTGCTTTCTAAGTGCACAGGTACAAAAAAAGACATTTATTCAAGTATTCTTCTCTATTAATTCTTCTTGAATTAAGCCAAGTACAGACGTGAACAAAGTAGACATTCAAGCATGTCTAAATGTCTAAAGCATGTTGCTATTTATTTCTTTGTAGCACTGTCAAGCTAAACAAGTTTTTAAGTGTGAGAGATATGCCTTTTGAACTCAAGTCAGAAAGAGGATACCTCTGCATGCTTGGCAGACTCGCGGCTCTTTGAAGAGGTGTCAGTTTGCAATGAACTGGCATCTCTGCCTGGTTCTGTCCTCTCGTGGTTGCTCCACACTAAATGGTCCAAAACACCAAAGCAAAGTGTTCCAATTAGCAGCAATAGGATAGAGAAAAAAAATTATTATTTTAAAAAGGCAAAATGTGACAAGGCTGCACATGTTAGACTGACTCAAAGTTTTAAAAAATAACAGATTAAACCTTTAAATGAAAGTAGTTTTGGAAAGAGGAGCTGAAACATAAAGGTTGTAGAGCAGAGGAGCATTGAGTAGCCTGACAAACCATTAACCAGTATAAATACATGACTAATGAGGCTTGGCTGCTTTGTTGCCTTACAGTGATGATACTTATTATGCTCTTTTAATATATTGCATATGTTGTCTTGCACAAGAACATACTGTATACATAAATATGTCAGTGATGTTGAGTTGACAGTGAAACTGTGCTGCATACTATCAGGGGCTGCCTATAGGCTGGCAGCAGCAGACCGTGTTTTGACATGAGGGTGCCTGTCTGTCACTGGCTGAGTCGAAAGAAAGCAAACCGTTGGCAGGTCTCACAGGATCTGTAAATCGAGGTCGGCACAGCAGAAGGGTCCCAGTGTTTTCTTAATTCACTGACAGACACAGCTAACTATGTTTATGATGACGGCTAAGCAAAAACAGTCTGAAAACCATAGACTCCAAACCTTGTTTTAATTATTTTTATTTGATAATGTTTTTCATTTTTCCCTAATCAGAATCCCCAAATGCGTTTTAAATGTGGTGTGCAAATGCTTGAAAGTCTCATCTCCTTCAGTGCATTATGCTTTATGTAAATCAAGGAGTGAAAGGGAGATCTTTTGTGTCAGCACATCTGACATTCCTTTGTGCTAAGTTTAAGGCTTGCCTTGTGAAAGCATGCTTCACTGCTATTGTGGACATGTGGTTTGTGCACGTTCATTATGAGGAGCCTGCGAGTGACTGATAATGATTATGTTGAGTATGTGATTATGTTAGCTCTTTGGGTTGAAAGTGAGAGGTTGTGCTCATTAACAGGCTCAGAATGAGTCCCAGTCTGGGACCAATCGGTGCAGTCTTAATTATCATGCAAAAAATAAATTAATGAAGGACATCATGAACATTTAGTCATGGTTACAGGATGGCATTAACACGTTTCCTTGCCGACTCATAAAAAAACACAAAAACTTCATATTAATTCTGGCTCAATTGATACGCAGGGCTTTCACGTTAACCAGCAATCATTACGCTCCGGTGATCTAAAGGCCATTGTCACACATGCACTTGAAGAAGTCTTTTGTGTAACAGAAGAATGGCAGAGTGACCCCCGGCAGTGCAGAGCAAGGCCAGGGAGACCCTTCCGCCCGCTCCTCTCAGCAGCCCGGAGTAAAATTTCAGGGTCCAAGTGGCCATGAGTGTTGCTGAGTGATAGGCACAGAGAGGAGACCCAAAACCCAATAGCTTTGATGACTGAAACAAAACACAGAGTCCTCCCAGACCATAGCCTGCAGGACTGTGACTAAGCACGCCGTCATGCTTGTATAAGCGCTGCAACTCCCAAAATGTACGTGTCTGTGCGAGTGTCTGTGCCTCTTTTCTTACTGTATGTGTTTAGTCTAGATGTATGTGCATTAACAACTCACTCCAAAAGCTACAAACAACAGTCTAATATAGAGTCCACTGTCATCAATCAACATATGTTGCAGCAGCTTCACTGATGGCACGCAGAAGACAATGAAAATGATGTGAGGTCAAAGGCGGATCTGCTGGGTCACAATTCTTTGACCTTCTATGAGATTAAAAAGCCATTTTTGTGTATCAGCTCCATCTCACCCATCTCCCCCATTCACAAGCACATTTAGGAGCAGCCCCCACTCCTTACAAAAGTAATTGTATATACTACAATTTGCTCCGCCACACTTGGATTGCATTCACTGGCAATGTTGTTTTTTTTAATTTAGGAAGTATGATGTTCTTATACTGCACAGAATTTGCAGGGGGGTGGTACAATGTATAGCACTGGTAACTTGGAGTCCTGCTGTGTCCCAAGGCTACTTAAACACTAAAGGTTATTACTCATGCTTCAAATCAGCCCCAGCTTTTATTTATTTAACTCAATTATTTTACTTTAACTTTACCTCAACCAAGTGCTTAAACATTATTATTATTAATAAGTGCATTATGCTTTGGTAGCCAGGAACAGATATTGTAGGGAAAACAACTAGCATTCATTCAGCAGGCAATGTGAACAATTCAGTCCTACAGATTAAACAACAAAACAAGTCCCCTATCGACAAGATTTGTCAGTGCCACGCGATTCATGAAAGTAACATACAGCAGTTAGTCGGGCTGACCAGCAGTTAGTCGGGCTGTAGCTATTGAGGCTAGTGGTCACAGAGTTGGGAAAATCATGAGACAATAATAAATGCAGAAAGCAGTACAAAGAAAGAAGAAGCAAAGATTAGCACGCCCATACCTCTTCCTCATTCTGGATGTTCATTGATTTTATTGAGATACGTAGTGTGTTGGGGTGGGAAGGGGGAGGGGGGAGACGTAATGATAGTACCGATAAGGATCTTGCTGACTCACAGTGAAAAGTTGTATATTATTAGTATAGTAAGCAGTTTTGCAAAATCACTGGTTTCCACAGAAAAAAAGGTCATGTTGCTACTAATCCTTTTTGTACACATTTAGGTCATTTAAGGTAGCAAAAAGACACAAAAAGACACCCAGTTAGTGAAATCAGTGATTTGAATTGTAGGTTTTTAGATTCTAGCCCTTTGTATGGTTGTCTATATTCAATGGTATAAAATGACACATGTTCAACATCAAAGGCTTAAACAATCGGAATCTTTTTGAGGGTGAATTCTGCCTTAAAAAGAAAATAATTGAGCCTTTCAACTCCGCTGCACGCTCCACATCTTCAGGATATATGAGAGTTAGAAAACATTGGCTGGTAAAATGTTCCAGGTTCATGGATGTGTTTAACTCTGGAGTTGCTCAATCACAGAGCAGATAGCGGCTCCTTCTCATTTTATTACTCTTTAGGAACATACTCAGAGTATTATGTTATCAAACTGGGAAAAGGGAGGGAGTGCCTAGACAGCTGAACAAAGGCAATGCAAACAGCTGTGCCAGTGCAAACAGCAGTCAGATTATTTGTGAGGGAAAAGTTAGGAAGGTCTCGCTAATATAATGCTGCCATCAAATCCTAACAGCCATAAAGTGCTCTTCAGCTGTGTCTCTTTGTAGTTTTTATTTTAAAATTTTGTCTGAACACTTTTCAAGAGTTGACAGTTGTCTTAAGTTGAGATTGGTCATTAAACTAGATGTTGATCATTGATATCAAACCCTGATAAGTTTAATATTCCACTCAGCAGAATGACAATGGCTTTGCCTCATGTCTGCTTAAATGCACTCAGAGGACGGTTCTCAGACTCGATGGTTTCTCACTTGAGGTGGCTGGCTGCAGTAGGAGGACCAGTGTTGATACAGCTGATCTCTGTTATTCCAAGTGAAATATATGGCCTTGTTTGTTTTCAGAGATAGACCCAACGCTTTGCTTCAAGTTCCTATTTATCTATCAAGGGAAATATGTCAGTGCAGATCCAGATTGTACTTTTTACGCAGTCTCTTTCCCTTATTATGCTACTGAAGCAGAATTGACCTGCCTTTTCTTTTTCTTTCTTTGTTTCTTTGTTACACACACTTACATCTGATTTAAAAGTTTGGCTGTATGAAGTGTCCCATTTCTTAATGAAAAGGATTACATATCAGATTATGTTCAAACTGTGACTCCTCACCTTTTTTCACATCATTTAAGCTAAAATAGAGTTAAAGAACCACCCTTACATACAAGTATGCCCCTGTGAACTGCATATGATGAGAGGTGGGGGACTTTATGAGCCATGTTCCAACAAATATTAACATTAATACCTACAGTGTTCTGGCCAGTTTAGAAATGACACTCCTCAACACCCTGGAGGTGTTGAAACAGTGCCAGGAACATTGGATAGCAGTAATTTAATTTTCAGTTTGGAGTTCCGTGCAAGAGAGTATACCTTGTGGATCTGCTGCATACCCATGTGACAGATTTTCCCTCACGAAGAGTTGATTGGTATCTATCGGTGAAAAAATGAAAATAACTAAAAGCATTGTTCAATACTCTTGGCAGTAGTCAAGGTAATGCTGTCTGTTGGAGAACTTTCAGCAGACTAATGTTACAACCAGAGAAAACTTTGCTTCACAGAGAATGCTTCAAAATTTCTGAGAACAAATTGGTCTTTGCATACTCTCATACAATGTGGTTTGGACACTTTAGACGATATTCAGGTTAGACTTTGCTGAAGTAATGATATTACCTCAGTGGTGCATGAGGCAATACAGTATTCCTCTACGTCTTTGGAGGGAAGGGGAAGTCCCCATGTCTGTGTGCTGTTTGAGTGGACTGGTTGAGTAATGCAGCCTGGGATTAGGTGGAGCAGCCTCACAGCAGCAAACCCTCCCTCACACTGATCTGTCTGGACCCACACAAGTGAACGGCTGGATCAGAACCACAGCTGGCCTCCGTCCTTCCACTGTGTCAAACCATTCATATACTGGTCTTAAAACTGGAATAAGCAAGTGTGAAGTAGTTACAAATGAAAATATGAACATCATTTATAATACATTATCAACCATTGCCAAATATGTATGAGAAGACATGTATTTCCCATTTGATTTGTGTTCATTGGCGATGTCTTGTTCCAATGCAGGAAGTGTAACATTCTTATACCATTGAGATTTTGTCTTGACAATAAAACATGTAATCGCAACATGCTTCCCACAAAATGGCAATGCAAATTAGTTGATTATGAACGTAATATTTAGGAGACAGAGTTGACGTTAACGTGCTGTGCCTCTGTGACTCTTGTGTGTATATTTCTAACTCCCCTGTTGGTCATAAAATGGAGTGAGTTTCCACCTGTTTTATGAGCATTTCAAATGTTGTGTAAGAAAACCTGATTGGACATGCTAGCCTGGTTGTAAGTTCAAAGATTTTGCATATCACAGAAACGTAAACACACATGAAAAAGTGAAAAAAAGTGAAAAGTGAGATTTTTTACTGTTTGTATGTTTCATATGAGATAAGATGAGGAGATAATGTTTACACATGAGCAAAAAGTAATCTGGCAAAAACAAAGATTTGCAAAGCTGCAAGGCCTTCACTCTCTTGTTTTGTTTCAACAGAGTTGCAGCAAAGCCAGTGTCAGTTCTGTTGCAAAATCCTCTGAATGTTTAACATAAGTTAATGGATTTTTTTTTGGCCAGTGAAATATTTGTTTACCCAACAGATGGATGTGGATAATGTTTTCAATATTTTGAGGCATAAAGCATGTCCTGTGGGTGTTTCCTATAGGTGTGGTGACCAGCAGTTAGCTGGGCTGTGGCTATTGAGGCTAGTGGCCACAGAGTTGGGAAATCACAGCATTATAACACATGCAGAAAGCAGTACAAAGCAAAAAAAACCCAGCAAAGATTGTTATTTCTTTATGCTGGACTCATGTTGAATGCTAATTCAAAGCTGACAATTTATCAAGATAAGTGGTAGGTTGTGGTGGGAAAGGGGAGGGGGAGAGCTAATGATAACAATGATAAGGATCTTGAACATTCTCACGTCGTACAAAGCAGTCTGGCTTGCCATTGGGTTTCCTACAAATAAAGACTACTTTGGCTTTCAATGATTTCTTTTTTGTAACCTTACCCATTTTGGTCATTTAAAACGCAAAAAAATAAACTAAAGGGCCATAGACAGATTTCTGGAATGACTCTCCAGACATGCTATTCACAGAATGTGCCCAAGTCTTACCATATCAAATCTAATCTGACGTGGAGCACTAATTTGGTTAAAATGAATTACAACGCTTCATTGCATCAAAGCATCAGAATATATCAGTGGCAGAAAAACAACCCACAGTGTAAAATGTCAACATTAAATCATTAGACAGATGTTAAGGGTGGCAGTTAAAGGCACATTTAAAAAATGATTAATACTGGGATGTCAGAATGAGAATCAATAAACAATCCACTCATATAAGTGGTTAAACAAACTGCCAAACACAGAAAACACCCCTCATTTAGTGTTGAAAGACAGCAGCAAATATGTGACAGCCCCCTCCCTCCTTAGCCATCTAAATTGCTTTCTTGCAACATCCCAAAGTGTAATTTACAAATGTATAATTGTGTATACAAAGAACTGTGTTAGCCTAATTATAAAAGAAACAATGATTAGTCTGTGAGACAAAAGAGAGGGTGGGGGAAAACTATGCAGATCATCTTGATGAGAAGCTTCATTACTTGATTGTTTATACTGTACCACTGGGATTTAGTGTGATACTAAAGGAAGACGTGGACGGCTGCACCAATCAGCTGTATATAACAGCAGGGAAATTGGCTGTATATTATCAAAAGATTACAATCTAAGCAGTGCGGTGTGTGGATGTGATTCATGCTATATCCTGCAAGGGCCTGGGGTTAAACATGCAGACTTAAGCTACAAGAATAAGACTTCAATCAGTGTGAGGCCCCAGCATACAAAGCATAAAACAGGAAAGCATAAAAAGGAAAACTCTCTGTTGGCAGTCTGAGGTGAATGACAGAGATTATTGAAAAAATGTGTGAGTTCCAGTCTGTGGGGTTTTGATTGAGAAATCACATTTTTATTTGAGATTTTAGTGAGAGCAGGGATGTGAAAGCTGAGGTGATGGATTGAGTGTGTGTGTGGCAAACAGCTGGTTTGTGTGTTGCAGTGGCAGCCTATCTGGGGTGTCTACAGTTTAGTGTCCTTGGAAATGCACAGTTGGACTCCCACATTCTGGTCCAGGCTTTAGTCCCAGCATGCAGTGGTGTGGAGTGACAGATTGAAACGTTGAGGGAAGTGTTTAACCCCTGCCACCCCTCCAATTAGCCAACTTGTGTCCCATTTCCTAAAAGATCTCGAGAACATATTTATTGGAGAGGGGCTTTATTTGGACAGGAAAGAGTGAGATCGCCCTGTCCCCGTTAAGGTTCAGTTACTGTGATAAGATGAATAGTTTGGTTTAGCATAGGAAGACATATATTTTAGTCCTCGGGTTTTAGTTAGTAAAGAGGAGTCCAACTTATTTGTTTAACCTGCTGGGGTTTTAATGGGATTTAAAAAGCGTCTAAGCTTCAAGCTTGTGGGTAGGCATTTCCATAGTAATTATTAACTAACATCTGGGGGCCGCTGTCAACGTCTATATATATATTCTATATATCTTAGCTAAAATGTCCGTTCTCGTCTGTTGCTGAACTAAACAGGATAAACCGAAACTACATCTTTCACCTGATCTCAGGGCTGCCACTGACAACAAGGAGGAAATGCAGTGGTGTTCAAGGATAATGACCCTTTTCTCTACAGGTTTTCCAAACTCTTAAAGGCTCCCAAGCTGCCAATCAGCACCTGATTAACACCAAAAGCCTCCCCTTTCCACTCCCTGCTTTCATCTCTACAGTGATCTACCCTCTGAGTGAAATGGAGACTGTGGACTTGTCAAAACTGAGTCTGGGGACAGTCTGCGTCTCATTATTAGCACCTCAACAGGTTTTACCAAAGCCAAGAAGGAATACAACTTGGAAGCTCAGTCAGCTTTTTTTCTTCTTTTCTCCTCAAAGCTTAGAGCGGCAAGGAAATTATCATTATGCTTCATCATAACCCCATTGTGGTTCTTTTGAAAGATTTCCAAACCAGCTCTTAAATTCTGTTATTTTCTTGGACCTTTCTACCTACTCAACATGATTGCTTTGAACTTGAATGTCAGAAAAGGAGAAATTCAATCTGACCCACTCAAATGCTTTTCACTGACAACTGAAGAAAATCCTCCCAGGTTAACGATAGGTCAGCACTGAATAGGGGACTAAGGCCTATACATTTACAGAGTCTCCGGAGATAGTCCATCTGTTAGAAGGTATAATAGGACTGGGTCACAGGTGAGCCACAGATGGTAGATGTTTGTGTATCAGTGTGTCTAGATCTTAATGGCCCCAGCGAGTCATAAACTACTGTTGGTATGCTGTAGGATTATATAATGATGAAAAAGGCAGCTATTGTATTTGCCTGCTTTTTCTATTTTGACCATACATTATAAAAAAAAAATGCACCAGAGTTACAGCTAATTTGTATAGTCATTGTGCTGAAGCAAGTATACAATATAGTACATAATATAATAAATAAAACTTATACATATGACCAAATAAAAATTTGTGTCAAAGCTTGATGTCTGATCTCTGATATCTGAAGTATTCACTTTGATTCTACAAAACATTAAATGAGCTGCTTTGAAATTATCCTTAAAGCGAAACTATACAGTACACATCCAAAATTGACAATTTTGGGATAATGCTAAATGCTAAAACCTGTAACAGTAGCACAGGTGGAAGTTGGTTCCCAACATTAGCTAACATTGGCTACTTTAATCTAATGGTCAAACCAGACCAAGTAAGAATGTAGCAGCACCAGAATGAACTGAATAGAACAAGGGTGTGTTTTATTACTTTTGATTCCAGGTTTCATCTGAAAGAATAAGTCAGTTCTTCTCTTAAAAAGTTTAATCTTGCTTTAAAGCAATACAAAACAAGAGATCAGAGGTAGAACTTCAGTTGCTCCATAATATCTGCAGGTTTGTTTTTGCAGCCCCATGCTTGTGTTCTTCATGTTGTCTACATTGTAGTATTCCCATATGCAACGTCTACTTCATAAAAACCTCTTCAAAGCATGTGCAAGGATGTATTAACACAGAAACACACACACACACACAGAGTGATATTTCTGATGACAAGGCACTTTCTGTAGGGTTTGCCACACTCGGGTCTATTAGGAACATGTTTATTTGAGTCCGGCTCAACAACACATGCATATAGTATTTTATTACCAAAGCATCGCCATAGGACTTTCTGGGGATATTTGGGTGTGCTTTCAGGAAAACACAACCACTTATTAAAGTCTAGACGCAACATAACACCATCAGAAGTCCTGGAATAAGCACTCACAGGCTCTCATGGACAGAACTGTCAGTGTCTGCTCAACCACGTTGGTTTTCTGCTGCTGCCTGTGCGGAGTTAGTAGAGATGTAGTGCAGACATCAGAACATTGATTGTAATGGCTTGAGACAGAACAAAAAGGAAGCCAGTTCACTACATGCATCCTACAGTAGTAGAACAACAAGAGGACACACAAGACTGAAGTCATTTGGTTTATGAGTTGTGGTGATAAAAATGCAACTGGACTACAAGAAGAATATTTAACACACAAAACCAAGTAAGTTTTCAACATGCAAACACAGACGCAATGGTCAGTTTTACTTGAATATTACCCATGCCATGTTCACTTGTAATACTTACAACTCTAACAGACAGTTTATTTTATTGTTGGTTTCCTTCGCAGCAGAGCCAAGACATTCCACAATACGCAGAGGTCTCCCACCTGCAGCACAGTGAAGATATCCAAGTCAGATATACAAGCTCTGAAACTGCATTCTGTTGGCTGAACCTGCATGCAGGAGAAAATATACCTGTTGGCAGGGCACAAGGGAATAATTTAATTTTTTTTTGTCTCATCATCACTGATAGGCAAGTACACAGAGAGCTATATCTTCCACACAACGGATTCTCTCATAAAGATGAACCCACGTGTTTAAACAGATCATCCTAATATCATTACAATAAGTCAGGAAAGCATGAACTTGTTTTGGAGTCTTAGCAGAGAGGTGCAGTCATTAATTTGTGAGCTACTTATGTAACCAAGTCACTTAGGTGTCCTTGTTGGTGATGCTAGAACATGTCAACCTAAAGTTCACCTTAAGACAAAGCAAAGAGGTTATAAGACTAGTAAGATGCATCTGATAAGTCTGTAAATATGAGTGTTGTCCTTTTGAACAATGACTCACCATGGCGATAAACATGACTTGGTGACCTTTAACAAAAGAAAGAAGTAAATTTGAGGGTCGTTTGGCTCAGCCTCGGCCAGTATCTTGACATTCAAAGAGAAATCGTGAGCACTTTTGGAATGAAAGCATTTCTCTAATCTTTTAGCGAGACATTGAGATAGAGAACATAGCAAGGTGAAAGGAATGGGGATGCCTGTGTCGGTGCACAGGAACAGGTCTCAGGAGTCCACAGGTCTGGCCCACTCTTCAAATGGCACAGTGTTTGTTGGGGAATGTGCAATTATGGAGGCCAGGCCTTTGATCCGGGTTTTCCATCAGAGCTAAATTGTCCTCACATTGAGCGCTGCAGTGTATCCTTGGGCACTCCTTTATATTCTGCTGCTCTTTCATGTGCACCCCTCTGGAACTCAAAGCATCCCCTCTTGAAAAGTGAGCTTTGGCCTGTCCCTGCTCCAGTGCAGGACGAAAGGAGGCCAGTGTGTGTGTGTGTGTGTGTGTGGGTGTGTGTGCGTATGTGTGTGTGTGTGTGTGTGTGTGTGTGTGTGTGTGTGTGTGCACAAATGACCATACAGTATGTAACAAGTCATCTTACAGAAATAGTCAAGAGTTTGTTTGGGTTAGAGGCGAGTTGTGAGGTAAAACAGGGTATAAAAGTGCTAATGTATATGGATGTTTGGATGGGTTGAATTTCATCTTGCATGCGTATAAGTGTGTGGAAGAAGTGTTTGCTACAGGAAGTTTGTGTGGCTGCACTTGCGTGTGTTTGAGTCTGTGATTGTGATTCTTTCCACATGCTCCCATGTGTTATCTATCCTTCTCATAATAGCCACCTCTGTCAGATTTACCAGAGGGACTTTCTCTCTTTTTTTCTTCAAAATAGTGACCTCAGTTACTCCTTTAATTCAAACATCAAATTGAATCCTTCTTAGGCTTTCCCCTGAAAAATGTATTCATAAACTGACTATAAGTAAATGTGAGCAGTCCCAGATGATAGTATTATCCAGTGGTGTACCCAGATCATTTGATTGATGCCCATATACGACAGAGATTATGTACTGTACTTTCTGTGTGTCCTCATGTGACTTACAGTGGGTACGGAAAGTATTCAGACCCCTTTAAATTTTTCACTCTTTGTTTCATTGCAGCCTTTTTCCAAAAATCAAAAAAGTTCATTTTATTTCTCAGTAATGTACACTCAGCAACCCATCTTGACAGAAAAAAACAGAAATTTAGAAATTTTTGCATATTTATTAAAAAACAAAAACTGAAATATCACATGGTCATAAGTATTCAGACCCTTTGCCGTGACCCTCATATGTAACTCAGGTGCTGTCTATTTCTTCTGATCATCCTTGAGATGGTTCTACACCTTCATTGGAGTCCAGCTGTGTTTGATTATACTGATTGGACTTGATTAGGAAAGCCACACACCTGTCTATATAAGACCTTACAGCTCACAGTGCATGTCAGAGCAAATGACAATCATGAGGTCAAAGGAACTGCCTGAAGAGCTCAGAGACAGAATTGTGGCAAGGCACAGATCTGGTCAAGGTTACAAAAAAATTTCTGCTGCACTTAAGGTTCCTAAGAGCACAGTGGCCTCCATAATCCTCAAATGGAAGACGTTTGGGACGACCAGAACCCTTCCTAGAGCTGGCCGTCCGGCCAAACAGAGCTATCGGGGGAGAAGAGCCTTGGTGAGAGAGGCAAAGAAGAACCCAATGGTCACTGTGGCTAAGCTCCAGAGATGCAGTCGGGAGATGGGAGAAAGTTGTAGTAAGTCAACCATCACTGCAGCAATCCACCAGTCTGGGCTTTATGGCAGAGTGGCCCGAAGGAAGCCTCTCCTCAGTGCAAGACACATGAAAGCCCGCATGGAGTTTGCTAAAAACACCTGAAGGACTCCAAGATGGTGATAAATAAAATCCTCTGGTCTGATGAGACCAAGATAGAACTTTTTGGCCTTAATTCTAAGCGGTATGTGTGGAGAAAACCAGGCACTGCTCATCACCTGTCCAATACAGTCTCAACAGTGAAGCATGGTGGTGGCAGCATCATGCTGTGGGGTGTTTTTCAGCTGCAGGGACAGGACGACTGGTTGCAATCGAGGGAAAGATGAATGCGGCCAAGTACAGGGATATCCTGGACGAAAACCTTTTCCAGAGTGCTCTGGACCTCAGACTGGGCCGAAGGTTTACCTTCCAACAAGACAATGACCCTAAGCAAACCGCTAAAATAACGAAGGAGTGGCTTCACAACAACTCTGTGGTTGTTCTTGAATGGCCCAGCCAGAGCCCTGACTTAAACCCAATTGAGCATCTCTGAGAGACCTGAAAATGACTGTCCACCAACGTTTACCATCCAACCTGACAGAACTGGAGAGGATCTGCAAGGAGGAATGGCAGAGGATACCCAAATCCAGATGTGAGAAACTTGTTGCATCTTTCCCAAAACGACTCATGGCTGTATTAGATCAAAAGGGTGCTTCTACTAAATACTGAACAAAGGGTCTGAATACTTATGACCATGTGATATTTCAGTTTTTGTTTTTTAATAAATATGCAAAAATTTCTAAATTTCTGTTTTTTTCTGTCAAGATGGGTTGCTGAGTGTACATTACTGAGAAATAAAATGAACTTTTTTGATTTTTGGAAAAAGGCTGCAATGAAACAAAGAGTGAAAAATTTAAAGGGGTCTGAATACTTTCCGTACCCACTGTAATTGTCGGACATGACACTACCTGTAAGCCTCTCTAATAATTAACCGCAAAGTGAGACCAGATGTTTTATAAAGAAGTAAAACAACAGTGTTCATAGAGGTGTTTTACTAGAATGTTCCAGGACATTAGTTAAGACCACCTTGGTCAAGTCCAAGACCAGGACTAGTCGAGTCTAGTACTGAGCATTTGAGCAACTAAATGACAATATAGTTTCACTCCAGATGTAGTGTAGAAAAGAAGTGACCAGTATTACAGAGTGTATCCCTATGGTTGGTTTATGTCTTCCCTAAAAAATATTGTATTATATTGTTATTAGGATGTGGGTTAACAGGAAAGACATGTATTTTCAGAAAACATTAAAGTTTGGTTAAACAACCATGAACAGAGTGTAATTTAACATATGTCCTTTTTTTGAGACAAAGTGCAAAATTTTAAAATAAATCCAACAGGAAGTTGCTTAGGCAAAATGCCGGTTGGGATACACACACACACACACACACACACACACACACACACACACACACACACACACACACACACACACACAGATTGTACTCAAGGAGTTGGAGCAAAATCAATTTTTTACAGATTATGATTAGTGAAGAAATACATGAGAACCATTTTTCACACTATAATTAACAGTACAAGTATTTGTATACCGTTGTATCCTTCAGTACAACGGTATTGAAGGTATTGAATACACATTTTGTGTTTTCCTTCACAATATGTGTGTCTCCATTTCAAACATCACTGCAGGTGACTGCTTTTAGCAGCAGTGGTTGATTGTTGGCGACAATGGGGAGGCGGTGTTTGCACAGCATAATCAATCACAAACATCTACCAGAGCTGCATATTTTACAAAAGAAGAGCACACTATAATTCTACATAAATATGAAGAATACTGATAAGGTTTTTCAGGCAAAATGCAATACAGTCGTTGCTGGCAAAAAATCTTGACGCTGTTGAATTGTAAAGCGTAAATCACAACGCTTATCAATATAACTTCAGGCATCTGACCATAATTAATCTTTCCATAAACTGTTGTTGCTTTAGCCTATTATTTCAGTTGCAACCCTGGCAGTGGGAAGCAATATAAGAGCAAATAAAAATTTTAAAACTTAATTCAAATGCGAGTATTGGCAACACACGTCTCAAGAAGGCAATCCGAATCCCGAAGACTAAACTCACTCAGCCAACATTTGAATCTGTTTTTCCATCCATCCATCCATCTTCATCCGCTTATCCGGTATCGGGTCGGGGGCAGCAGCTCCAGTAGGGGACCCCAAACTTCCCTTTCCCGAACCACATCAACCAGCTCCGACTGGGGGATCCCGAGGCGTTCCCAGGCCAGGTTGGAGATATAATCCCTCCACCTAGTCCTGGGTCTTCCCCGAGGCCTCCTCCCAGCTGGACGTGCCTGGAACACCTCCCTAGGGAGGCACCCAGGAGGCATCCTTACCAGATGCCCAAATCTGTTTTTATATTTATTAATTTAACGGCAAAATCACCATCACCAAACCCACCAGACTCCATTTAAATAATTAGTACTTTTATCATTGTAAAACACAAACAGCCTATTCGTAATTCCATCCACTTAAAATCTATATCTTTCATAAAGATATCCATGGGAATGTTTACGGGGGTTGTCACAAATGTTTTAAGTATTATGAGCGCACCTCTCTCTCTGCGCACAGAGGTCCAACTGATCTTCTAAGAATGGTGACGCTGTTATCAATCGAGCATTGAATGGTCAGTAGGCGATGATTTTACACCGGTTGATTTCTAATCTACAACTTAATATGCTCCCGACCAGGTTAGGTGTTCAGCATAAGTTACCTCACAATTTAACCCGGTAATAGGGTTGATACAGAAAACCCTGGGTTGAACCTGAAGTTACCTCGATAACGCTAAATCGTGATTTGTAGTATAGGCCTCTGGACTTGGTCAAGACCAAAAGCCATATTTGGCAAGACCAGTGGTTGAGATTGAGACAAGGCTGAGTCCAAATACCAACAAGTCCGAGACCATATTTGAAGCCTGTTCTGTACACTTTCATTTATAATCACAATCACTCGAAGTCTCGACATGCTGTAACTTTGTGTATGTTAGAAAAACTTTGAACTTCTGAATTCTATATGCATCTGCAGAGTCATAAAAAAACATTTATTTGGCTCATCTAGCTGTGAATAATTCAGTTTTATTCAAAGTGTTCCTAAGAGAAATGGAGCATTGATGTGTTAAGTTTTTTTCTGTACAAAAACCATTCAGAGGAAGGATTTAGTCTTTGAGGACATTTTCTGGGCAAAAGTAATATAGATGTTAAACCTAAAATTTTCTTCACATCAAAACCAACTGATCTGAACCTGAAACATGGTCCAACATCAGAGTATTTAAAAGTGTGACTAGTGGCATGGCTCTAGGGATGGCAATGTTGGTTGTTCCACAACTAGTCCAGATGGAAAAACCTCAACAACTATTGGATGGATTGCCATTAAACTTTGTACATCAACATTTGTGGTGTGGATAAATACTGATGAGTTTGGTGATCCCTCCTTTTTTCCCCTCGAGCGCCACCACGAGGTTGACACTTTTGTTTTTGTTCAGAAAAATACAACCCAACACCTTCTAAATTCAAGTATCTCTCTTTCACAGAAGAGCAGCTTAACTGCCTTGTACAAACAGCAAGAAAAACATGTGCCCAACTGCACCATGAAGCATACACAAACACTGTTCCAGCTTTCCAGCCAATAACAAGAAGGATTTGGGGGTGGGGGATTGGGGGGTTAGTGCGCGGAAACACAGAAGGGAGGAGGAGGGAGGGGCAAACTAGGCTTGATTTGTTTAAAAACACTTCTAACATCAACAAGAAGTAATGTCACACAACATTGCTTAGAGCACCTTTAAATTAGCAAAATAAATTGATAAAAATTGCCCAAAAAACAACCAACTGATGTCCTTTGCCAATGGCCGTATATTTGTATACCTGCTGCTAGCATGGCAGTAGACTCTAACTTTTTCAATAAGAAACAATATGCTTATCTATAAGACTCTTCATAGCCTACCTGAGGTACCTGCTACTGTGGTTTTATAGAGCATCATTATCATCATCTACATTGTCATTGTGGAATGAATGGCATACAAAACCTTTCATAATTTTTAAAATGTGACAAGCTTCTACTTGTCATGGATATAAAAGTTTTATGCTGGCATTCAGATTGCTTGCGTTTGCAATTTTAAACATGAGAACACCATGTACCAGATGGACGGCTTCTGGGTGTGTAATCATAGTTTGTACTGATTGTAAGTCTTGTATGTGTCCCACTGTTGTCTGGCAATTTTTCCTCATCTGATGATACTTGGCAAGCCTTAGTAGTGAGATAGTCTCGCTTTGCCAGACCCTTCTCCAAAGCGCACTGGAGGAGAATCTGGCTGCTCCACATAGAATTTTGGATAGGAGAAAAAAGTGTTCTGGTTTACTGGCAATTCTTTAAATCAATCACAATAGTCTTGGGTGGCGCTAAGCAACAAAGAAAATCCGCGGTGCTGCAAAATAGGCTCGGAAGGAACTTGTATTGTTTGTTGGTGGACAATGTGTACGTTTAAAAGTTGTTTAAGTCATGCAACAGAAAACTCAGATTGGACAGATAGTCTAGCTAACTGTCTGGAATTACCTTGCAGAGATATGAGAAAAGGTTAACCATAGTCCTCATAAATCGACCTGAGTTTAACATGCCAACTCAAAGGAAGTGCAAGGCAATGTATAAACGGCCTAGAGTGAAATCCGGTGGATTTTCTGGCGGCATTGGAGCAATCCCGTAAGTGGATCGTCAAGGATACAGACTAGTAATGAGATGACAGTGATAACTAATGGCGTCTAGAAACTTTAAGTATGAGATAAGAGTTTAAGAAAAAAGACCTGTTCAGGTACAAACGGCTCAACAGGATGTTTGATGGAATTAGTAGGTATCATATTTTAATACTTCCTGTGGTTAAGGTAATAGCTTAATCCCACAGCCCCCCACACCATATCAGCCTTCTGCACCCCAACCCCAATTAGTTGGACTCAGAGTTTGGAAGACCTCAGCTGTTGAGCTGTGTTGAGCTGCTGTGATAAATAGCTGCAGAAATGTGTTTTAAGTGGTCTCTGCGTTTTGGATGAGGCCAGGCCTGGCTCTGCACTAAAAACCCCTCTTCCCTCTTGGCTGGCGAGGTGCCAGGCTGTGCTGCAGGGTGGTGGGTCCCCTCTGAAGGTGATGCTGTGAGAGTGTGTGTGCTACAAGCATTTTGTGTGGAAGCAAGCTTTTGTTAGTGGCTCCCACTGTGGCAAAGAAAGCTCTGACATGATGTCTCCTGTCTCTAAAATCTGGGCTTTTGTGATAGACAGTGTTCACTGTCACTCAACTCCAAAATAAACATGTATCTTCTACACGCCCAGAAACCAGAGGTATCCTGCACCATGTCAGAATATCCACTTGTCCCTTTAATGGATTTGTACTGTGTTTTATCCACCGCCAGCCGCTCATTACACTCTCCAGTGCAACAGTGGAGTCAAGACGGAGAACATAGTGTTTTATCTCTCAGGGAAATAGGCCACAATGAGTATTAAATAACAATGACATAAATTGGAGCTCACACAAACTTCAAATGACTATGAGAACGGACTCATCTTGTTTGGATTTTAACGCAGACCAAAAAAGATCCTCCATGCCTTTGCTCTTGTAATGAAGGTTTCAGGAAGTGTGAGTGGAA
Source organism: Etheostoma perlongum (assembly GCA_026937815.1). Lineage (NCBI taxonomy): Eukaryota > Metazoa > Chordata > Actinopteri > Perciformes > Percidae > Etheostoma > Etheostoma perlongum. Next base: position 11,981,762 of record CM049387.1, read on the forward strand.
AGTAATATTTCATCCTTTCAATCCTATGAGGCACATTCCCTTCTGATAAAAGTGCATTACCACAGACAAAGGGAGGCGCTTGGTAGAATTAGATCGGACTGGGACTGGTGCCGATGAGAGCTTGGCTGGCTGCCCTGGCAAGCCACACATGAGCGTATTTAATTGCCAGACAGACCAGAATAATTCTTCAATAATCTGAATTTATACAGTCACTTGAGTCAGGCCATAACACACTGACAGTGTGTGTTGGTTATCAAGACAGAGTGCCTGCCGCACATCAGTAAAGGCAGAGACAGAGAGAGATGAATAATAAGGGCATTGTCGAGTTGAAAGGCCCCATCACTGTACCAGCGACTGTAATAGTCGTGAACAAGCACTCCTTCAGAGCCGACCTTCCGCGTCTCTGTCAGACAGCAACAAGGAGACATAAAAATGCCCCTCAGCCCTTGACAGAGCACATTTGTCTGGAGACGGCTTTTCAATCTGGTTATCTTATGAAATGCAGACATGCAAGGAGCTGTCTGTGCCCTGCAAAGTCAGTGGTAGGAGTGAGAGTGGCCTTGCTTCCTCTCAAGGGTCTTCTGAGTGCCAGATTCATTAGAGACCTCTTGTCATGAAAAGACGATAGACAAGTGTGTGTATGGGCGATTTCTTTGTGCAGGTTTGGGGATTTATATATGTGTGTGTATGTCTGCTCAGGTGCCAACATCTTCAGTGAATGATAGGTACCTCCAGTGAGGTCAACGGCCCTCCTACCCACCCCCTTCCCCAAGCGTCCCTGTGTTTTTTTCCTTGACCCCTTCAAGAGGTCGCCTTGCCTTGTTGCATCTGTCCCACTCTGGAGACACTCAAGGAGAGCGAGTGCTTTTTAAAAGGCAAGATGCAAGGCTAGCCTACCCTTCCAGTTGTAGATCTTCCATGCCTGCATAGCTCCGTCCTTGAAGAGCCATGAAGGATTATTCTGTGTGGTCCAAACTTTCTCTGATGTGTCAGTGGAACATTTTCTCTGCGCATCCAGACAAGATTCTTGGGGCAAGATTTTAATTTTAAACTAATGCTTGGCTAAAGACACAAGCTCCTCATTTAGATTAAATGATATACAGTGATAGTCAAATTCCAACCTCCTGGCACTTCCGAAATCCTGAAAGACTTCTTAGAGGGCCTTGGAAACATTCTTATTTCCTTATTGGCTTCAGTTATTTGCATAAAGGGCTGCAGGAGAACATTTATATTTTAATAGTAGCAGACAATATTTAATCATTCCTAGTTTTAGTTTGTTATGAATTTCTTTTTTGCAAATTGAAAGCAAAAGGCCTTGAATATTGCATAGAACTGCAAAATTCTGCCTTGCATTTTTTTTAACTTAAATCTGGCCACAGACTGTTTTCCTACTATCTTTGGTTGAAATTAATTTGTTTGATATAATTTTGCCTGCCATCTTAAAATAGTAATTTCATTGAACAGAGGTTGCTTTACAGTGCAATTGAGAGTTTTGAATCTTTGGGTAAATCTTGTCATCTGGAAAGCACATAATTGAGGTACATCTGCAGGTCCATCTGCTATTTACATCCAGCTCATGCACGACATCAGATAATATCTTCCGGATGAGGTAGATGTGTTTTGGGTTTAGATGCAATCTGATGATTTTTTGACTTACTGAATGTATTTTCTCCTTGACCAGGGGGTATGTTTTCACCCATCCCTCTTTTCCACATGATGAATGGTTTGACCCTGAGAGAGCAGTAAAAAGCTTTCTTTACCTACAACCGAACATAGCTGTTATTGATGCAAGCTATTCTGCAGTCTGTATGTTTAACTGATGGTGGAGGATAAACAAGCATGCATATACCTACCCCCTCATGCATTCTCAGAAGTAATCTGTCCCCTGAGTATCAGTCCTAATTAGAGCTCACTGCCTCAGCTGGCCCATCAGTAACATAATCCCATCCAGAATCACAACTAATTGAAGGTCAGTCACCAGAGGTGACTCTGAAGCTCAGCTTTTCCAATAGAAATACATTAAGCCTAGCATCAAGCAATTACATAATAAGAAACACAACCTTTCCAGCTCAATAACAAATTCAATTGCAAACTTTCCATCTCCACACTCTAATGATATAACTGTGAAAATATCAAATATACTCTTACTATAATATTCTTATTATTCTATTACTGTGGTTAGCCATGAAATTGCAAATTGTAACACATCATTTTCCTGAGTTGTACAACTACATGATAAATGTGGCTGACATACAATAGCTTGGCCCTTGGAAACTTCCATGCAACACAGAGCAGAAACTTGAGGCCTTAGTTGTGGACTGATGGGCTGGACGTTACAGAGGAACCCCTTGCTTGGAAACAATCAAGGCTGAAGAGATGTACTCCAAATCCTCTGTCTGTGGCACGCAACAAAGGAGAATTGGACTCAGTGTTAGCAATGACAGCCTTTCAGCATGCTAACTCTCTCGTCTGTGCAGAAATGTTACTGACTTTCTTTCTTAAGCTAATAAAAACACAGGGATGTTTCTGTCCTGTATTAGAGCATTGCCATAAGGCTGTATGAGTATGAGTCAGCAGAACTATTAATGTTGCTAGACACTGCAAGGAGTTCCAAATATTGAATACAAATCACTTTAACTGATTTAAAAGAGAGCCGAGACAAGCAACAACAGCACATGAAGGGTGGAATAACATATAAAGGATTGTGGAATGTTTTAATTACAGTAATTTGGATGAAGAATTACATGTGGCTACTGCACTCTGGGTAAAATGTATTGTATGCTCTTCATGCCTAGGCTGTCATTAGTGAATGTGTGGGAGGACCTTCACAGCATGGCGCTGACCTCATACTGTAATTAAATAGATCCATAGGTTAATAAATATTCACTGCCTAGGAGTAAAATAAAGATGGTTTGCAAACTTCCAAATCCCTACTTTATAATTATAGAAATGTAGGGTTTTGTCTGCTGTAACAGTTCTGCCACAGCGTTTTACAGCCGTGATGTGTTGTATGTTACAGTGTCAAAGTTTAAAATTGGTCACAGGATGTGGGACTGTGAGAAATCTGTGTATGAGTAAATACATGAAAGCAAAGCAGGGTACTGTGGTTCAGAAAACTACATATTGTGATAGAGACTGAGAGAATGAGGACACGAGCGAGAAAATGGAAGAGTAGAGGGGAGAGTTCAACAGTGAGGGAGTTAGTGGGGAGGGCAGAGGGAGGGATAAAAGCAGGAGGCCCAGACAGGCTAGAACAAGAAAGCAAAGAAAAATATCTAATTGGAATCAAGTGTCCTGACAGAGTGCGTGGGCGATTGAATTCCGCAAAGCGTGCTGCTTTTCCACTTGCAAAAAGAGAGGTAGCGAGTTTAAGAGAAAAAGGAGGAAAAAATTATTGAAAATCCCCTTGCAAATCCCCAAGTATTTTTTTATTTCTGGGTGTGGAGGATGGCCACAACAGCATTACCATTTCTTTTTGCTAAAAGGCGTAAGACACACCCCTCTGCCTGTGTGGTTGACTTTCAGACGGAGGAAATGCTACCCGATGACAAACTAAAACAACTAATTCAATTTTAATTTCTAATGAATCCTAACTGCTAACGAGGTTAAGGAGTGTGTGTTTCCACATGTCTAAAAGTGTGTTCCTGTGAAGAAGGATGGAAGGGGTCAAAGGGCACTATTGCCATTTCTAAAGATCATCATGATTTCATGAGCATAACCCCTTGCATACTAAATGACTTACTTAAAAGGAATAATTCACTTTTTTGTGATTACTCTTAATGGCTTTTTTTGCTACCACTGTAATGTCTTTATGCTAAATAGGATAGTTAAGCTAGTGCAAGCAGCTAATAAGCTTAGTTTAGCATAAAGTCTGGAAACGGGGAAACAGCTGACATGGCTCTGTCCAAAGGTAACAAAATCCATTGACAAGCACATCTCAAGCTCATAATTAACATTAGCAATTCATTTTTTCTTTGTTTAAATTGAGCTAAAGAAACAAGTGTTCAACCACTCGCACACTGGGAAAGCAAAATGCATTAGTGGTGCTATCACCTGTAGCTCTACACATGTCATCTACATGATTGTGTGTCCTTGCGGCCTGGCATATGTGGGCAAATCCACGCGCACGTTGCGCACGAGGATCTGTGAACTTAGGAGCAGCATTAGAACGGGGGCGCGAAGGTAGTCCCGTAGCTGCCCATTTTAAGCAAGCTGGTCATAATGTTAGTGCATTGAGATATGTTGGGGTGGAGTATGTTAAGAACCCTCCAAGAGGGGGTGTTCATGCTAAAAAGCTTCTTCAGAGAGAGACGTTTTGGATTCATTACATTAACACAATGTCCCCAAACAGCTTAAATAAAGAATTTAATATAAGGCCTTTTTTGTAATGCCCTCTCTTGTGATATTGTGTGTGGGATTGATCTAATGAAAAGTAGTGTCAATGTAGGATAATGTAGTACATATATTACTATACTAATACGATATTTAGTAAGTTACGGCTATGGCCAATTAGTATTTTTTCATTGTCTGTGCGCATATTTGTGTATATGTATTTTTATCACCAATTACTTTATGTGGTAAAGGTGGCACTTAGGCCCATCAAGGCCTTGGTAATCAGTTTAAATGAGTTCAGCTGATCAAGCCACTGGTAATTTGTTTGAATGAGGTCAGCTGATGTATGATCAGCTGACTATGTATGTGCCCTATGTATATGCTTGTGCCACTGCTGAATGCCATTTGCCTGTGGAAGCTGGGTCAAAACGCTGGTGATAGCACCACTAATGCGTGTCGCTTTGCCAGTGTGTGGGTGGTTGATCGTTTTACATTTATGTGTGTATGAACACTGTACACAGCTGCCGCACCTATATTATATAGCAACCAGCAGAGAATTACTGCTAGTACTTCTTTCCTAAAATGTCAAACAATTTCTTTAAAGTAATGATGGATGAGTGTTTTAGTGTAGAGAAGATGTCAAACTATTCCTTTAAGCCAAGATGATGCAAGAGAATTGGTCGCTGTAGAGTGTATGATCCTTCATGGCACATTAAGTCTTCATGCATTCTCTAAAGTTGTTAAAAGTAGATCAAGGCTTTGAGCTGCAGTGTGGAAATGATATCTCAGCCAAAAGGATGATCTCTTCTCTGTCCGTTGACCTTTGCTTGCTCAATGTAAAGCTTGCAGTTTTGCTGCCAAGTCCTGGTGAGGGACTTGGGGCCCCCGCAGACACTCTGCCTGACCACCAGGCAGAACCACAGGATATAGCTTTACACATGACATATTGCAAAGGAAGCCAAACTGATTTAAGCATAATATGTCAGTGTTTTTCTTTTTTTCTCTGGCTTTCTGTTATAACTGATGAAAATCAATCTGTGGATGTTTTCCCATCACGCTGTACTGTACTGTTGTTCCTGCTGTGTGGGCTTCCCCTTAGAGTCCTCTGGTGAAGCACCGTGGTTCTCTGGTTGAGGAGTCCAGACACAATTCACTTTCTCTTTGTCTTTTTCTCGGAGTCTAACTCTTTTTCTCTTGTTCTCTTGAACACAAAGCTCCTTGAGAGGGAGGTTAGTGTTCTACTTTGGTGGCTCGCTGACCCCCCCCTAAATAACACATGTAATACAGATGAGTGTAGAGAGAGAGAGAAGGTGGGTGGGACTTTATAATTACGTGTACCCCAAGACCCCCCAAAGCAAAATGGGGCCACCCGGGCAAATGTTAACCGCAAGGTGACAGAAACTGACAGGGAAAGTGTTTAAGATCAAGTTTAGGTGAGATTATTGGAAAACTATTAACTTGTAAACATTGTAAAAATTAGCATCAGTCTTTGCACTTTTTGCAAAGTTCTATATTTACAATATAATGTAAGAAATGTAATATAATGACTGTATTCTTTGGTTATGCTATGTGTTAATTAGTCCCACTTCTGATGCTGTAATTAGTGGTTAGAAGCAGAGCAGAGACATTGTTCCTGCAGAGTGACGCTGGCGCAGTAGAAGTTACATCTGTGACCACAAAACATTCCAAACAAATATGGCTCAGAGTCAGCTTTTCCCACATATTTTTTTTTAAATGGAACACCAGGTTTTGCCCCTCCACTTACATCCCACCACCTGTGACAGGGGGAACGATCGGGGACCACTTTGAGAGTGTAATTGAAAACCTAAAGCTCTCTCTGCGGTGGACACGCTATTTGAGGCTCACAGGGCACAGAGGGAAACTTAACTCCAGTTATTGTTCGCTGTATAACCATAATCAAGGGAACACCCTTTCTCACTATAAAGTCAAAAATAGTGGTATGAAGTGAGAGTCCTTTGCTGATAAAATTCATTCTGTGCAATGTAGGCCTATTTGTGGACCTTGTGGTAAGTCTGGGGGGAAAACAGAATGGAAATCTTTAGAGCAGCTCTGTGGGGCCACTTGTGCTCCCGCTGCAGACAGGAGAACATTTTTCATTAGAGACGGTGTTGCTGCTTCATTGTTGTGCAGCGTATCTACACTTGACATTCAGCTGGAGCCATAAGGCAGGGTGTACCTCCCTTTCTCTTAAAGAATCTCAGTCGAACACTCATCCTAACACACCCCTCAAAGCATAAACATTACGAGATTCCTAGCTGATAGCAAGACAGTCCTTCTCCGTGAAGGCCATCTTTCAAAGGCCATTCATCCTGTTCAGACAAAGAGCAAAGCAAAGCCTTTGGAGGCTGGTTGTCGGTCGTATAATTTTAGAAATCTGGCTGGGAGGTGGCTGGGAGAGAAGAAGACACAATCCAATTTCATTTGTCAAATATTATGCTGCACATTCAGGCTCTGAAAACCAAGGTTTATTTGAAAAAAAAGAATAAATAATAATGTATATTTTCTTTATACATGGATTATTAGCAAAACTGACATTTTACATACTACTTACAGTATTCAAAAAACCCACTGACCACAATAGTTGATAAGTGCTACACTCCTGAAAAATGTGTTTTTTCAATTACAGACTGAAACATACATATAATGCCCCCCCTCCCCTCCGCGAATTCACTGGGAGTGTGCCTTTGACAGCCACATTTAGAGATATAAAGAAGCAAAGAAAATCTTGCTTTTGTACCAATCATTCTTACTATGTAAAAAACGCTTTTCACGCACAGTAGCACATTCTAAAATCAGCATTATTCAACTCTACTGAACCTCTATGTGTATGTTTATCGTGAGAAAATAAACAAGGGGTTACCTGCGTCATGTAGACCTGTCTTTCCAAATAATCCAATGTGCCCCTCTCACAGACTAAAATGATCCTGCACAATGTTGTATAACTTTTTATCTATTTGACAGCTCAATACAGTTTAACAAATGTCACTGACTCTGTGATACCATGTCATTGACCAGCCCATGTCTTCAGTCTACTATGTTGGCAAAGATAATTATTTAAATGTCTTACTGTTAAATGGAGAAACATGCTGGGTGTATCCTGTGAATACCGTTGTCCTTTACAACAGGGCCTACGAGTTTTCCTGAACATAAACACATATATGGTATGTCCTCACTTGATTATCTAACAGTCAATTTAGCTTTGTGGAAGCTTAAATATATTTTTAGTAACCAAGAAGGGCTTTGAAGTTTTTGAAACCATCCTCTACTTGTAATACAACTTTGTCCAAGCGTATTAAACACTCACGCATCACCTCTGGCAAACTGTTAACCCAACTGCACTCATCATCTCAGCCATGCCATGGCACATAAACAAGTAAAATGTTTGTTTTCAGACCTCTGAAGAGAGCTCACGGTGTCTGTTACTGTAACTAATAGCAAAGAACTTGCGCTGCCTTGCCCCTAACCCTGTCCAGATGGAACGTCTGAACATTGGTTTGGAAAAGTTAAAAATAGTCCACAAAGTAACACTTCATCTATCATTTCTCGGCCCTGTGGCAACCAGCTGAAAGAGAACAAACCACGTCACTTTTTCTCAACATCGAAGGACATGCTAGAAGAGCTCTGACATTTACAGGCATGTTGTTTTCTTTTTTGTGGAGTAAAGAAAAGAAAATTCTTAAAGCTTTTAATTCAGAACATCCCTCTTTTAAAATGTCAGATTCAAGCATGTAGAACACAGCAGTGTTTTTTCCAGCACAGAGCAGTGGACTAATTCATTAAATCCAACATGGAACTGGGTTTATTTTCTTTGCTGTTAACACTAACAGCTTGTAGTTTAAAGCACTGTTGCCAAGCTGATTATATTTAAGTAACTGTTAAATTACATGATACTCTAAAAGGGAAAGTGAATCAGGAACATTTTTGTTCTTAACTTTGCTAGTAAGATGACTCAGGCAAAGGGTTGTGTACATAGGAGTTCTATTTTATTTTTTTTATTTTTTTTTACAGAGGCTCTGTTTTAACTCAGGTGTTATGGTGGAATGTGCCTCAGACCCAAAAATACCCTTTTTTTTTAACAGTGTGCATGTCGTGACATATATATGGTATTGGTATTTGGGATTTGTGGAGTTTTGTGTATGTAAAATGTCTGTTGCAGGTGTGTTCCAAGTGTGGTTGTGTTTTAACATGCTATCTTGCAAGGGAGGAAGAGAAAAAAGGAAGTGAGAGAGGAGAAGCGAGAGTCAGATCGAGCTCAACACGGTTCACCACAGATGGTTATTGTTTAGAATTCCAGGGTCATGATCTCATGCTGCGCTCTCCCTCTATCTCACAGACCCTGTAGGCTATGAATTAATCAAACGAAACACAAGCCTTGATATTGTAAGTACTCTCCTATCAGATTACCGACTACAGCCCCTGTCAACATAAATTGGAATACTTCAGCAATAGGTAGAGACACTTGTGATTATAGTTGTAGCCAACAGCGCTTTGGAGAAGAACGCCGGCCCTTAGTTCAGGAACTAATACATCAAAGGAAATCTGCGAGCATCTCACCTCGAGTCTGTGACAAAGGTACAGTTCCTTCTCTCTCTCTCTACTGTGTTTACTTTATTGTTAACCAGGGGAGGATATCCTGTCAATCCTCTCTTTCTCCTTTCTGTGTGTTCTCAGCCAATCACAGTCACGAGCGCAGTGAGGATGTCAGCAGGAGAAGCCTCTGGTTGATAACGCTCCAAAAAAAGCCTCTTTGTTTGCACAAGATGAGCAGCAAAAAAGCCTTTGATGGTATGAAGTGTCCCGCCTGTAACCCACCGCCTCACACCTCCCATTATCTCCATCTCCTCCTCCCTGTGTGTGTGATCTCTGTGCAAAGCAACGCAGGACTGAAGCATTTAGCTGCTGTCAGTCACCAAGAACAGGGCTGCGGAAGAGGACATGGAGGAGCTGTCTTGGCTGACTGCTGGCAAACGAGCCACAGAGGCCCCATTACTTTCCCTGCTTGTCAGGAAGGAGTTAACCCCGGGGAGGGGGGGCAAACATTAGGCTCAATGGTAACTGAGTGTGTAATTAATGCCGCAATGTGTCCAGTCCCCAGGACCTTCTCAACCTTGGGATCCTTTCTCAGACTCTGGAAGAGAGGGAGAGGTCAGCAGGAGGAGAGGGGGTATCCGGGCCCCCCTTATGCCACTGCATCTGTCCAGAGAGGGGATATAGTCTCCGTCAGGGCCTCAGGCGAATGACCCTTGTCAGCCATAAAGTTATGGGAGACAACAGATTGGTCTACGATGATGGATGTGTGGAAGGAGCGCATTTCAAAGTCCCATGAGTTACACTGACTTTTTTCCTATAGCAAGTGATGTTTGGTAGAAAATGGACATAATAGTCTGCCCACAGCATAATTGACCCAAATCAAATCCCGTTGGTAACTGTTTTTTTGTTGTTGCTTGTGAAACAATTTTCAAATTCGTTCTGGTGTATAATTTATGCCAGCCTCTAATAACCTCTGTTTCAAAGAACTATTTATGGAACTGGCATCATTTCGAGAATGGCCATTTACAGTATGAATAATAGATCCATAGAAATATTTTGGCGCAATTGTTGAGGGTAGCAAATTACTTTGGCTCTATATCGCTAGAGTATTGATATTAAAATAGCACATAGCCCAATCACTGCTACATAAATCAAGCCGAGTGTTTTTCTTTTTGGTAGGGAGGCTGCTATAAAACTGTTTCTGCTGTGCATCAATTTACACATGTAGATATTGTTTGTTTGGTCTGACTCTGTCAGTTTTATGGAGTAGATAAGTGTGAGCATGTAAAAGTATGTTATGTTAGGGAGGGACAGGTTCTTTACTTTCCAGTTACATCCAAATCCCAGAAGACAATAAACTACTGAGGAGTGTGTGCAGATAGCTTGTGGGCATATTGTGTCTATGGGTGTGATTGGCTGGTTCTAGGTGTAAACGTCTTATTGCTGAATGTCATTAAAGCTAAGATCTTATCGTGGCTCATATTTTGTTTGGCATCTTGCACAGATTCCTAAACTTCTTACTTGTTAATTATTTTTGGCCAAATCCTACATTTCAGGCCAAACTTGCTGTGAGAGCATTTCTGAGTTATGTAAATGAATATGGAAAGACATTCATAAAATTACACATGATACGGAAATATTGCTGTTGACCATGCCATTCCATATGTTTTTCAGATGCTGCTAACTGGTGATTAAGTGCATTTCTGGACCTGCCCAAGATCAGTCAGCCAGTAAACAATAGTGTGATTGGTTGCTTTGTCACAGAGTAAACAAATAACACGCTTTAGTAAGAGACTTGAGCCAGAAAGGAAACTGGCATCTGCAACCACGTTCTTGAATTTAAATGGCCTCCTATGTAGTTCTTCCCACTAGGAATCTTGATGACCAAAAACCATCTTAACTCTCTTGTCAATGGTGGTGAGAGCCGCTCCACCACATGTGAGCATTCCTGGGGCACCACGGCCTCGCCACAAGCTCATATTTATCGTGTGTGGTTGAAACGCCACAGAGGAGCCCACAGCCGACACATAGCTCAAGGAACACACATGCTGTATGCTGTCTGGCCTCGCTCTGCTATATCTGTCCAGCTCATCTCCTCTATAATATAGACAGAATAAGCAATATTGTCAATGTCAGCAGTCCAACTCCTGTAAAACAAGTCTGGCAGCCATGAAGTCACGATATGAGCAGCCTCCCATCAAGATCAGTGTGCTGTAACTCACTTAAAAGGTGACCTACCAGGCTGGTACAGGGTAATTACTGTTCTTCTAAGTCTTTTGTATTTTAATTGACCCAAAGTTAATGGAGTTTAATCACTAACACCGAAAAAGTTCCTTGTCTTTACAACGCATAGTGTGTGTTATAGGAGATATAACGACTGTCAGATAGGTTGTATCTGACACACACAGGCCATTAGCAGCCAGTAAGAAGAGCAGGGAGTCCTTCCTCTGGGCCCTTTGATTGTGGACTGTCTTAGTAGTTTTAGTGGAGCTCGGCTATTATCATCCTGAAAGGTAACATGCAATGGTGCTTTTATGTCCTCCCTGAACTTTGGACCCAGCTGGATGTGTTTAGAACTGTTATAATGTAACAGAGGTTCAAAAGATTTCACTACCTTCCATTTAGCTCTCCTGCTGACACTGTTGGGCCATTTTAATATGCTTCCACACAGAGTCTGGATCCCATCAAGGCCATATGAAGGAAGGAGGAAAGGTGGGTGGGTTGACAGGGGGGGCTGGTTTTACAGGGAGAATCAATGTGATAAAGTACGGATCCATTAGCCACAGTGGTGGTGAAGCCTGACAGATACGACTGGCTTGTGAGCTGATTAAAACACGTTGAGAGGTCTTCATTCATTACATTACTTTATGTTGTGATAATTGCTATCAAATGTGGCACAATCCTTTGTTTTGACTGTCTTTTAGCAGCGTGTTTCTGCTTTTAAAGTGTGATATTTGATGACAGTAACATTTGGAGTTATTTGAAAGAAAAGCACTACCAAAAACGACACTTTCACAGTTTCAAAATACCTCACAGCTCACGAACTCTACTGCACCAAAGTGTCAGGCCAGGCATGAGTACAGAGTATTTTTCTAGGGTATGGCGTCACTTTCCCCTGGCCTCTCTAGAGAGTGTGGTAGGACGCTGTAAAACTTTACTGAGGGGAGTTGTGCGACATGGGAGTGTCTCACCTCCATTAAAGTCCTTGCCAGGGTCCTGTGGCATTTAAACACTCATAAATAAATAATGGTGAGATCTACAAACCCCTAACATGGAGTTCCCCAGTCTGAGGGGGAACAGCAGGGGGGGACCGCAAGGGGTACGATGCAGAGGGAAGGGTCAGCGGAGGCGTACTGGTTTGATACCGACCTAAATTACTCCCAAAAAACTTTACAGCAACCACTAATACCCACTGGCCCTCTGTAGTCGCACAAAACCTCAGCCAAGCTTCTGCTCCCTGGGAGAACGAGGCCACCAATATAGTCATCATAACCAGGGTGTTTTTCTTTCTCTTGTTTTACAGGCGAGGGGTTAAGTCACCAGCATCTGGAGGCCCATGCTGCAATTGAGTGAAGGTCAGCGCAGGAGCAGGCTTTTTCAATACTGTGAAATGAATTGCTGATCCAAATAGTAATGTTGGAGTGGCTGAGAGCAGCTTGCACAATATAAATGCTAGTCAGGTGTGACATTAATAGTCTATATCCTGCTCTTGGCAGTATGAATTTATGCCTGTTGTTGGGAGAGTGATGAGTGTGTGGTGGGGAGCCATGGATTAATCTACTGGCAGGATTGACATACAGAGTGAGCAGGAGAATTGAAAGAGAGTGGCAGAAAGCTGTTAGCAGCAGAGCAGGCTGACATCACCAGAGCTGATACAATCAAAGTTCTGGTTGTAAACGAGCCAACCAGTCCAGAGCGGAGGGGCTGGGCTATGTCAGCCTTCTGAGGTAATGCACACTGCTGTGAGTCTTGCCTGCTCTGCATGAGGAGGATTTGAAAGGATTTTGGGTGGGCCTTTGGACTTTGGACATGTCCTCCCCCTGGTGTCTAGATGGACAGTGTTGTTGAGATTGATCTGCGGTTGCAGCTGAGCCCTGTGAGCAGAATGCAGAATGAAGACAAATGAAGGCCCCTGCAACGGCCAATGATCTTCATGTGTTACACAGAAAGACAGAGAGCGAACAAGACAAGAGCTAGAGCATAGTGTGTTTACCCAGGTGTGTGTTGTAGCTTGCCAGCTGCTGTGAAACAATATTGAAAGCAGACTGAAAGCTTAGCTGTATGTACAAACCTGAGAGTGTCCTTTACAAAAATGGCTTGGTTTATTATTTTCTGAAGGCAAATCAAGGCTGGGCTCTCCCTCAGAAACATGCTTTCCTTACAACCCCCGCTCTGCATTCCCATACTCCTACCTTTCCTTATCTCAGTAAGGCAAATTCTCTGCAATGTAGGTTATAAAAGAAATTACAGTAAGTTTGCATGTTCAAAGTATTCACAGAAGAGACATAACTGAATTGTAATTTCAATTAATCCAAGCAATATGGCCCCTTATTTAAACAAAAAGTTTAAAACTGTTTTCAACAGAACAAGTTAAACACTAAAAGCTGCTAAGTAAATAGGACCAGAAATGCAGAGGAGGTTTTGCAGAAAAGTGGCTGGCTTGCCTACTTAGTGTGTATCTGTAACACTGTGGATTCATATTCCCAACCCCAAATTTTCTCTCTGCATGAGAGAGGTATTGCAACAGTTATTGGCAGAAGATCCTGACTACAAGCTCCTTTTTCACTTTAGTGTATAAAAGTATTAGTATGTTAGTCATGCCAGGAAAAGTAAATCCTCCAGAGCTCTGTGCATGCACATAAAAGCGTGTGCATGTACATTTGCACATGCATAAGTGTGTATTCATATGTGTGTTTGCGCAGACAAAGACAAAATCAATTTCATCAATGAAGTAGGGTATTTCCAGCAAGCCTACTGCTTTTAATTACAATAGACCTTGGAGTCATTGTCTATTTTCTCTTTCTTTCATTTGTTTGCCATCAGCTTCATATGGTTGTAGTTTGCATTAATTCATATGTGGTCCACATTTGTGTTTGTAGCCTTAGTAGTTTAAACTGAGCCCAATCACAACAGAAAGGAATGTTGCAGATGCTTCTAAGAGTAATCCCACCATTGCCCTCTGGATATAGAAGACTATCTATATTATCTATAATATAATGGTATTGCTCAATGTGGCACAGCATATTCATCAGCACCCTGTGCCAGAACACACATGCACGCACACACGCATGCGCGCACACTGTCTTTGCACTTCCGCAAAACAATTAAGTTAACTCCTTCCTGACAAAAAATTGTAGTATGAAATTGTTTAAAACACAAAGATGAGAAAATGAAATAAGAGTAGTTACTGATTACAAAATAGAAATGTATCCATATGGCTTAGGCATAGCTTATTCATGTTAAATAAAACAATGTATGCAATGTTTTGCATGCAGGGGGATTTGAAAGGTATACACATGGAAAGAGGTCATGGCATCTGCATTCAAAAAATCCTACACATTAAGTGCAGGAAGTTTATTCTGAAAAGTATTATTTTGTATACACTATGTATATATAAAACTATCTAGAGGGTGGTGTCAATAGTATGTCTTCCATATCCCTACACACAATATGTGAGGTCCTGCTGTCCATGTATGTCTGTCAGTATGTTCTGTTAAACTCTGTATAATGTCCATCTGCCTGTACTATAATAGCGCCAAGACAAATTCTTGTACATTTATTTTTCTTGGCAATTAAAGTGTCTTTGCTCCTTTATTCAGAAAGTGGTAGTCAATGCAGCACAGGCCAAAAATGGAATTAATCCTCTGGCCAACAATTGAATTTGACAATGAAAAGAAAATACAATATCTGTATGATTAGTGAGTCAGTTCACTGTACTGCTCTCCTAATGAGGGCCAATCAGGGCAATGATGAATGTTACTGGAGCTGGTGTGATGCCACATACTGCAAATGTGACAAATTGGTTCTTGTAGTCATGTGGTTTTCCACAGATCTGATCTGACTTGACATTTGAGAGGGTATTCCTCTTTTGGAAGGTACTGTGGAAGATAATGACTGCCATATTACATCAACAAAGTGCCATGCCAATTGCTCAACTGATGACACATTCTATGATGTAAAACTTTAATGTGCTTCCCATCAATGGTTGTCATACAGCTCTCACTATTAGTTATTTCTCAAGCTGTGTTGTTACACAAGTGCAGAAAGTGAACTCCAAAACAGATTATAGTGACATTAGTATAGAATTCATGTCTATTTAATTTGTCTTTATTATAACATGTATCAATAATTATTTTATATTACAGTCTTAGAATTCTCCTACAATACTGTCTGCATATCAATTTACCCAAAAGATACAGAAAAAAAGAACGGACATCCACCTTCTTTAGAAGAATTTATATTTTTGAGTTTTGAGTCTTTACTTCAGACAGACAGAGATCGGTTGCTACATCCCAAACTTTGACTTTTCCCATTTAAAAAAACAACAAAAGACACTAGTTGGAGAAGGATACTTAGTGAACATTATTCCCAGTATGGTCCTCCGGGAACCATCACCTTATTGTGGTGGAGAGGTTTGTGTGTCCCTATGAACCTGAGGGCTGTGTTGTTGGGAGCTTTGTGTTCCTGGTAGGGTCTCCCATGGCAAAGTGGTCTAAGGTGAGCGGCCAGACAAAGAATTGTTCAAAACCCCCTATGAATCACTCAGAAGGAGATGGAGTGACCCTGCCCAGGGCCCGGGCTCAGCGAGCGCCTGGTGGCCACGGAGCCCGGCCGGGCACAGCATTATCTCTCCATCCCATGGGCCCACTATCTGTGGGAGGAACCGCTGGGCACAGGTGCGCAGCTACATGAGTGGCTGTGAAGGTCAGGGGCCTCGACAGACTAGACCCGGGCGGCAGAGGCTGGCTCTGGGGACGTGGAATGTCTCCTCTCTGTGATGATGCTCATGAGTGAACTTGGTACCAGAGCATCCTAGGCCATTGGTCAATGATCGATTTTATAATCGTTTCATCTGATCTGAGGCTGTATGTTTTGGACACTTGGGTGAAGAGAGGGAGAAGAGAGTTGTCAACTGATCACCATCTGGTGGTGAATTGGGTCAGAGGGTGTAGCAAGACTCTGGACAGATCTGGTAAGCCCAAATGGTGTGAGTAAACTGGGAACGTCTGGAGGAGGCCCCGTACGACAGATTTTCAACTCACACCTCTGGCGGAACTTTTCGTGCATCCCTGTGGAGGCTGAATTAACAATGGACAATGTTCAAAGTTTCCATTGCTAAAGCTGCGGCTGGGAGCTGTGGTCTTAGGTGCCTCAAGGGTCGGTAACCCACGAACACCCTGGTGGACACCGGTGATCATGGAAGCTGTCTGACTGAAGAAGGAGTCTTTCCGGAATATGCTATCCCGGAAGGATCCAGAGGCAGTTGCAAGGTACCAAAGGGCACAAAGGGCTGAAGCCTCTACCGTGAAAGAGGCAAAGCAGTGGGTGTAGGAGAAGTTCGGAGACGACATGGAGAAGGACTTTCGGTTGGCACCAAGGTGCTTCTGGAAAACTGTTCGCCACCTCAGGAGGGGGAAGCGGGGAACCATCCAAGCTGTGTACAGCAGGATGGGATGCTGTTGACCTCAACTGAGGAGGTAATAGGGCGGTGGAAGGAGCATTTTGAGGAACTCATAAATCCAGCTAATACGCCCTCTATGGTAGAGGCAGAGCTGGAGGATGATGGTGGATGTCACTGAGTCACTCTTGCAAGGATCCTGGAGGGAGCCTGGGAGTATGCCCAACCGGTCTACATGTGTTTTGTGGATCTGGAGAAGGCGTATGACCGGGTCCCCCGGGAGATACTGTGGGAGGTGCTGCGGGTGTATGGGGTGAGGAGGTCCCTTCCCAGGGACATCCAATCTCTGTATGACCAAATCGAGAGCTGTGTCCGAGTTCTCTGCAGTAAGTTGGACTCATTTCAGGTGAGGGTTGGCCTCCGCCAGGGCTGTGCTTTGTCACCAATCTTGTTTCTAGTATTTATGGACAGGATATCGAGACGTAGTCGGGGTGGAGAGAGGTTACAGTTCGGTGGGCTGGGGATCTCATCGCTGCTTTTTGCAGATGATGTGGTCCTGATGGCATCATCGACCTGTGACCTTCAGCACTCACTGGATTGGTTTGCAGCAGAGTGTGAAGCGGCTGGGATGAGGATCAACACCTCTAAATCTGAGAACATGGTTCTCAGCAGGAAACCGATGGAGTGCCTTTTTCAGGTAGGGAATGAGTCCTTACCCCAAGTGGAGGAGTTTAAATACCTTGGGGTCTTGTTCACACAAGTGAAGGGACAATGGAGCGGGAGATTGGTTGCAGAATTACATTCAATTTATTGCACCGTTGTGACAAAAAGAAAGTTGAGCCAGAAGGCAAAGCTCTCAATCTACAGGTCAGGTTTTGTTCCTACACTCACCTATGGTCATGAAGGCTGGGTCATGACCAAAAGAACGAGATCCAAGGTACAAGCGGCCGAAATGGGTTTCCTCAGGAGGGTGGCTGGCGTCTCCGTTAGAGATAGGGTGAGAAGCACAGTCATCTGTGGGGAGCTCGGAGTAGAGCAGGTGCTCCTTTGCGTCAAAAGGAGCCATTTGAAGTGGTTCGGGCATCTGGCAAGGATGCTTCCTGGACGCCTCCCTGTGGAGGTGTTCCAGGCACGTCCAACTAGGAGGAGGTCTCGGGAAGACACAGGACTAGGTGAAGCAATTGTATCTCCAACCTGGCCTGGGAACGCCTTGGGATCTCCCAGTCGGAGTTGGTTAATGTGACTCGGGAAAGGGAAGTTTGGGGTCCCTTGCTGGAGCTGCTGCCCCTGCGACCCGATACCGGATAAGCGGACAAAGATGGATGGATAATTCTCCTATGACAATGTCTGCATATCAATGTAATTCATGTGTGGTCCAAAATGAGAAACCCTCAGCAATGGGAGACCTAAATATGTCACATTTATATAACTAAACAGACATCCACCATTTTTAGGATAATTTATATTTTGCTGCAGAGTTTTGAGTCTTTACTTCAAACAGACAGAGATCGGTTGCTGCATGCTAAGTGAGCATTATTCCCTGTAACAAAACACATTTTGAAATCACTTGCATTTAGTACAAATTTAAATAACGGAACTGCTGTAATGCTGGTAAACATTTATTCAAGCTCTTGTTTCACCCGTAGAAGAATGGAGTAAAAAAAGAAGATTATTTACTTGACCACATTAATCATCCTTGTTGGATTCTCCTGGAAACTGCCGATCAGCATTTTTGCTTTTCCTTTGTGAGCCAGACCGCCATACATTGTTTACTATTGTTAGAGTAAAATAGCTCTCAAACTCTGCAGTGAGTTATTAAATAGTTATCCTGACTTTTCAAGAGTGAGTCAAATACAAAAAAAAGCAAATAGCTGTTCACTTAATGCCTCCAGTTTTTGTATTGGATATTACCCTGGATTGTCAGGTGTGGGTGGGCTTGGCTGAACTTCAGCCTATTAGCTTCAAGCCACAGACTCACATCTTGCCAGTTTCTAAGTCACAGCCAGCCAAGACAAGGTGGTGGTCTAGATTTCCAGAAATCAAAGCAGATTGTTGTAAATCGTGATCATCACTTCCTTTCTGCATCCAAGGAAAGCATTTTAGAGGTGGTAGGAGATTATTCTAACAGACGTTGGTGTAATGTAGCATGTTTGGCGTTACCTATCCATCTGGAACACATTACACAACACAAGGTACACACTGTCATGGCAACATGGGCAACATGGTCCTAGCACCACAGTCAGATCATTGAGGTCAAAGCTCAAAGAAAACAACTGATGTCACTCAAAGTGTGGAACAGAGATGCATGCTACATTTAGGTAGGTAAATTTTTTGTTAGTGAGAGGATCAACACTTGTGTTGCCTTATACATGCTCATGCAGTGAATTCAAGAAAGTACTGCAAAGTTGCATAAAGTGATTGCTGACTCTGCTAGCTCAGTGGCTGTGGTGAGCAAGTTGGGAAGGGGCCACTCTGTGGTTAATTAACGGGCATTGATTTGGCCCCAAGAGGGCCAGGTCGTCCCACCAGTGAGCTCACTTCCCCTCGTCTTCACACTCACATGCACGGCCGCTCCCCAGCTATGAGTCAATCCGTGGAGAGTGAGAGAGGGAGAGCGAGAGACAGGAAGTCATTTTACCCGCATCAGGCCCATCTCCAGTCTCATTGCCTGCCAACTCTGAGTAGTGTGATTACAGGCGAAACTGATTAAAACAAAACAACTTAGCCTAGTACCCCCACCTCATCCCAACCTACTCCTCTGCACAAATACAGTACACACACACACACACACACACACACACACACACACACACACACACATTCAGGAGAAACAGGATGTTAGCAGGATCCTGAACGTGATCTTTTAAGACTCTAATGGCATGCTGATGGAACACAGGTGCCTCCTGAGAGTTGTAGCACTTACACTGAATACACATGAGATGACTCAGTGCTCGCTTTCCTGGTTTAATCATGTAATGATTATTATGTCTTTAGGTATTTCCTCATGCTCATGGTTCGGTACCGCTCAGGAGCTTCAGTCTGGCTTCTTACAGACGGAGTTAAAAGACTTGATAATAAAGTGATGAGAAAGCAGGTCTCTGTGGCAGCCACATAAACATGCCTCTGACTTTTAAAGGATTTTCCCTGAGACATCGGATGCAGGTGCTCTGCAGAGATCAAAGACACCAAGTAAAACCTACTTAGTTTGAGAACTCCAAAAGAGCTGATTTATTCAGCCAGTCCCACTGTAAAAATGCTCTGTAGTTTGGTTGAGAACATCCAACTAATGATGTTGTATTCCTTCAGAGCAGTTAAACAGGATGATGCATTTTCTTTCACTGTAATGAAAAGAAATGTCCCTTGTCTTGGGGAATCTGCTGGTCACCTGTATTAGATTTCTAATTTTTATTGGCTGAGTATTGAAATGCACCATAACTTTGGGCGTCAGATCTGATACGTTGCCTTACATTTTCTTCCAAAAAGGGCTTTAATTGTGGGTTAATAGGTACTTCGGTACATAGAGCATGCATCAATATACTACAGTACCTATCACTGCCATGTGCTGGGGAAGGCTGGGGAATTTTACAATTTGGAAAGTAAATGGAATGCACTCAATGAACGCAAAAATGTCCCACACTTCTTTTTTCATTATGTCTCCAATGACCCTGCTGCACCAGCAACAGTATGTTGTTTTTAATAGGGCATTTTAACCCACACTGTAGAGCGGCGTATTGGGTCAGAAATGGACCGTTTCCAAAATGCAGTGAACATTTGCTGTTCGCTCATCAAATCCACAAAACGTACGAGTCCAACCCAAGGCACTGAACCAATGAGGGTGAGGAAACCTTCGTGCAAACAAGTAAGGCTTTCTCTGTAGAGCCTCAACATTGCCATGGGGACTGTGTGTTTTACTGTGCAAATCAAATATAATAAAGTATAATAAATTGGCTTAATACAAGTGTACAGTTCTGCAGTAGACCAAAGTGCATCAGAGCAGGGCAGAGAAGGGGCAAAGAGAGTCAAAAGAGATTTGGGTTTATCGCAAAGACAGTAAGTTATACAGCAAAAAATCCACTTGCGTAGGTGTTACTTTTGTATGTCCAACTTGCTATGCAGATAAATCTATGTCAAAATTTGGTGATGTAAAAGCAACCTCGCCCTTCTTGGCTACAAGGTCAATATTGTCTTTCACTAACAACAAAAACACCAAATGATCCTACTATTTGACTGGCGAGATGGATGGCAACCAGAAAAACAACAGTGAGTTGTTTAAAACCTTTCTTTTTAGTAAACTCTGTGAACACAAACAATGTTCTCACTGCTGGAGTTCATGTGTAGAGCCCCTGGTGATACTTTGAGCAAAGTTTCATGTTGTCTCGAGCCTTCTTAGTGTTTTAAAAATAGCTATTTTGAGACTGGCATAAAAGTGGCCCCAGCTCTCCCATTCAAAAGGCCATTTGACCGAAAAACAAAATTACTGTTGTGGGTCTGCTGCTTTTCCCCCCATCCTGTGTGTTTTGTATCTTCCGTTCCCATGTGTGTCTGTCTGTGTTGTCTGTCTCCACATGGAGGGGGCGTGCCTAGAGGAACTAGGTCAAGAGGTGTGGCCACTCATCCCTACTCCGTCACCTGCACAGATGATTCACATTCCATGATTAACCTCTACAGCATTTATACCCTCTTCAGTGCCAGATAGTTACACCTTTGCTTATGTTCGTTTGCCACCTGGTTGACTTTGTTATACTTTGTCTACATCCAGTTTATTTGTGCAGATCTCGTTGTTTCCTGTTGTTCCTGCTGTGTTTGCTGTGATGCTCGCCATACCCCTCTCGGACCTACCACCTGCTACGCTCGGATGCTACGGTGGAAAAAGACTGTTGCTACTGTTCCGCTTTTTTGGCGTAACGTCCATGTCCTGTGCTGTATGTCTGTGTTCTGTGTCAAATTACAACCTTAACAATTACGGTAAATTTTAAAGGTTTTGCTTCCGTCCTAAATATGCTTTTAAACAAAAGTTTGACTCAGATAATTCACAAAAAGACCTAGGTTGCATTTTGGCGACAGTTACACTTTAAACAGCAATTATGACTCAGATTTACGGTTATAGTGACGGGCGCCCTTTAGTGGCCGTCGTAATTATGACAGGAGCAAAGCGGAAACTAAGGTGACAAAGTAGAATAGAGCCAAATTCAGAGTTAGGCATGGGTCAAACAAACATAGGACTTTCACCCAGGAGACTGGGGTTCAGGTCCCATAAATATAAAATAAAAGTGAGTTTTTCTTAACTTCACAGAAAAAACGCAACATACAAAGCCATGTCTTGTTCTGCGTAACCAGAAAAGAAATAACATCTTATTTAAACCAAAACACAATCTTTTTCTAAACTTAACTAAATTAGTTTTGGTGCCTAAACATAACCAAGTACATTTTGTATAACACTAACCAAACTTTAATAAATTTACAACAACGTGTTTATTCATTATATAAGGACGGAAAAAACGCTCCTGTGGGTCGTATTTCTTGCCACAGCAGGGGGTGTTGATTTATGAAATGTTTCTATGGGTCGTATTAGAAGGTAGAAACAAACGGCGTATGTCGTTGTATGGTTTGGATGACTTGGTTCCAACTAATTTTGCAAGAAAAGTTTAACATCGAAAACATGACGCAACACTTTAATAAAAAAGACATTAATCACACAACATGCTGATCATCTGTTATTTTGACCCATCCCTTGGGTGATTGCCATGCCAGTTGTGATTCTTGGTTTCGGAAAACATTGATACAGTATGCAATCCTTTGTGACATGTCACAACATGCTTAAATCCCAGCTGAATCAGTGGATTTAGTCTTGTTCCATCATAGGCAGTACTATGGCAAGACCTGGTGATGGTTCAAGCCATGGTGGCAGGTATCAACACTGATGCATTTATCTTTACCTAAAACCCTGAAAGTTACAGAGTTGTTTGATTGCCACTGTGCATACTGTATTCCTTTCTACATTGTGACATACTCATGTGTGCTTTTTCCATTACTGCATGTTTTCAACACACTACTCATTCACAAACGTGAACATTCAGAGTTCCCTGAAATAGTCCAAACCATGTCTCTCATTCTCTGCAAAAAATACTTTCACTGTAATGGTAAGAAGCTTTTTGTAATAGGATTTATCCTCTTGGTATGTTTATACCAAACACTTGGAGTTGGCTTCTGTGTGTACAGTTTCTGCATAGCATCTGTCAAGTTGGCCATAAATAACATTTATTTAGTGCTTCAACAACTTTTCCACCTGGAGGCTTGCAGTAGGAGATACATGCCTTAAACAAACTCACAACTCTGAAGAGGTTGCATGTAAAAACATAAATATGAAAAACACGTGGCATTCACACACACCTACCTTTCCGTTCACCTGTATGCACACTATGCTGGCACATTTCACTCAGTGTGCTCAGATACATTCTCCTTCACATATCTGTATTGCAGCGACAATTAAGCTGGATAGATTCCAGACACTCCTTTGCCAATGCTTGATATTGTATTGAGCACTACTATAGAAAGCAGTTGAGCGCATGAGGATCACAGACCTAACAGTGCAACATAAATGATATCAGTCCCTATGGATGACAAGCACCCAGTCATTATGGAGCTTAAGGATCAGAGCTTTGGCTTTGTTCCTTTGTCATGGTATTTTAAGGCTGAGATCCACAAGACTGTAAACGACGAGGCGTGCTCACCTCAAACACCACACAGTCCCATATCATGTCAACATACCATATCTAATGGTCACCCCAGCAATGAGTGGATTTTCTGCCTGGTTTGTCCCCAATGCAGCCTCCCGTAACTGCTTGTATCCCAGCAGAGTGAATATTTCACAGACATCCTCATAGGGAGTTGACACAGGATGACACCAAGCTCGTACTACAACCCAAACTGTTTTACAACAAAGGCTGACCCAGAGGTGAATCACTACTGAGAGGAATAGGGGTAAATAGGGGACACAAAGCAACAGCCAGCAGTGCAAATATTCTGGTGAGAAGGAAAGGCTTGCAAGACCATTACCTGCAAGGATTGAACTTCTTGTTTTGACATGCACAATACCTACCGCAGAAAGGAATATGGAGACATGAGGGCAATGGTGAAGGCTGGAGTGATTGAGCACCTCCTTACAATGTACAGTCACCTGAGTATACACGCATGGGTACAGAGTATGCATATGCCTGTGTTAAGAGGGACATTTTCAAGATTAAAGACATACATTACATCAATATGTCTTGCAAACTGAACGTAACGTGTACTGTGCAGAATAATCCACCGGCGCCGTTAGTGTTATTTCCTGTTGCTGTATTCGATTATTGAGATGACTACAGAGATGGATACATTTGCAAGATGGATATTATTTTCAGGAGTTACACTGCATTGATGCGAAGTGCTGTCCCCGTCACTGTTCTCGAGGTCAGAGCCAGAACTAGAGACGGTACGGACAAAATCTGTGTCCCAACAGGTAACGGTAAATCAACGAGGACCGTACAGCAGTGTGACAGCTGACAGATATAAACATGTCGGGAATTAATGTTGAGGTTTGCTACACGTAAATACCATTGCATTTTATCAGCCGTGGAGAGTAACTATGCCTGTAGTGGAATGGCTTTGAATGACAACCATAAACACTTGGGTTTTACTGTGACCATTTACTCTTCAATATGTTGCAGTTTTACAAAGAAGAAAGTGAACAACCTTAAGTTCGACGTGTTTTGCATCTAGCATCTCATGTTCATCTTTAAGCTAGTAAGAGCGCATAGGGCCCTATGGTTTGCGTGATGCAGAAAACATGGACGCAATCACGGAATCCACACATAAAGAAGCAATTCTCTTATACAAGCGGAATCACACAGAATTTGCATTTATTTTGTTGACATATTAATGTAAACAATTTTTTTTACTTCCATCAGCGTATTCGTTCAGCTGCATTTCCTTTCCCTGCTCTCCCACCGTCCCTCTGTCGCTCATGCGTCTCTCACACACGCACATACACACACAACAAAATTTGTTAACAAAATTTTCAAGGTTTAACCAGTGCTGCTCCAGCAGAAAGACAGGGCCAGGGAGAAAAAGAGAGAGATTTGTTAGGTATTGAACAAAAAGTAGGAAAGGACACCATCCATTATTTAGGTAGGTGAATACAGCATATTAGCTGAATTGTGAGTTTACTCCACTGAGTTTTTGAAGGTCAATTCTGCTTAGAAGTGAAAAGAAAATCCCCAAAATCCAAAATTGGCTAAAAATAAATCTGAAAAAACTGAATTTAAAAAAAATATATAATGGAATTTGACAAAAAATAAAAGAGATTTCATTAAGTACACAACAGACTTCTAAAAGTAGTGTAACACATTCAGAGACAGTAATATTGTAATTACTCTATTAAATAAATTTAAATAATTACTCTCAAATGACAATAACTTGTAATCTATAATGTATTACATTTTGGAAGTAACTTGCCCAACACTGCCTACGGTGCAGCAAATAATTACCTGGAAATGATTAAAGAGATCCATGAGATGGAAAGACCGACTTTTCTAATAAGACCAAGAAATTATTTATATTCTACAAGATTGATAAAATACATAAAATATTTGTTGTAATAATGCTAATGAATGAAAATTTGACCATTTCCATGTAGTTACATAGTCACTGATATGGTCATAACCACTACAGTGCTCAATTACCTATTTTTGAGGGGGAAATAAACTTTCAAGTTTTTGTCGCGAAGCCACGACCTCCGTAAAAAGAGGTAGGTGACAGTACAAATTTTGAATTTAAACGGTTTCTTCACATGGTCTGAGTTGAAAACACATCTTGTTGTCACGTAAGGGCCCTGTTCATGTTGCACAGAAATCTTAATTGCATTTTGTGACTGTTAAGAGGCACAAAGGCACTTTTTAACAACTGGCATTTTAGCTAACTGGTATCTCTGGCAATTAGCTGCAGCATCTCCACTTTGCTAGCACCGATTTTGGTCGTTTTTTTCCTATCGACAGTACTAGGTGACATCTGGCGATCAAGATTCAGGTAAAAATCATCCGGATTTCTCCTTTAATTTTTCAACTCTCAGAATAAGAATAGAGGGCAGTTGTGAAACAGACCCAGAGGTTGCAGAGTCCAGGCCTAGTAGCCTAGTATTACTGAGAGACAGGAGTCAGCTGTGGAGCACTGCTGCTTATCTGGAAGTAATGAGAGGTAACATGGATGTAGTGTGGTTCCATGTGCACATATTTGTCTCCACATCCAGAATGTCTTTTGACTCTCTCTCCTTTCTGCCTCTGTCAAATAAATCCTTGTGGCTGTTTTGAAAAATCACTTCTTTTCCACCAAACCCTTTTCCCCCCTCTCTTTCTCCTATTCCTCATTAAACTAGTGAAAAAGAAAGCATGTTTAGTGCGAGTTCAGGGGCCCCCCGGCTCAGTTGTAAGAAGGGAACTGTAATGATTAATGGAGGGAGGTCTCACCCAAGGAGAGAAGTCACCCACATTCAACACACACACACAGATCAGAGAGCAACAATGTTTTCGGGTGATGTCACAGGCGGCGGATGAACAGAACATATCTTGAGTAGCAGCGGGACTCCTGATGGGACTCAGGTGATGAGGGGAGAAGGAGGGAGGAATAGCCCAAGGAGACATGGCGCTTGTCTGGCCTGTTTCCCGGCCTCCTGTGTTGGAGCATGAAAAGGAGCAGGTCGTTTACACCCCAGTGAAAAAAGCCACCATAGCCACAGCAGCACCTGGATGTTATTTGTGCTAATGGACTCGGGGCTTACTCAATAGTAATCAACTTGGGGGGGCTTGTCGCTTTGTTTCATGCGCCACCTTTCCCCAGCTCTCCCAGTCTTTCTCCTACTTATCTCTCCACTTTTTTTCCCTCCTACCTGCTCCCAGTGGCTCTCTCCCTGTCCTTATATCTCCCCACCCTCTCCTTTTTCATGTGTTTATTTTATTTTTGTGGAGAGCTGTGTTATGACAAAGACTTCACACCCCGGATGTATGCAGTCAGTGCTTGTGTCATGCCCTTATGAGGTATGGGGGCCCTCACAGCTTTGCCAGCCCCACCCGGCGTGCCCTTTCCAGGCAGAAAGGGCTGGGAGGAGGGTGGAGGGGGTGACTCCTGCCTACACCCTGTCCTGTCCTGCCTGCCGTTGATGGAAACACACACACACACACACACACACACACACACACACACACACACACACACAACCACCACTACCACCACCACACAAACAAACAGAAAGAGGATAGCTAGATTTAACCGGCAACATTCTTTTTTTTTCTCTTTTGTTCTCATGGACAGTTGACAATGCTGACATGAGACTTCTTGGCACAGTCCATTTTCCTGTCTTACTGCTATTACCTCATTCATACAAGTTTCAGAATGGTTCAGGAGTGTTTACCATCCATCACAAAGTCCTGGAGGGCTACAACCTTTAGCTGAAGTCATGTTAAGCTCAATAGTTGCATAGCATAGTTTATCATGCAGCAGACTCATTTCTCTGCTGGCTCTTTTCATTCACATCACTAAAGGGTTATTTTTAAGTGAGAATGCATGCCTTCACTGTGGAGTGTTTTCTATTACAGCATTTAATTCTGTTTATCTGTTTCATCCTCCTTGACAAAAATGACATATGCATTTCTTTGTTCACCATGAAAGTCACTTAATTTCTTATATCATGTAAGAATCTCTCAACCCAAGACACAAAGAGCAGTCAATGGGTATTTATGGTTGCTGCAAACAGCTACTTTTAAATGGATTCAAATGAAAAGTTAATTTGAAATAATGATATATAATAAATCCCCCAAAATGTGTGCTGTAAAAATATTTAGTTTTTCCCGTCTTTCTCACTTTACTGGGCAGACAACTGGTTGATCTTAAAACCCAAGATGCCACCCAAGACCTACTGTATAACTCAACATGGACTCTGCAGAGAGCTGGTTAAAAGGAAACAAATGGGACTGTACATGAAAAATAAATGCGTTTCCAGCCTTCTCATCAAAAGCCCTAAGCAAAATGTTACATTTCATCATTTTTCCATTCTTTAATTTTCACCACAAAGCCTTACATGTTTTAAGAGGTGCAACCTAATATTGCCTGAACTCCGGGACCTACCACAAAGATCTCTGGGTAAATGGGAGGGAAGGAAGTGCACAGACAGGAGGACGGGCGTGGATGGAAAAGTGTGCAGTAACTTGGCTGCAGCACACCCTTAAGTAACAACACATGGTAGTGGAGGAATTCCACATTCACGGACACTCTACATGAGCAAGGATGGGAAAGGTTGTTCGGCCGTACCGAGCGAGCGGCCGGTTCCGAATGGGAAACTGATAAGGCTTTGCCATACCTAATTCTTTTCCATGTTCTCATCCTGGGTAGGCATCACAATGGGCATGATTCATAGGGGTAATTCCACTAGCTACTGACTTGGCTCCTGCCTGCATTTGGGAAGAATGTGACCTCACAATACGCCTCTTTCAGGCCCATCCCTGTCTGACTTCGACCAGCCTCCCCTTGAAGCCCTCCTCTGTTAGAGACTGCAGAGTGAGGACAAGGGAATGCATCAGAAAGGCAAGGAAGAGAGGCTAAGTTGAGGGAAAAAAATCTTGCAAACATACTCCTCCTTCCCCATCTTCTCTCTTCCTACATCACTCTCTCCTTCCCAGTCTAATAACTAAATCATGTGCAGTGAGGAGGGGAATTTAAAACAATGAACTTAAAAGTCAACCACTGTGACGACCACAGAGACAAGCCCTGATTGCAAGGGGGAAGTTGTAGGTGTGATTCCCGTTTTATGTTTCAATATGTCAGCCACAGGGACTACCACGAGTCCAGCTTAAGTGATCATCTGAACTAGAACACGTGATGCAAAACAGTGTTTTGTAACGTGAAACCTCTGGAACATTTTCTATCTTGTGCTTAAACAAACTGCAATCATTGTGGGTAATTATTTAGCTGTATTAGGCCTTTTGAAGCTTGGCTAATTCCTGGTTACATTCCATCTGTCACAGACACAAAGGCCCATGTCTTTATCTGCAGTCAGTGCTGAAATATAAATGACTCTGCGGAGTGGCTAAAGCAAAAGAAAGCTTACAATGGATGGAACATAAACGGGTATACTCCCCATTACTGCCTACAGCGAGTTAAAGAAACACAGGTGTACAAAGACATTAAAAAATGGTACGCCTATAATAGTATTCTTTAATGGCCTAGACATGTGCACTCTTTATTTCTAACAAGATTAATTGCGCAGCCACAAGACATGTAAAGTTTAACAAGGTATACATTTGTCTTTTCAATTTTATCAAGGCTTTAAGGCTGCATGTGAGACAATAACAAGTAAACACATTTACTGTAAACTAAAGAGGGGGCAAAAACATATCTTTAATAGGGGAAATTATATCCTCTAATGTAGAATATATGTAATTTGCAAGCACATCAGGCATAACCCTATTCATCAACAGCTCTTGGATGTACAGTAGCTGTCAGAAATATTAGTTATTCTATCTCTTTAAAAAAAATAGAGAAAATAGAATAATGCTTCAGTTGTCCAATAAATCTCTTAAATCTCAATACATTTTTTTTTCAAGCAATGCTCCTCTACCCCATTGCAGCATCATCAATGCCGAACACACATGATTATAAACGCGTACAATCTGGCACAAGTAACCGTACGCACAATCTGGCATACACGCTCTCACACTGCACACATAAAAAAGGGCGTTGACATGTACACGTTCGTAAGCTGAGGTGGTTTTGTCATGTCAAACTCCTTAACATCCTGCTGCAGTCTGCCTCATAGGAGGAGAAAATATGGTGCGATGTCACCTCTGGCATGGCCCTGGTGTCTGAAGACTTTTCATGCGCCGCCCAAATGAAAGAGAGGCAGACATTAGTCAGAATAAGAGTGGAGACTGTTCTTCACAGTTAAAGCTGTTATTTGTTAGCATGGACCACTGCCAGAGCTGGGCCACTGTCTGTAGACTGCAGATCACAATGCAGATCAGATCATTTATACCCCACAAAACATCCTCAGTATGTGGCTGTGACACTCTTCCCTGGCACTCTTACTGGCAGGGTCATGCTGCTGCTCCACCAGCACTACTGGCAGTCTTAGAGCAGCCCGGCGGCACCGTCTGAAAACCACCAAGTGGGGTTAGTCACAATAGAGCTTCATCTGGCCATCAATCTTCATGCTCTCCCCCTGTTAGCACCATGGGCCGCGTCTTGCATTGCAGTTAAAAGCCCTGGCACTGGTCTACCAGGCCTATGATAAATTGATTGCTCTATGAAGCCGGTGGAGAATGTTTGGAGATCCCAATCCATCCTCGCTGTTTGTCACTGTGCATTAGCAGTGAATGAGGGGATTCCTGAACCCTGACTCATAAGCTCCCTGGGCAAGTACCTTTTAAATAAATTTAAGAAAGGCACAGTCCACCGGAAATGTAAATTGTAGACTGATTTAGAACATTGGATTTTCTCCAAAGTTTGAGAGAGAAAACAAAAGCCAGAGGCATTTTGGGCAAATAAAGTGTCAGTGGTTAAAAGAAATAGACTATTAAAGGACCAACACAAAAAAAAAGATTTTGGGCTGCTTATCAATTGCACATACTTCCTGCTTTTGAAGCAAATGCTCCTTTCTCCTGTTTCTGAATCACGTTTCTTCCTACTATTGGTCTTTATATATATAAAAGTATATCCAAGTCAACACAAAAGATATGGTGGCGACATTACGTCTGACTCAATTCTTCACTTACACATCCAAGGCATTCCTAAATGTGACAGGCAATCACTATACACAATAATATGAGGTATTTATTTTGTGTTTATCTGAGTTTTTACTTTGCTTAAATATTTGAATTTAACAATGCAATATTACTCCATTACATAGCCTCAGTTCCGTGTTCCGTGCAAGCCTTCAAATCTGGATCAGATATCATTGTTATCTCACCCGTCCTTATTGCTGTAACAACATTACTATTCCAACTGATGGGTCTATTGAACTCTGAGCTTGAATAACAGAACAGAAAAGTGCTATTCTCACTCATGAGAAAGTACACTGATCCTTTGGGTAGGACAGATTCTCAGCTAAATCCATTCAGTGTTTCTATTTTGGTGCAATGTCTAGACATAAAAACACTTTACAAGGGACCAAAAGCCACAGCTGGGTTCTGCAAAGCTGGACCCGACTTTGCCATCCAGAAAACACTGAACTACATGTTGGGATAGAGCAAGTGTCTGCTATTAATTTCCTGCCAAGCACCTTGCAGGGTGTATATCTTAACTCCAGAGATATAATATAGATGATGAAGTCATGTGTTTACTTCTTATAATGTCTTTGTGCTTGGGAAAAGATTGTCTGCAGTCATAAAATGTTTATATTAGTGTCTTTTATGGGATGTTCTTTGTATACATAATTGTTCGCAGCATCATAAAAAACAAGGCCGACAAAGTGCAAATTAAGGGGTTTGTGGGGGTACTGACCACCTATTTTCCACACTCCAAGTCACAACATCTATAAACAAAGTAAATGTGTTCAACCATCAACACACACCCTTAAGTGTGACCACAGATGATGTAATTGTCGGGTAATGAGCATTTGGAGCCGAGGGACAAAAGCTGCGCATTTAATTAAAAATGGAGGATGCTTATTATTTTCGTTTAAAACTTGTGTCCCCTGGAAATGTATTGTTGGCACAATAAACCAAATATGCCAAGTCTACAGTAATTTAACATCAAATTGTAGTTTATATAAAATTTAGAGATGCATGCAATGTTTTATGCTTGTGAGAGTTAATAGTTGTGAGAATTCTTTAAATTAAACTCATCACTAGGAGCAACAAAAACTTGAGAAAGAAAAAAATCCACAAGCTAATTTCTCAGTGATGATGAAATAGTTTGGGTGCTTTTACAGCCAGTGAATCATCAGTGTGATTATGCCGACTGCATCACTTCCCTTTTGGGGCTTCCTCTGCATCAATCTCAAACTTCTCCTGTACACTTCCCCATGTATGCATTCATAAAGTGGCACCATTCATGCCTGATATGGGCCATGATGGTTGAAAGAGCATGGGACACGTCAGGGCCTCAGTTTGCTTCAAATGAAGTACTTGTCAGATTGTCAAACAGCATGTGAAAACAGTTCTCCACCAAACCTTTCCGATGTTGGAATTGGGTGGGTATGTCTCAAAATATTGTAACTTTCCAAAACTGTCAATCTGAGGAATAGCCTCACGTTACAGAGGGATCAGAGTACAGTGTGATGCAGCCAGGAGGAGACTACGGCAGGCTTTTCACCCTGCCTTTTGATGTGGCCAAATAGAAGCAACACGCTTCTGATCTTAGAAGTGATCAGAAGACACGCCATAT
Source organism: Etheostoma perlongum (assembly GCA_026937815.1). Taxonomy (NCBI): domain Eukaryota; kingdom Metazoa; phylum Chordata; class Actinopteri; order Perciformes; family Percidae; genus Etheostoma; species Etheostoma perlongum. Next base: position 12,013,671 of record CM049387.1, read on the forward strand.
AAAATAATTTTTTTGAGCATGCACAATGCTTACATTTTATATGCTCATGTATTAAATCACTGTTTAACAAGAAAAAAGCATTTCATAATAATGAAACAAACCAAGAGTCTACAGCTACAGTACTTATTAAATACTAACGTCAGCATTCTAACCTTCTCACCATGACAATGCCAACATGCTGATGTTTAGCAGGTGCTGTTTACCATGGCCGTCATCGTAGTTTAGGCTAAATCTCATTTCTCTATCTTAGCCCTACCACTTACCCCTTCCCCTAAGTTTTGCACGTTCACGCAAGAGTATAAGTGCTGTCCCAATACTCATTTTGATCGAGGGGTAAGGGGTGTATGCATAGACAGTTAAAGATGTGGACCAACAGATCCCGTTGTTCTAGACGGACACCGGTGAAGGAAAACAGAAGCACTTTTCCGGTGATGGCTAGGTATTACTGTGCAGCCTCCAACTCAGCTTGACAACGTAGTTGTGACAAAGTCTTCTGGTAGCTGTGCCAAGAGAAATCTCAATCATTACCAATCAGCAGAGAAGGAGAGCGTAGATATACAGAATGTTAGGAGATAACATAGGTACAAGCTAATTATTGCTAACTAACATGGTAGTTAACATTAGTAATTAAAGCTAAACAGCTAATGGAAGCCCAAACTGTTTGCATGCTTCTCCTGACAATACGGTGATTTGTCGACTATGCAACGGTAAGTCACATGGTTATGACGCAATCGTTAGCCCATTTTTACAAAAACGTCTTCTGCTGAGCCATAACATGACTGGTCTGGAATATCAGAATAGTTGTAGTTAATTTGTTTGTTTGTGGTCTTGTGTGTCTTTTTTTAGTTTTACACATTTGAGTGCCTTTTTATGTGTGTGACATGCAAATGATGGTTCTAGAAGATATTGGTTCTGTAATATAATATATTTCATGTAATGTTTTTGCCTGTTATGTTAAATTTTTTGGGCAATAAAGACAGATTTTTGTTAACAGAAAGTTTTTCTGAACATCAATGACATTCAAAACGGCAATAACTGAAACAGATATACAACACACCATACAGTGTGTATACACATGTATTGCAAGAAGACCTAAGTACTACACAGATAAGAACATTTGCTTCTGCACCACCAAAGTGAATATAAAATAACCATAAAACATATGAATGAATGGGGTAAGGGGTAAGATGGAGAAATGGGATTCAGCTTTAGACTCTTGCCATTTAGCAACCAAACATTAAGTGTAGCAGAGGCTGATAAGAAGTTTTATTTTGCTCGTACTACTTATCACAAACTAGGTGTTAGACAAATTAACATTTTGACCTGTATTGAGTTCCAAATTTAAGGTTTAGGAATCACTACATTTCATGGCAATCCATCCAGTAGTTTAACTCAAACATTTCACTTAATGGAACACGCCACAATTTGTTGAAATAGGGCTTATCATGGTCTCCCCTAGCTGTAGATAGGTGGGCCAATGCATTTTTTGTCTCAGTGCATACATTGTTTTAGTCCGGTGCAACACCGACAGCGCCGCCGCTAGTTAGCTTAAAATGGAATCCTATGTTGCCGGTTAGCACATTGTGAGTAAAAATGAGCCACAAAAAAACAACAACAACCTAATTACTTCTTGTAACCTGCGTTTTCACAACTAGTACACATAACAATGCATATTAAGACTAGACGATTTCTTAGGCAGATACTGACTTGGAACAGTGCTTTGGCTGTGCTTCCACCCAATATAGTCCCAAATCAGTATCTGTCTAGGAAATCTTCTAGTCTTAATCTGCATAGATATTTGTACTAATTGTGAATACGCAGGCCACAAGAAGTAATTAGGTTGTTAGGTCACAATATGCTAACCGGCAACATAGGATTCCATTCACTACGCTAAGCTAACTAGCGGTGGCACTGCCGGTGATGCACCGGACTGAAACTTGCATGCACTGAGACAAAAAAGGGGGAGACTGTGTTAAGCCCTACAGCAACAAACGGTGGAGTGTTCTTTTAAAGCAACAAATGTGAACATCATAAATAAAGGTTCTGGGAAGCAAGTCATTAGGATATATCATCTTGGGTATTTCAGTCTGGACCAAGGTGGTGGATCTGACATTTCCATAGTAGTAGTTCTGAATGTGGCTAAACACTACTTCATATTCTAAATTCAACAAAATTGCCTAAAGGTTGTTCTTAATCTTGCTGTTTCAGTTTTAGAAGGCCATACCATTGTTGTCCAAACTCAGGACGTAAAAAATTAAACAAGCTCTTTGCAGGTCCGGTGCCACATTAAACATCAAACGCATTTTGGCTGATTTCTTTCCTCCAGCAGAACAAATTCTATTTTTTTCTTCTAATCTTCAGGAAACATATTGGTGTGAGCACTCTGGTTCAGCACAACAATAATCACTCAAAGGCCTGTCTTGATTCAAAAAAAGACTAAATTAAGCCAAAAGAGTCAGCAGGAAGAAAGGACCTCCATTAGCCTTCACTGCAGACGATGATGATTGATATGATAGCGAGCCCATTTAAACTGCAAATTTTACACATGATTGAGGCTCAACTGGATGTAATGAAATGGCCTTCCTGAATAGTGCACTTGAGTGACTATGTGACCACCAGCACAATAGCTGCTATTATAGTTTTGGGCCCTCAACCAATTTTTCATTGTACCAGGTCCACTGTGTTATTACTGCAGAACTCAGAGTGAACCCGCGGCTTTGGTTTCTTGCTGTTACGAGTGTGCCCGTTCTCTCCACCGGGAGCAATTCACAGAGTGTTAATTGACCACCGCAATCACTCAGCAGAGTTATGGAAAGACTGAGGAGGTCACAGGAGACTTCCAGGGGAGGGAGCATGGCGGCCCCAGAGCCGTACCAAAAGCTCTCCTGGTTTCACTCTCTAAACATCCTCTAGCCTGAGCTGCGGCTGGGGAATTTCTTAACTCTGTAACTACAATACACAACAGGTTCATAAACTCTGCCTTCCTACAATGACCCCAGAGGAAATATAAGCTATATGGAAAAACTGTATTTAAATGGGCTATAGAGGAAAATAAAATCATTTTGTGGGGGTCCTTGTTTTTTTGTTGTCGCATTGATTAACTTATAATCACACTCTAATAATTCCACAGCAGAAATCTGAAAAACAAATGCTGTACTCACAAAATCTCATGACCCAGATGTGTATCCTTCACTGAGGTGGGGGCTGGTGACACAGGGTCCATCTGGCCGACTATAATCCGCTTTGAACAACAGACCTGCAGACGGCGAGATGAAACAAAGCGCATGTGTAAAAACAGACACAACTGTTAAGGGGATCGCTACAAGAGCTAGCATCTAACTATCTTTGTTTTGAATAGTAAAGATCCAGTGTGCAAATATTGATATGAAACAGTAGAATAATGGGTATTGGTTCTGAGTGATGAGATAATGATAAAGCTTTTGACCACTGTTTATCCTGCAGTGCAGTGTGTCAGTATGTCAAAGTATTAGTTTGAACAAATGTGCGTGTGGCCCTGCATCTGGACACTCTAAATACTGTTTAATCCCTTTCTGTCAGCCAGACGGGCTTGATCTCACGCCAACGCACTGTCTATAGTGTGTCACTTATCTTCAAACAGAGAAAGTGAGGGTTGAATAATGTCTTCAGTTTAACTGCACAACCCTGGAATAATGATGCTCTCTGCTCTTTTGTATTAAGGTAAGAGTGAACCTTCTTTTTCACATGAATACATCTAGCCTTGAGATGCAGAATTGTTAACATTGGATATGCGTTAGAGTGCTATGAAAATAGGAGGCAAAACAATGCAGCCAGTTTTCTAAAGAGGGGTTAAAGGCAGTGCACTTCTCCTGCTAATAAGTTCCAAACATAATTTTGGATTTAATGGATCGTTTTTGTGGACCGAATGGTTAGGAAATTGCCCCTACGATTTTACATGAAGCAGTTGAGAATAATTGCCTCGGTCATGCCAATAATTTTACTGTGATTATGTGATAAGCTGTATCTTTTCTTCTGACAAAATGTGTAATTGCCTTTTTTTTGCAAGTTGCCCAGACCTGATGATTTACAACGGCTATAAGTCTTTGTTTTGCTGCATGGAGCCTGCGTGGTGCATGGAGTCTGAATGCCATGCTTGCTTACACAGAAACGCTGCACTAATGGGTTTGTGTTACAATGCTAAATCAACTCGAGCTGTGAAGCGGCTCCCAGCAAACCTTTATGATCCATTAAACACCAGGCATGGTTTTGCCAGGGTGCCTGTGCCAGCTGGCAGAAACTGACAAGCATGTATCATAAGCAGCCTCTGCCAGCAATGGCTTTACTGAGGTTTTTCAGAATTGCCCCATTCTGTCAAGCTGATTACATACATGTTGTTTTCTCATTAGACGAGGCTCCTCGTGGTCCTGTCTTGAGGAAATGCTTGATGGAATGAAGGTAAACGCAGCGTGTACTATATGTTAGGCTTGATGTCTGCTGACAGCTCGGGAAGAGAGACAAGTCTGTGGAGTGGTTTGAGTTTGGGTGGAGACAGCAGCATTTACTGTAGAACTGCAGACAAATATGCATGAACCCCACCCTAGGCTAGTGATCAACTCCTCTGTCATCAGTGTCTTTATCACGCAGACAGAGATTGATATCCAAGGATCAGATTCCTCGGGATTCTTCTTGCAAAAGAAAGTCCCATTTTTCAAACATTTGGAAACCTGAAAGATTTCTGTAACACTGTTTGACTGTTTTATTGTGTTATTCATGAAAGCTGGCACCACTCTGCAATATCCACACACAAATAGTCTCCCGCCTTTCCTTTCGACAATTGTCAGTGCATTGCTTATTTAAAAAAAATGCATAAAGAAATTTGTATGGCTTCTCTTGCGACCATGCAGTTATGAAGTTATGAAGCTGTTAAATACTGGAAAGATATTTGCTAAGCTTTTCGCTTGGGCACACTTATATCTAAGCGCTTTGTGGATGACTTGTTGTTTCATAGCTCATGTTTAAAGGGCGAGTGAAAGCGGGTAGAAAAGACAATTTAACTACAAAAGGCATGTATGCAAAGAATGAGCAATGTTTAGGATTTTCTTTACATTGTAAATGGTAATCATTTGGATTACATGTAATCCTGCTTCATGTCATCTGCTATTCCCAAATCCTGCTTCTTCCTCTGAAGTAGGGCTGGGCAATATGGAGAAAATCAAATATGATGATATACTTGACCAAAAGCCTCAATGTCGATATTGCGGCAATATTATAGGGCTGACTATTGGTGCTTTCACAACATATCTTTACAATGAGATTTTTCATAAATAATCATCAGTAATGTGGGCATAGTAACTAAGAGGGTAAAGGGAAACAATAGAACTGCAAGAACAGTTCATAAAATGACATCATCATAATATTGATGGATTGCCCAGCCCTACTCACATTCACTGAAGTCAATGTGATACACCTACAGTATACACACCCAAGGTTTCCAAACTGCATTTGTTTTACAGTATGACTCTGGAGTCAGATGGATGAAGGGGAATTCCAAAAAGGTTTTTTTTTAAAGATTATTTTTTGTGGCTTTTCCCTTTATTACATAAAGACAGCGGATAGGCATGAAAGAGGGAGAGCGATGGGGAATGACATGCAGCAAAGGGCAGCAGTTCAGATTCGAACCCGCGCCACTGCAGGACTCTGCCTTACTGGGTGAGCTAGAGGCCGTCCACCAAGTAGGATTTCATCAGATTACAAACACTAGTGAGCCAGCAGGAAGGCTGTTATATCTACATGTATTCATTGAGTAGACACCGTTATCTAGGTCACACGTAGACGGCAGAGGCAAATCAGTAATTTCCTCCTGCTCTAGAATGAGGCACTTTCACTAAGTCGGATAGTAAGCGATATATCAGGAGCAGAGGAGGAGCAGAAGGTCATGGTGGGCATACGCAGCAGAGGCAAAGAGAGTTACAACAATAGTTCAAAGCCTCTCGTTTTGTATTTGATCCATTGTCCCTGCTGGTCTTTAGAGACCACCACCAACAAGGCATCGTCTTACTCAGGTTGACAGGGTTTTGTATAGCTGAGATGCCCAGTGAGATTAGGTTCAGGTGAAGCCCAGGGTTAGAGGAGAGTGGGAGGAACTGTATTTGATCAGTGTTTTAGGCTGAAGACAGTCGAGTGAGACTGCATCTCTGTATCTGCGACAGATGTTATATACATCGTTTTACTGGATGGTATGAAAAGAAATGTGTGTAATGAGAAAGAAGCCAGATAAGCAAATGACTTTTAAAATAAATCTGATATGGATTGTTAATCCCATGAGAGGAATATCACAATGGCCCATTTTATTCCTAACCAGATTTCCCTCCTGTGTAATTACCTCTATTTCTCTCTCAGTGGCAAAATTGATGGGTGGAATATCTTGAGAAATATGTGAGTGTAAGGCAAATAGGGAAACATCTCAGAGGCACACCACAATGAATGAGAATGTGAAGGATGCTAATTAAACAATGTCATGATTTATTGTCTGTAACAAAACATTTACTGTTTCAATCCCAAAGGCTTGGTTTCCTGGAAAATGTATCATTTGGTCACAGCTCTGTTAACTTCTTGGGAAAGTCAAGACCTCCAATTTTACATGGCTTGCGTAAGGGGACCTTGATATAGTATATATATATATATATATATATATATATATTTTTTTTTTGCTATAATTTTTTTTTAATTTAAACAAATAAGAAAAAAGTTTGACCCATTGGTCTAAATGACAATATACAGAAAAGTACACTGCATATACCAATGTATGCACAGTGCAGCCTTTCCATAATCCTTCCTTGCGATCAAATGTTTCCACACCAAAACAAAGAGAGGAAATATGGGAAGGAGGGAGACACAACAAAAACACAACAGCAAGAATGATGATATATTTATTTAAACAAAAACAATGAGAGAGATTGTAGCCTCTAGGTACACTTTAGCCCTTTCTCTATTATTAACTTTTTTGCCTTTTCAAGGTAAGACAATTAATCAGCAACCACAGTATTAAGGAGTCAATAAGTTCATTACAACCTGTCAAGAAGGTTTTCTTATCTTTCACAACTCTAAACTTGTTACTGTTGGTAAATCCTTTGTTTAGTGTCATATATTTAAATTGAATAGACTTCCTAGAAAGCCTCTCTGCATCAACATGTGCAGAACCCCAGCTTCAGACCATGGACTTTTGGCCGGCTCATGAATGCAAAGGACAGAGATGTTATCTGGCCTTAGGGAGGATGTTTGGGGAGTGGGAGTGGGAGGGCTGTGGGGCTTCAGTGTGCTAATGCAGCTAACAGCCAGGAAGGCAGAGTGTTGACTCTGCAGATTTAAGCCAGCTACTGATGGCTATGGGGCTAAATACTGACCCCATAGACGAATAAAGAAAATCACCTCAGGCACGAGCCGCAGGGGTCAGAGGTAACGGCATGGCTGGGAAAAACACAGGCCGTGGCTTTCGATCACTACGCTTCCTAATTGAAATGACAGTTAAAGACCGGTGGGGGTAACAGTGTTTATTTACGTCTTTGTTACGCGGTGAGCAAGCACAAAGATATGCCTGGCCCGGCCAGGGGATGACATCGCTCCCGTATGCTGTCTGGCTCCGGGATCTCTGCACTAGTACAATAAGGACTTCCTGTCTGCCATCAGATTCCCCTGCATTCCACCCGGGCCCAGGATGAGACAAGGGGGCTGCTGGGGACAGGGTTTTATGAAAGAGTATGAGTCCTAACAATCTGACAATATGGACTTGTTCCCTTCTTTTGACCCCTAAGCTGACCCTCTGTCTGAGCTGTTGTCTATCGGGGAGCTGCAACACCCTGTTTCACAGTGCTGACATCAGCTATTTCAGTGAAGGCTATGCACCTAGTTTTGTTGCAGGGTACTGAACAACTAATAATACTCAAGTATAGAATGAGGGCAGAGATTAATAAAAGTCATGTATTTGTGTGTTAATGTGTATAAGCAGAAGGTTAACCAATGTATTTATTTGTAATATTTAGGTAATTATTATTTGGCATCTATAAATTGTATAGTGTGAAACAAAAATAGTGATGTTATAATATTACTGGCTATGTAAAAAATAAATTTATAGATAATACAATATAAATTATAATATTAACATTTTTTATTTTAATTGATAAAAAAATTGACAAATACTATTTGTTCATCAAAAGATGTATGAATGAAATGCCACTAGTAGTTCCTAATGACCCAAACGTATATTGCTAATACAACAAACACTGGACTATAAGATGGCCACACCAAGGAAGAGGCTAAACCCTACATTGCTCTCAATATTAACCAGGGAATACAGAGAAAATAGGCAAAGGATAAATAAGGTAAGAACAACAAATAATGGAAAATTAGACATATATTGTGATTATAAGTTATATTAAATACACAGAAGCAGTTGCTTTCCAGTTGTTACAACCATACTCGTGTAAGAGATGTTGCTATTTGAAGAAATGGGGGAAGAGTAGTCAAGCTCTCCTGTTTCAGTGGGGTCAAGGTGAAAGAGCAACCTTCAGCAACCTGAGTACTAAAACAGCCTGCTGCTGTCTAGCGTGACTAGACACGAAGCATTGATGCCTCCTGAGAGGATCATCAGCACAGGAGGAAAAGAACACAAATACTCCTCTCTCACACTCCAGCAGTACAGAGGACAGAGGAAATTATATATCTGTGACAGCACATGAGAAGCGTGCCGTTTAAAGGATTATACCAAGATTTTAGGAAAATGGTCTACTGGTCAACTCCTCCTTTAAATAAAAGCATAGTCATAAAAGATACCTATTCATCCCCAGTGGATCACTCACCTTTATGCTTCAAGATAACACAGAATTTTCACAAAGTGGATGCTGATTGGACATGGTCAATATTGTATCTCATGGTAGAATGTACATTTATGCTGACACAAAAGATAAACCTGGATGTGATGAGTAAGTACTATTTTTAATTAATAAATATCAGACAATGCATTTAAACGAATAGTCATTTCCTGTGCAAAATGACAAAAATATGTAATACTAATCCCTGTAACAGGAATGACACTTTGAGGCATGCTAATTCTGATAATGGTAAGAGGACAAATAAGCTTGAGGTCATTTCAAAAATCTATTCAGTGCAGGAAATGAGCAACTATTGTGTTGCCCTTTTTGTAATTTACCTGCTGAGAAGGCTCAGGTTCCTGTCGACACTTCATTCTGTGAAATCAAAGGATCACTGCCCGGGTTCCTCAAATGTTGGCAATCTGCATGAACACTGACGGTTGTCACAGGTGATTAATAAGTATACAGTACATTTGATCCCATTGTGTTTCCAGGTTTTTGTTAAAGCCATTCAAGGTGCTGATTACTTTGGATATTAAGCTCTCAAAGGTGGCCTTTGAGCCACCCTGCACCATCACTGCCAGACCTTCATTAATAGCTTGCAGTGAGAGATGGAGGGAGGAGAGAGAAATGAAGCATGTCCCTTTCCTATTCACTGACTTATCAAATAGATTTTTGCCTGTGTTTTGTTTGTTTTATCATTCTTGACCGAGCTTCCCTCACCCTAAGATATGTGTAGATAAACATGCAAACACACAGGCACACACTACAACAAAGTGTGTTTTAGATATTCTTAAAAAAATACGAATAAAATGCATTTTGGAGTAAATTGAAGTGAAGAGGAAGAACACAATAACACAGCTACATTTAATGTTTACAGCATATATCATATGGCACCAATCACACAGGTTGGTACAGGGACATGGATCAACTGGCTCAAACCTATTTTTTATGACAGCATTTATTTCTAGATCTAGTCTTATTTCACTTGAGTGTGAACAAAATAGTGGCAGAGAACAATCTGCCTATAGTTCACTATTCACTCTAACTGTAATCACTCCTCACTGATACTGTTGTGTACCACAATCACACACATGGACAATAATGAGTGATAATTCACAATAAGCATTAGACTGAAGACTGCTGCACAGGCTGCTGTTTATACTTCAGCCACTGTTTTATTACTCAAAGCTTTGGTAGGGATGAACACACCATAATAGCTACTTTCTAAATGATCGTAACTATCGTTAACGTGTCTGCTAGAACTCTCTGAATCTTTCTTTACTTCTTCCTCAATAAAAGTTTAAGGATTTCTCCCAGGTCCCATTTGTTTTATTCATGGCTATTTCCAAAAAAGTAAACACATTCCCTTCTCATTCAGCCATGGCATGAATCTAATTACAAGTTTAGCCTGTGCTCCCTCAAAAGGGTCAGAGCCAATTTATGTACCCTTAAATGGAGGTCATTTATTTGTGTTAAAAAAAAAACTTGATCATCATTCAAATATGGTTCTTAATCTGCTCCCATAGTGGCAGCCAGCAGACAAACTCAGACTTGCCTCCAAGTCTTTGTCTTCATAAATTTCTCCCATGAACTGCATAAACTACAACTTAGTCATCTCATGACCCAATCATTCATTGACACAAACCCTTGTTACCTGGTTAGCAGGCATTTACACTCTTTTAGATCATGATTCATAGCATGACATGAGAATAATCTTTCCTGACTGACCTACACGCTGACATTTATAAATGTTGGTTGACCATGTCAATACTTGCTTAACATGAAATGACAGGAAATAAAAGGACATTAAGCACATTTCCTGTACAAACCAAAAAATCACTTTCCCCCCAAAGAATCAAACTGACAAAATGCAAACAGACAATGCAAATCTTTTAGGGAAAGGGTATGGTGTCAGGCGGAGTTTACATAAAATGTTCTTGGACCTCTGTCATGTCTCTAATGCTATTGACCTGTTGGCAAGCTTCATCTCCTAGTGCTAGCACTTCAATGAAAACCTCATGAGGCCACGGTAAATTTGTCCCAAAGAAAAGATGTCTGTGAACGGTGCTGATCGCGTTGAGGCCCGTGACTATTGTTGCCATCTGCTCACTATTTCCTCCTGCAAAGAAGATAATAGAATCTGGAATCACTTTTCTCCCTTGGTTTAAGAATGAGGGTCGTGTCTGTCACTGGAGTCTCCACTACAATAGTTTGGGCTCTTGTTTGTGTTCTTTATAGAGCCATTTCCCCCTGACTGTCTCTTGCAACATCTGCCCCTAACCCTTCAGATCAATACGGACCATCTAATCACCTGCCACACTTAATTAAAACCCCATCACTGCCTTTATGAGAGGCATCAAAGGGCACCGACCCAAAGGGGGTCATGCAGATAAGACTTCAATGGTGTGCTTTGCAGTGCCTTTGCACAATAGAAGATGCTAAAAATCTTTAAGCTGGTTTGGTGAAAATAGGTCAGTGTTGGCAGCTGTGGGTAATGTGTCCCAGGCCTGGCCTGTGGTCCAGCTTGCTGCTCGCCATATTTAACACCCTTTGTGCCATCCTCTCGGCACTAATCTGTCTTTTCACTGAGTGTTAAAATTAATTTGCAGTGATTTCTATGACGGCACAGGCATCGTTAGGAAACCTCAAAGGGGCTACAAAATGGACAAGTTGCCAATATTCAGCCTTTGTCCTTGGTCTGCCCATTTCTAAATACCCATGACAGCAGCTTTGAAATGCCTGCCTGATTAGGCTCAGATGCTCTGGCTGCGGACATCACGTTGACCATTCTGGCTGTGAAAAACATCTCATGACAAAGACAAACCCAGAGCAGCAAACAATACCACGGACTGGATTCCAAAACAGACCGAGTCAGAGTCCAGCCCACATTGCTCAGTGATGTATCATGATAATCCTTGTTGGCTCTGGAATTACAGATAAAACTTAATTTGATTTTACTTTATTTCCTCAAAGCTATCGCAACAGTGGAAGTCTCGATGGAGAACATCAGTGAAAAGAGATAACCCTATCACTTCAGAGTGCTTGGCATCAACACAAAATGGCGTTCCCATGGGAAAGCTGTAGACACAACTGTTTAGTTGAAGCGTTCCAGTGGTGCTCATAATGCCATTAATTGTGTGCTGGGAGAGTTGGAGAATGGGCTAGCTATTGAGCGCCCCGGAGGAAGCCACATCTTGTAAAGCAGGTTTGTGTAAGGTTGCCGCAGTCTGCTGTGTTGTATGGAGTCAGAGCTTTTCTGTCTTTTATCTTTCTTTATTTAATCTTTCTCTCTCTGTTTATCTCTCTCCCCCCGCATCACACATAAACTGTCTCTCTCTGTCTCATCCCCGACCATAAAACAAAATGGGGAGAATTAATGGCACAAACATTTCTCAGGAGTGTGGGCCCTTTTTCTCTGTCAACCTCACTCTCACTCTATAAAAAGGATAAACCTATAAACATAAAGTAGAGAGACAGAATAATCAGAAAGGGAGAAAAAAAGAGAGCTAAAGAATAAAAGTGAGAGGAGGCCAGTTGTGGGGTGGGTGTGGTGGGAGAGTTTCTCTCTTCCATCTCCGTCAAAGACATACTCAGATTCCAGAAAGCCAATCAGCCAATCTAAGACAAATGATTTTGTTGAGCTTTCCTGCCACACTGGGCGTGGGAACAGCACAGATTCTCATAAAAAAAGAGCCTGTAAATTATTTCCCTCCTGCTTCAAAGACCTGAACAACAAAAAAAGGTTTGTGTTTATGTGCGGTGCTTGTGTTGTTGTCTTTGAGCCTGTTGGTCTCGGCTGGTTTCTACTGTGCATGTGCGAGTGTAAACACTATTTGACATCTACAGCCGTCTGCTCACATGCAGCAGTCTGAGAGACAGAATACAACATTCTAATAGATAAATACAACTGTTCAAGGGTCATTTAAACCAGGGGGGGTCCTGTTGCAGTACGCTTTTCTCGAGGCAGCGTTTTGATCAAAGCCGTTTGTAGGACCTCTTTCCTCTCCTTTCCTTTCCCTCACGCGCCACCCTCCCTGCCTCCCACATCCCACACTCCAACCCCCAAACCACGTCTGCCTTGCTGCTGCTAATCATTGGTGGTCTCCTGACTGCCGACAGTAATTGATTAGGGAGCACAGGACTGGTGGGTGAGGTGGGGGGGTGGAGGGGAAAGTTCAACCCAGAAGTTCTCAAGGTCAGTGCCCTCTTTCTCCCCCCACCAAACTCCTTTTCTCATGCTATTAGATATCAGCCACAGGGGAAACTGCAAATATTTGGCACACTTGGTCTGACTTCCAAGAGACCAAGAGGTTGTGGCGTGCACAAACAGGAAGATCTATGTAAGCAACATAGATGCATCTGTTTAAGTGAAACTCTTTGGTGAAAAGACTCAATTTGGGATGTGTTGATTTATCTGTTGTATCGGGAACTCAACATCCTTGGTTGAATGTGCTTATTTTTTGCAGACCCCCCTCGCTGCTCTAATAATGCCGCCACGTTGTTTGGCCCTCCACGGTTGCTCCACATCCTTGACAATATAAAGAGGGTTGTGGTTGTTATTCTAAAGTAATAACTCCCATCATTCCTCCTGGTTTCACAGGAAAAGGTGACATTCCTTGTCTATGGAAAGTGACTCATGCTGCTGTCTTGTTTAGTAAATGTAATTACAGACTTCTCCTCTTCTGTGAATTAGAGCAGAGAAAAGGCTCTATTTGGTTATTTTTTGTGTGCCTGTGTGAGTTCTCTCTATGGCCAAACAGGGTTATGTTCACCGTAGCCGGCGCTGACTATTGACCCAGAGTCTTGATGCCTATGGAAACATGACTGTCACAGGAAATGTTCAACATGTTTCACTGTGCTGCAACTGAGCAAGAGGTGAGGGTGTTTTAAAAAGGATCCCTCCCAGAGCTGAAGGCTGGTGTTGATGTTGGCTGCACGGCCATTTGGGGCTGTCCAAAATCTACCACTCTCTGGTAGTAAGACCAGCAAAAATACACTCAGAGCATGCTCAGATACTCACAGACCTATGTCTGGACATGTAGACTAACTCATCAAGTGCAATAAAATCCGGTGATGTAACTTCATGAACGCACGGAGAAAGTCAAACAGTTAAAGACGACTGGTGGGTTTCCATGTCTGTCTCAGTCATCTTTCCCGCAGATGGCCCCAGGCTACAGCAGCTGTGGAACATTCAGTTTTGTTCGTCTGTCACTTACAGTGTCTCTCAACATTTGTCATAAGGAACTCATTTTTCATAAATCTGCTAGTAAGGTCACAGATTTTCAGCTAATTTCAAACATATCCTATATAAAGGAGATGGAACATTAATCCTACATATATCTTTTCATTCCCCTACTGCTTATGTATATTCAAACAACATGTAAAAAGGATTATGACAAAACTTGATATTCTTGCAAATACCAGAACAAGATATCATGAAAGCCAGCCGAACTAGGCTGCGAATGAAAAGCACTTGTGTGGTTTAACTTTATCCAGACTTGTGAATACCAAAGGAGGTCGTTCTAAGAAGTGGTGGGTTCTGTTTTATGTCCTGTCAGTGCTGTGCATCTGCTCTCTACTGCCCCCCTTTGTTGGGCATGTAGTATTGACCAGGATTATGTCACCAACCCCTACTCTAAGAGCAAAACATACACAGTGTATGTACATTGTATGAGTCTGTAGTGTTGAGAACAAGTGTGCATTGTTAAAACATTGTACAGTAAAGGGGGGTTTAAATGCTTAACTCCAAAAATGTGTTTTTCAGCTGAGGGCAAGTTTCCTTTTTCTAATGCATGTGCTCCTCACCTCTCTAAATGTACTGTAGCTCTCAGCTTGTGTGTGTCTTGGCCTTTTAGCTTTGCCGTGTCATGCTCAAATCTGAGGTAAACTGAACTCAAATAGTTTCTCATCTGCTGCTAATTCTGAGGCCATGTTTTTCCCAGTGGAAACAATCATGTGGGTTTCTGAGTGACACGGGTATAAAAGCACTTTTCATTCCACCACAAAGAGTCTTCAGCCCTGCACTAACTCTGTCAATAGTCAGCTGGCCTCCCACTGAAATCACCTGGAGGTGTAATTTGTGCCTAGCAACTAAATCTCTCTGGAACTTGTCCAACTGAAATGCTCAGGGTATCTAGACACATTTGAAAGCACTACTTTTGCTTCTATCTCCTGCTACTGCACACCAACAAATTGTTTAACCTAATTTGAGAATAGTTACTGTGTCTGAGGTCAGCTTTTACTTGGGAAAAAATAGTCACAGTGTTGTTAAAATCCCAATAAAGTCAACCTTTGTGGTATATTTTAATTTAAACAGAGCTGAGTTTTCCATATATAATGCATTGGCACTTCATTTTATGACAGAAGAAATATATGTAGAATAACTTTAAAATCGAAGGAAGTTAATCTAGGTTTTACACACTCTGGGCAGGTAAACATCTTGCCTATTGGAAACTAGCTTGTAAACACAGAAGCTACATACACAGGAGCAAATGCTGATGTAAAAATAGAAGAAACTGAGGAAAGTAATGTCAGAGTTAAAAAAACAAAAAGAAAACACACACACTTCTTTTCACTCTGAAGAGAGACTGAAATATGAGAGGTGGATACTTGTGAAGGAGTAATTATTCCCATCACTGTACTGTCAGTTTATGGTCGTGAGAAAAACACAGATATCATCTTTTCATATGTGGGTGGTGTGGCATATTGGTTTTAAGATGATGCTGGATGACTTATCATGTAGCAGAGAACAGGACTAGGCCTGTGGAATGAAGAAAATGTCATCTGATGCCATAGGGGTTGTATGAGCCAAGCATCCGCCGGCCCATATTCTCACCAGTTTCCATATAGTACATGTTAAGTTTATGTCCCCGACAGATGACCCATTGAAATTGAACACACAGTATAATCATACAAATGCAATTTACTGTCATTATTATTATTATCTACATTACATATGCAGTGATTTTATTTTGGCAGGGTGTTGCTGTCTCATAAGAGCTCTTTGAAACTAGAGCTGTATCTGCAATGATGCTGCTTAACATATCAAAGCTTGCTGATTAAGCCCAGCATTCATTTCAAGTGTTCACCTGACCCAGAGCATGAATTTGGTCCATTCATTTCACTCCTCTGCTAAGCAACACATGTTGCTGATGAGTGTTTGTGCGCAGTGTGTGCAGATGCTTAGGCACCTATCACAGGGACAGTATTATGTCTCAGAGGTGTGGATGGTTGTTTATCTTCTCTTTAGTCTACAGAGGTTTATCTGATCAAACTGAAGAATGGTGTGTTTAGCAGTATAGCCAGTGTATGGTCAGACAGCCACTGCTATGGCAAGTGCAAATGCAGAGAAACCGCGTCCTCGTAGGCGCCCATGGAGGAAGAGCACTCAAAGTCTTACAGGCAGGCTGTTCTGCTGCTCATGTTGGCGAGGTGAGGAGAGGGATACTCTGCAGGAGCAGGAAAAGAAGATGAATGCAGGCCCTCAGCATTCATACTTGGATCAAGGGGAATCAAGGGAGAGGGAGGCTATCCAGATTACAGTAGAGGATCTGGGAATAGTTAACACCAGCTTCACCCTGTACGAGGAGGACCCCGTCACCTCGATGAACAGCATGGTCCGCTCAGCCAGCTCTGTGTCAGCCTGCCGGAGGGCTCTGAAAAAGCAACGCCTGAAGCCTCTGTCTTCACTCCCTATAGAGTCCCAGGCCCAACCGGCCATCACTTCTACCAGTGGAGAAGATCAGGACGAAGACGAGGAAGACCCGTTGCTGTTTGAGAGTGGCACTGATGACACACCAACTTGCGATAGCCTCCTGACACCACCTGTTATTAATCTGATCCCTCCCACTCCCTCCAACTTTGTTGACGATGATCAGTTCTTTGACAGGAATTCAGAAGAAAGTGTGGCACATACATCTGGCAGTGATGGAACCTTTGCCGCTAGTGACCAGGAGAGTTATGAGGAAAAGATGGAGAGTGTGGAGACAGAGGAGTCAACAGAGGAATTCACACTGGCAGAGAATAAGGTCAGTGCTGATTATACAGCTGAGCCTGAAGAGGACCCAAGTGATGAGTGTGGAGAAGAAAGAGAGGCTGCAACAGCCAAAGAGGGGGATAAAGAGAAAACCAAGCCCAGGTTCTTACGTTGCGCCTACCAGGTGGCTCCTCTCCCTAAGTACCCCCAGAAAAGTGAGTTTAACAGTGATAACATCTCCAGTGATGTTTCATTGAAATCCACAAATAAAGCAAATCTTGTTCAAAATCTTGAGCTCAATAGCCACACCACATCACGGTACCTCCGTGATGTGGGGTGGCTGTGGCTCAGCGGTCGAGCGGTTGCCTGCCAATTGGAAGGTTGGTGGTTCAATCCCTGGCCCTGCAGTCCCATGTCAAAGTGTCCTTGGGCAAGACGCTGAACCCCGAGTTGCCCCCAATGCTGCGCATCGGAGTGTGAATGTGTGTAAATGTTTATCTGATGAGCAGGTGGCACCTTGTACGGCAGCCTCGGCCACAGTGTATGAATGTGTGTGAATGGTGAATGTATCCTGTATGATGTAAAAGCGCTTTGAGTAGTCGTTAAGACTAGAAAAGCGCTATTTAAATACAGCACATTTACATGTTTAGAAGAGCTTAGCAAAAAACACTAGCTTTGTCATATGTACCTTCCAACAACTCCACATTTACTGGTTGTGTTTCACTCGTGTAGAAATAAAAACGAGCAATGCAGCTGTGCCCAGTGACTGCAAACAGAAACTCCAACTTCTTACCTTAACTATTTTAAAGTACACATTTACTGTAAACTATACCCACTGAACAAAACCCAGGTGATTGTATTTAGCCAACAAAATAAAACATTAATTAGACAAATACTAAGCTGTTGCTAACTAAGTTGCTAATAAGGCTAACCGCTAAGATTGGCTAAACAATAGGCCTTCTGCCCATACGCATTTTGACATGTCATAGGAGGACAGTACAGCTGTGAATAATGATTCAGTTTTTAAGGTCCTGGTATTGTATATACTGGCCTACTGTCACACTGTCATGGCTTACTGGGACATTTGAATATAACTGAGCCATTGTAAATACATATATATATATTAATGTTCATTTTTTATGTTAAAAGATATTGTTTTCACAAAGGTTATCTTTGGTTTCTTCCTCTGTCATAGGAAACTTCAACACCGGAATAAATCTTTTGTCATTTACTGAGCACAACTTGGGTGAGTTTTCTTGATGTGAATTTGCAAGTATTTGCATTTAAAGCTTTCTGCTTCCATTTAGGGAAACTCTAGGTGAGAGGTAAATAGCACCAGATGATGGTTTGCTTCATCCAGCTGTTGAGCTCATGTGTTGCCTCTTCGTTTTGATCTCAGTTCCCCATTCAGATGAAATTGCAGTCATTATGTGACATGGCTACAGTACCTCGAACGTCTCCTTTGGGAGTTGCAGAAGTTCCCCTTTGTTGGAATCCTTTTTAGCCATTGTGTGTATATTCCCAGTGTGTGGCTGGACAGGCGGTTCCCAGGTTTTGGGTTCCTGTGACTCAGCATGCTCTCCTCCCTCAGTCGTCTCTCAAAGAGCTTAATTTCTTTTCAAATCAGAGGAGGACAATAATACTGGAAACGATAAGCATCACTTTTGCCTATCCATTACATCAATGTGCTGAAAAGTTCTGACTCTAAAGCATTGCTTTGCCTTTAACCCTGTGTGTGTCTATAGTTGTCAAACTTGTCACAAACCCAACCTAGATTGCTCAGTGTGTTTGTATTGTGTGAGTGCAAGGATGCAATGTGTTTGACTGTGCTAACCAGTCAAGGGAAAGAGAACTCCCTCATGCTTTGACTTGTCCTGACTGAGCCAACTCAGACTGGGAATGATGTCCATCTCTCCGTTACTGGTGATATCACCCATTAAGGCAACATCAGGCTGCGTCCCTAAGCCTGCCTATATTTTCCTGTCCTTTGTTTTGATTGGGCTTTTCCTGGACGGCGCAGGCTGTGTGAAGTCTGAACATGGCTGTGGTAGGGTGGGTGTAATGCTACCCTCCATTAGCATTCTCAGACAGCTCTCCACCTTGTGTTCCTTCTCTCTATGCATGGTGAAACAAAGTCACAGAGCGAGACTGGAAATGATTTCCTCAGGATCTTATAGCTAGACTCATTGCTTTTCTCACTTGGCTTTTCTAGTCAAGACAGTTGTGTTTTGCATGCACTCTTCTGAATTTGCTGTAGGCCAAATTTTATGATCCTCTACAGAGTGACTCACAGGCCAGCCAGGTGATGAAGAGAGTGCCAGCTCACTGCTCCCTTCTTTGCACTCCACTGTCTCTCCAGCAACCAAACAAGATTCCACTGCTGACACACATAAACCAATTACATTATCTTATCTGATTCTGACTTCATTTAAACTCCCATCCATGTCAAACCACCCTTTCAGAAACAGGCCCCTGAAATTAAAAACATGTGTTTAAGCAATTAGGCTGGATTTTTTTTGTTAGGTAAACTACTTGAAAAGACTACTGTTTTAGACAGTAAAGGGGCTTGTTACGCTTTAATCTGTGAAGATATAAAACTTAAAGTAGTTACAAATCAGAACTGCAAACATTCCAACAGCTATCACATCATAGAGTTGTGTTTTCTGAGAAAGCCAGCCCTAGCTTGGATGCCATATTCTCAGCCTCATTCGTCTTTCTTGTTATGATAGCAAAAAAGATATCTGCTCGCTGACCAAGTGACATTTGGAAAATGTAAGAATATGGGCTTTCTGTGGGAAAGAACTTGGGTTGTCAGAGAAGTATGTCATTAACCAGACGGACATTAGTGTGTATGACGGGTTGCCAAGCAACCCCATCTAGCTGTGTCCAGTATCAGCACCAACTAATGCACTGTAAATAGACCTAGTGACCTGTATGCAAGAAAAAAGACTGAGAAGGTCTGAAGCCATTAGAATAAAGTGGCTTCAAAGAGTGAAAATATGGTCTTCATTTAATAGTTTGTTTCCCATACAGGGAAGAACTGAGATAGGAATAACTGGAATCAATTCTTATACATTTATCGACTTATTGTTTATTATTACTATGCAGATGAACTGAGCAACAGAGATGTGAGCTGCTCCAACATGTTGAAAGCTGAACTCTGTCGGCTTCCTCACGCTGTCAACATGGAGACATTTACTCACCAAAGGGTATGAAGACCATGCAATGAACATTTTGTCATCATACTGTGTATGCTGCATGCTCTATAGCCCACTCATGCACCTTAAATGTATTTACTGTAAAGGTATCTACAGAGAGTCACTACACATTCCTGGAAGAAATGTGCTTTATCTGATTTACACTATGTATGACCATGTGTTACAGTAGGTCTTCAAAATACTGACTGTGAATTGATTTGACTGAGCTGGATTACCAATCTAATGTTAACTGAAACCTGTATTACATGACAGAGGCCAGTAACGCGCTCATGCAGTTTTGGGGACACACTAACCAGGAGCGCTACTTTCCACGCTTTAACCCAGAACACAGAGCACCAGGAAGAGGAGGGGTCACCACGACAACGACGCATAACCGTTGGTGAGTTTGGTAACATATCATGGACAAAGAAGATTATTCTACATAATATTTCTGTTCAGACGTATACATAATGCAAAAACAACCGTACATGTCTCTGTTTTTTCATGGCTTTCATGCAGCATCATATATGCCGTCTAGTCAGTCTAAGGATCAGAATGGAAACTTCCCTGAGAAGGTACTGTAAACCATTAAAGCAAGGGCCTTCAGGGTGGCACACAGCACACAGCCCAGAGCTGCTGCAATTACAATATGCTCTGTTTATATTTCCCAGCTCCCTTGATCTGTCAAAGCAATGACTCTGCAAATAGTCTCAGAATCTTCGTCTGTATCCAGGATTCGCCAAGCAAGATTGCTTGTATCCTTAGTGATCCATGTGTTAGCTGAAACACAACAGAAAGATTTTCTTATTTTTTTTTTAAAGCAAATTGTTCACGTCCTGCACTTTTTATCTCAATGCAGAAAGAGAGAGAAGAGAAGAGAAAAGTATTCAACATGCATCTTAAGCAGCCACGTCTCACACCAGAGCCCCACACTGGGACCCCAAATTAGACAAAATGGCTGAAACTATGGATCATTTATGTGGTTTCGATAAATTATGATCTAATAGGGTTTCTTCCTTTCTAAAAGTCTCTGTCTTATAACATAATAATGAAATCCCTAAGCCTAACCTCAATTTATCTAATCGCTCCACAGTCACCTTGTAAAGCCTCTGTTGGCAGTAGGGAAGACTAGTTTTCCTCTCAGGAACACCATAAACAGAGAATATGTGACTAAGGCAACGATGACATAGAAACATGTGTTTAGGTAAACATTTCTTTTTCAGTATTTTTAATCACTTGCTTACAGTTAAACACACAGATGTGTTTACTTGCTGTGATTTGTCGAAATGTGGATATCCAACACAGTCATACTTACTCAATCAGTAACGCACACAATGACAAACTGCCTGGCAGTTTAAGCAGGATCTCTTGCCATCCCTTCCCAATAAATAGGTCTTCACTTGCAGCCGTTTGAGGTAGAGGTAGAATCATCTCTTTGCGTCATCATGTGCCGCTCTCTTTGAAATTCCCAACCTTTGCTTACATTTTGGATTGAGAAATGCATACTGAACTCAGCTCAAAACAGTAGTTTAAAGAGTATGTTGCTTGGGTGAAGAGTTTTTGTAAAAGTAATGAAAGCAGTTTTTCCCATGCCACTTGTTCCTTGTAGAATGTGGTATAAGCAGCAGGTATGTAACCTCTCCTTCTCCCCAGGACGTTGACAGGCAAGTGGCCAAATGTCTTCGGGAGATGAACACAGATGAAGTCTGCCAATGGTTTAGCAGTATTGGACTACAGAAATGCCTTCCTTTCATCAGAGGTAAAACACATTTTTATGACAGCCTCCTCTCCCAGCCCTGTGGTTACATGACAAAGGAAAACATTGCCAATTGGATTTTTGTTCACCGCAGATCAAATCAAAAACTTTTTTTTCGCATGAATGTCAATAACTTCAGAGGAAAAAGAGATGAAGATAAAGTAAGATTAAACCTTACATAATCACTGCATAGATCATATTATAACTGCAATATGCAAGAGGTGTATGCAATAATAAACTTAGCTTACTATCCTTCATATTTCATTTAGTCAAAAATGACAACTTATTTTTCAAAATATTTGCGTCTTTAGAGTTTTCCCTTTTACTTAAAAAACAACCACCTCTGTCATATTGCTTTTGTAATTTAGTAAATATTTATAATAGCTGAAAGCTACTATACTGCAAGTCTGTAAAAAAGTATATATTTTTGTAAATACTAACAGTTACAGTTATATTTTTAAAGATTTCTTCTACTTTCTCTCTCATAAAGATGTCACTTGTATATTACTACATGCCCAATTTCTACATTTTTTTTTAAATGAAATGGCATTTAGGTATGCAAAGACTTTTCATTTACCTTTAGACAAAATATTCTAAATGTTTGTCTTTCAGAAGTAAAACTGTGTGGAGCAGATATTGCTTTGGTTGATGTGAAGACTCTGGACATCCTCCATATCGCCACACTGGAAGATAGGGAGCTCTTACTGTCGGCCATTTATAATGAGCTGCACCCACCCAGCAATGTCACCCAGAGACTCAACTCTCTGCTTGGTATACTTACTTTTACTTTTACTTTTGCAAATAAAGTCAATGTCAAGAAAATATTATCTGATATTTCTTTTTTTCCTACAGAATCCTTAGGCCCTAATAACGTTGAGACATTAACTGCAACATTAGCGTCAATGAGCAAATCTAAGTCCTCTCCTCATGTGAGCTGCCTGAGAATGAATCGGCGTTCCCTCAATCTCAGGTACAGCCTCTCATTTACAGATAATAAAAAAAATAAAAAATAAAACAAGCTTTGTTTTAATTTCTTGGCCTTTTTTCCACTATAGAAACAACAGCCAAAACTACAAGGTGCAGAGGAATTCTCAACTGATAGAGATTACTATTAATGGTGAGTAACTGAATTGTTTAAAGGTTAAATATATGCAGTATATTATAACTTATACACTATATAGAAAAAACTATGTACATTTAGAGCACAGACGTGGATGTGAATATGTAATACTCACTTACATATAGCCATATATAGCCACATTACCCAGTGTGTAGCCTGTGGTTTGGCTGTTGCTTTGATATACATAAAGGACACTTATGTGAGAATAAATTAGGCTTCCATATTACTTTTGATTGACATGTTGTGTTGCAGCATCTGAGCGGATAGTTCATCTCAGAACTCCAAAGGAAACAACAGTGGGAAAAATCATGGAGTCATGCATCAAAATGTTGGGAATGACAGAAGATAAGAGCCTTTTCATACTGAAAGAAAAGCAAGGTGCACAGCACATCATGTAGTCTTTATTAAAAAAAACTATGAAAACACACATGTGTTCATATACTGCAATGTTTTTAAGGTTCATCAGAGGAGCTCCCACCAGATCAGCAGATTGGGAATCTACTGATAATGACATCAGAGAACAGACAATTGGAGCTCCATTTGAGTAAAAGGGTAACACTGATCATTTATATGTAAAGTACCAGGCTTTACCTGACATATAACATTCAACAAGATACATTTGTGTATGCTTTTGCATCATAGGAGAAGTCCTCAGGTACTGATTCACACAATAATCCAGAACTCAACAGATCTAATGAGAACAGCAATGTCAACAAAAATGTGGAGGTGAACCAGCTAGCTAAAGAAGAGAGGATCAGGGAGCTAAACCAACAGGTGGACTCGCTACAAAATGTCATCCTTCAGGTCAATATCTGTCTTCAACTACATCTATGTAAATATGTAACAGAAAAACATTTGCTCTACATGGTAATGATGCCATAACTGTGGTGATTTTATCAACTTGGTAGTGAATATAATCATGCTGTTCTTTTGAAACCCAAAGGTCCAGGAGCTCCACCACGGTCTTGTGGCATTTTGCTCAGAGATAAAGAACATGGATGGAGATTTGGATGTAGACAGGCTCGGCTCTGCGGAGCTGATGCAGAGGCTGGAGTTAGTTAAAAGCCAACTCAATGAGAAGAGGCAGAGCCTGCAGACCCTCAGAGACAACATTAACAACTCCATGGCTCACAAGAAGAAGTAGGTGGACTGGCTCTGTTAATTAGTAGCTTGTTCAACAATGCATACAATTTTTGGTCCACCAATGTCTTATTGTTTGTGCTACTTGTATGTGTTTGACTGTCAACCACCCAAAAAGACTATGTGATGTTACTGCATATCAAAAGGTAATCAGGGTTACAGAGACAGCATTGCTACTCCAAGGAAATAAACTGCTGTGTTTATTTAACTCTGGTGAAATTCACATAAAACCTTCATTACATTTAAACTACATATTTAATAAACCATGAACTGTATATATATAAATCTGTGATCTTTTCTGAAATGTGGTCTCCTGCCATTCAGACAGTTGGACGTTCGTCTCTTGGAAAAGATGAAGCTGAACTGCCAAGTATTTAAGGAGGAGATTTCCATGGTACATCTCAACCGGCAGGCGGCTCACCTCCAAAATGCTTTGCAAGAAAGCTATGTTAAGGTACTACTGATCAAAAATTACAAACACCTTTCATGGATTATTTGAACTGCTGCAGAATTTAAGCAACAAGCTGAAGGCCTGGAGCCTAGTCAGTGGAGTTTTATCGATTGCATATGAAACACAGTCACACCAATATGTGGAATAGCTGTAAGGTCTGAGTCAGTGAATGTTCTGATAGCTAAAAATAAACAATGATAAACTGATATTTGCATCAAAATGACACTAGTTACTGAGAGTAGCATGTGTGATACGGGATACTGAAATCTAACTTTTGCTGAAGAAAGAATGCTGTCCCCTATGTCTTTAACCATTGCAGAACACCTAGCAATGTTCACAATATAACTGGCTTTTTCTTCACTTATGAAAGCCATGTTGTGATAATCACAGACCTATAGGGTAAATTAATCGACAGAACATGGGAAGTTCATATATTTGTTTACAATAGAATTAGCAGACACTAGGAAAGGGGGTAACAGCTTCCTGATGTGGTAGTTCATTAATTGACACTTTTAGGTCCATCAGCTTTGATCTCATCTACTGTTCTCCTGAGTGACAACACAATGCTCCATTCAGTCTACTTTGTTTCGTTAAGCTGTGCAGTTAGAGAGTGGGTATACAAGGCTGAGTAAAGTCTTTTGGCTGAACACGCACTTTTTCTGAGAAAATGATGTTTAGCGCTGACATCCGAGAGCCTGTGACCATACCAACAATGGAATGTGTGTGACAAAAGCCACTGGGAGAGTGCAATGGAGAAGTGGGCCAGCATGTGTAAAACTATCTCCATCTATCCCCGGAGGAGCCTACTTCTTTTTTAATGTGGCTCTTTTATCCCGTTGGAGAAGCCCTAACGAGGTGCCATGAAAGGACACACGCGGCTTCGGCTTTGAAAGGTGCCCCGTGTCACGTTGCCGCCCTGGGGCCACGCTTTTTTAGGTGCTGAGTTTGTGGGAAAAGCAGCAGCGCTAATGTTTATCATATGACCTAATCAGAGTTAACACACAGGTCAGAGCTGAGGAGCAGCCTGGGAACTGATGGAGCTGCTGCTCTAATAAGGAGCAGACCGCCCTGTGTTTGGTCTCGTAGGCTGCCCCGTATTACAGACAATAAGGAAATTTTTTATCATCGGCAGTCTAATCTCTGGGATCTATTGCAACTGGAGAGCATCAATAAAGCAGCCGAGAGGGAAGGAGAAAGGGAAATAGAGTGAGGGGAGAAGGGGAAGGCAACAACTAGCGGAAATTATTTTAAATAAGCAGTTTAGCTTGGACAACTTGAAAACTTCAGACAGACTATTAAAGAGGGGAAATTGGAAGAATCACTGTTTTGCCCACTCTTTAGTCTTACATGTCTGGTGAGGATAGATTGAGTTTGGAGAAAAATGTACCATCTCTTTGCCCTGGCATGCCCCTGAATTTAACAAATTGATAAGGTGCCTCCAGTTAATCAATGTGGTCAGAATATGTCCCATTACTCTGCCCTCCATGTGCTACACCAAGGTTGATTATGTTAAAGATCTCTGCTGTTGGAGCAGCCAAGGAGTAAGCAATCAGAATAACAGCACTGAATTTAGAACTACCAACACCCATCATTATAAATGAAATACAATCCCTTCCACTTAGCGCCTATGTTGTCTAAGCTGTCAGAGGATCATTTCTCACACTTGGTGAAACAAAGATCATGTTGCAGCTTCCTGTGATGGAGGAAAAGTATTGTGTGTTGCTAAAATTTGCAACTTAAAATCAAAATGTTCTCATTAATGAGAAAATAGGTGAGCCGTTATTTCTCCCCCGAATTACCTTTTTGATCTTGAATAGCCGTGTTTAATT
The DNA here is from genome assembly GCA_026937815.1 of Etheostoma perlongum. NCBI lineage: Eukaryota > Metazoa > Chordata > Actinopteri > Perciformes > Percidae > Etheostoma > Etheostoma perlongum. Next base: position 12,039,988 of record CM049387.1, read on the forward strand.
GCCTACTAAGAGTCCATTGGTTGTGTATATGGGATATGTCTGGCCCAGGTAGGGTAGGATTTGATGAGATCTTGTGGATAAACAAGGAGAATATGAAGAGAAAATTCCTTTGCCTCTTGGCATGTGTCCAACATTAAGGCAAACTAAAAGGGAAAATGATGCGCATTAGAGTGTGCTTCTCAAGGGGCTTGGGCTGGGTTTCCGTGAATATATCCTGTCTGGCCCACTTGTCTGAGGAGCAAGAAGCCTTAGCTTTGACCCCTGACCCTGGTAAGGCGGCATCTATTGCTGCAAGGCATTCACATGCCGTTCAGAGGGAGGGAGGAGTATGCCAAGAGGCTGGATAAGGGAACATTGGAATTTAGTGGTCAGACTCACAAGTTATTTCTGATCCCTGCAAGCTACTTGTGATGTGATCTCTTCCAAAGCTAATCATTACATCTTGGTGGTCTTCAGGCATTGACGCAGCCTCAGTCTTATCTCTTGGGGGCCTCCATATAGTGGTATTTGTAATCCTTTTCCAAGAAATAATGTTACAATTTTTTTTAAGCAAAGGACAATAGTTTATATTTCCGAGGCATAGAAACATACCTTTTTGAATCTTTAAAACTTCCAAATGTATGATAAAGATAACTATACAGATTTTGCATGTTTACTTTTGAATCTCTTTAACTGTCTGCCATTAACAGCACCTTAAAAGAACAGTTCAACATTGTGGAAAGCACACTTATTTGTTTTCTTGCCAAGAGAAATGATAAAGGCTGGAAACAGGGGGAATCAGCGAGCCTGGCACTGTCCAAAGGCCAAATATCTGCCTACCAGCACCTCTAAAGCTCACTAATGTACATGTTACATATTGGTTGTTTAATCTGTACAAAAGCCTGAAGTGGAAAACAACAAGTTATTGCTTTACATGGGGCTTTTTGTTATCACAGTTATGACAAGACTCCGAGAAGTCACTGCGCCTGGCCATCTACTCCTTTAACTTTACTTAAAGGTGCCCGGCCACAATAAAACAGCTTTTACATTTTTGAAATATGTTAGGTTCATATGTGTTTGTGTTATGTCGTGAATGTGAAAATGAACTGCTACCTCCTCTGTCAGCTCTAGCCACTGAAAAGAAATAGTGATAAAGGTTCCTGATAGCCAGGATCTCACTGGCAAGAATCAAGCAGCTTAGCTTGTTATTAATTATTATATTAATGAGAAAAGGCACAAATCAAGCTGAGTCTTCCTGCAGGCTTTCTGTACCACACTAGAATGGCTTGAAACAAGGTGACCAAGGAAGTCCATGGTAGAACTTCACACATTACCACAAAGTAATGAAATACGTGTGGCAGGGTACCTTTATTACACATGTACTATAAAAATACTACTTCTAGTGTCACACACAGCATATTGTGCATGCCATTTACATCAATCCACCACAAATAAGCTATGGTCTAAAATCTGAAACATCGGCATATAAGCAGTCTGTTTGTGAATGTGCGTAAATGTTCTTGCTGTTTCTACATTTAGGAGAAAGCTCGGAAAAAGAGTTTGGACATTAGCAGCCTGAGCCAGCTGGTGTCACAGCAGTCTCCTGCCATGCTACTGGTTGTACAGGAGAACCACAACTCCGATGGCAATTATGGCTTTACATGTCGCTACAGAGAAGACAACGGACTAGTGGTGGTCAAGGTGGACAACTCTCACCTCTGTGTGGATGACAGGTAACACACAGACACATACAAAACCAAGTTATGTGGTTACTTAGTAACCACATAACTTGGTAGCTATGGGAACCCATTGGATATTGGCCCCAAAGCAAGCAAACACTGTAATGTAATATTTGGATGCAGAAGAGAGTGAAATGGAGCAGATAAAACACCTTATATAATGACGCAATTACTGCATTATAAGAACATGCTTAGAATCGCAGCACTCTCAAAGCATTTTTACCCACCACACACACACACACACGCACGCACGCACGCACGCACGCACGCACAAAGCAGTTGACATATTGCAACTTTTAGGGACAATCCTGACAGTCTTTATGTTATCAAAAAAAACCTTTTAATTCACTGTTTCTATATTTTTTGTTTAATATGTTGTATTTTTGACCGTGTGTGTGTGTGTGTGTGTGTGTGTGTGTGTGTGTGTAATTGACCTTGTAGACTGGTGGAGGTGAATGGTGTGCCGGTGGTCAACTCTACACAGGAAGAGCTGACTGACATCCTGCTGCAGGGACCCAGCGCTAAAATAGTTGTCCTTCGCCAGCCCCCACCCACCCCCACCTCCCGGCAGTCCCCTCTGGTCCTGCAGCGCATCGTCAACCCTAATCCAATGCAAACAATTTGCCCAGAAAGTGATGTGATCACCATGGAAACCCCTCCACAGCGGAAGGTAATGGCCATCTGACGATATGACGGACAGAAAAGAAACAACTACAGAGACTGAGAGAAACGGTGGTGATGATGTCTGTCTGAGAATGACCCATAATGTGAAATACCAGTTGTTAGTTATTTACCTCCATATGTCAACATGTTTACTGTTTTAATTAAATGTTCTTTGTAGATGTTCGCCAAAGCCTTGTAGTTAGGTATGTCAAATAGTAACATGGCTGTGTTTTTGTGTTTTTATGGGACTTGTATTTCTACTTTAAAACCTCACCACATGTACATAACGTCTTGGTAGTTACTCGTAATGTATAACCCATATTGTTTCAATGTATGTGCAGAACAATGGCCATGAAAAATATATTTCTGGAAAAGAAAACAAAGAACACAAACAAAGACTACATTCACTTCTTTTTTTCTATTTGGATCTCTTCTTGTTCTACAGCATATTTGTGGTATGAGAGAAAATAAAAAGTAAAAGGAAGAAACACAGAGGCAGCGCTTTACTCCTGGATATGTACTGTAATAAGAATTTCTTTTTAGCATCCAGCAGGGTAATATCTGAGGGTACAATGTAAGCCTGATGAGGAGACAGCATGCTCCCCCTTTTTAAAGTACAGATAGAACAGGATAGAGTAAAAAAAAAAGTATAACAACACACCCAAAAGCTTTTTATCCTGATTTCTCTTTGAGGATTAGACACTAGGACGGTTTGGTTTAGTGTTCAGAGCAGAAGAATATTTAAAAAACGAGTCACGTCTTCCCTTTGTATGTTGTAATGTAATCCACTGTGCTGTAGAAAATAAACCCTTGGGCCCGGAAATGCCTCATTTCTTAGCCTTGTTCTCCCTCGTTAAGTGTCAGTGGATCATGCAAGTCTGACAGAAAGACAGCACGAACACTACCAAACCCTGACCCAGACCCCTGGGGTCTAAAGAGCCTGAGAGGAAAAGTGATGAGATCCGTTTCACTTGCCATTTGATGAGAAAGGTCACAGGTCAGTCACCAACACATTTGTGCATTAATGTTTTTTGCAATCAAAGGCAAATGAGCTCCATATAATCCCAGATGATGACAGAGATGGTATTTTCTGGTTGCCAAACAAACCCACAAGAAGGGAGGAGTATGATACTGGCAAGAGAGAGATTTGAGAGACTTTAGGGGAATTAAAGTCAACCATGCCACAACAAGTTAATTTACCCACTGACACAGATGAACCATAATGATATACCTCAGAAGCATAACAATATATTGAGAAGTTATCCAAAACCACAAAACAATGCAATAGCAGGGTGTAGACACGTAGAGCTGAGAGAGAGAGACGGAAGGAGATAAAGGGGAGAGACACAGAGAGGAAGAGACGGAGAAAAACTGACAATAGTGATGATGCTTATTGTCAAAGTAACCATCCAACAGGGGCTGAGCTCAGGTCAGGTCTATTCTTTCATTCAAGACAGAATGAAAGAGAGAAATTAATAGCACAGTTAAGCCACACAGAGACAGAAGGCAGAGGCAAGATGGCAGAGTGGCATGGCTGTCTTTATGGAAATAAATTAACACTGGAGAAAATGAGACACAATCCTATAAACACTGCTGCCGGCAAGAGTAGAAAGACACAGTGGGATTCCCAGTGACCAACACTCCCTAGAACACACACTCACAGGCTTTGATACTCCAGCTATAAACAACTGCAAGTTGTCAATCTAAAACGCAGAGGAAATCTATCAGGGTGAGTAATTGAAGTGACACCGTGAAATCTTCAAAACATTTTCAAAGGTGCTGTCAAGTCAAAAGGACAAACCGCAGGACCCAACGCTCTACTGTATGCTAGTCAGCAACATCTGCAGTGAGTTTAACCTGTACAGTGGCCTCCTTCTATACTACCAAGGCGCCTCAGGTTGACCCAGGCTGTACCTGACACGTAGTGGCACAGAGCAACCAACACTGCATCTGGTTTGCCTTAGCAGCTTCGGTAAAGCTACATCCAGCACACACTGATAAGCTGTGAGGTGAGCTCGGTGTGTATGGATTCTGCTCTTTCGCCCAGCGAGCCCCAGCGTCTCTCTCCCCAATCCCCCTCCCTCCCACCTCCTTCAACTCTGTAACCACCCCATGACATTTAAGGGTGCCTGGCATCCGTTTGAAGTGGGAGAGGGGGCATAAGCTCTGGTTTCCTGCCCAAATCCCACACAAGCCAATAAAATGCATGCAGGTCTGAAGCGAGCCAAAGGAATTCCTGTCCACTAAACGTTAAACAAACAAGACTGGCATTAGCCTTATATTATACTGTACATTATAAAGAAGCGTTGCTTAAACCAGACACTACCGTATCTTCTTGTTTTTATAATAATCCCTTTGTACGTTTGGGTGTGACTGCTCCATGAGTCTCAAAATGACAGTTACTGAGGTAGTTAGTAAGATGTTCATTAGAAGATAATCATTATTATAATATGTAAATTGTCTTGCATTTTAATGTAGCTTTGTCCTGTACACCTTTATGTAGTTGATATTTCAGTAATCATTCAGCAGCAGTGAGAGTCAGGAAAGGTTAGAAGCAAATCCCAGGATCTTCTGATTTCATTTTGTTGAGGTGGAAATGGGGCTTCTGCCTTTACCTCTGGAAAATCTCACACTAAGTAGCCGCACTAGGCACTTGAGAAAGTCCCTGGAGATATTTATGTGTTGACCCTCTCGTGGTCACCAGTGCTGTGTTATTTAACCTTTGTCCCTGGTATATTCTTACTGCATTTACTGCCAGGCCAGACAAACTGGAGAAGTACTGCCATCTACTGGCTGTCTCAGAAACCTCCCACCGTTGTCTTGAATGAACAGATGAGAATGCCTTTTGGGGCTGATTATGAAGTGATCCTATTATTGATATGGTTACGTTCATTTTTGTGCGTCTGGCGTTCATATAAAAGGCAGTTCAGTTAAATACTATATATAATTATTCATGTTTTAATTGTAATTTGAAGTGTTATTGTCATCATTTAGAAACTCTATCTATTGCAGAATGTATTCATGAAATTAAATCTCAAAATGTATCACCTTTCTGGTCAACAACGCACCACACAATCCAAGCAATCAAGCATTCAACAAGCATTGAGCAGTTTATAAAGAATAATATTTATTACATGTGAAATTTTGTAATGAGATTACTGTCATAAATGTAATTACATTTATTTCCCTCGAAACCCTTTTCCAGTCAGGAGGTTATTTACTATGCCACACAGTCAGATTAAGTATAAAGTAGGAGAACGTGCGTGATTGATGACTACACTTGGTTAACGTGGGTTTAACTACCTCCAAATTAATGTGAATAGGCTGGATCTGGCGTGGGGCTACTTTTCAAAAGTGTCTGAGAGACAGTTTAACACTCTCCACACTGCTCAATTATAGGGCTAATGAAAAGGCTATTAGGATTACATCTAAGGTGTGCTTTTGATGAGATAAATATGTTGGTGAAATTGCTTTGCATAGCCTTGCCAGCAGGCAGTGATTGAGAAAGGTCAGCATAAGGTATTAGTCATTTTCCTATCCATTCTCTCTGAAATATAGAGGACATAATGGCCCGTGTCTCTGTTCAATAAAAGGTTTAATTAAAGTAAGATGAAAATTGTGATTATAAAAAATCATTGTGGAACACAATCAGCAAAGAGTGACTGGGATATTTTCTAATTGAGCAGTAGCATAGTGCAGACTACTGTACAAAGGAAAAGAACTTCATAACAAGAGGAATAAATGAAATGGAAAAGGTGAGGGGGATAATACATCAAAAGAGTTTTATGCCTCTGGTGATCTATGTTTTTTTCTTTTTTTAGAAGCTGGTGTTGGGTTATTGGTATAATAAAAAGAAACATCTTCCCACACTCTGAACAAGTACTTCATTTATAAACCTCCAGGCAATTTCTAACATTGGGAACTGTTCTGGCATTACTTCTGTGTTGTAAGGAGTAGGCTTGTCTAGGAAGAGGGCGCAATGGTAGCGAAAGAGAAAGTCCACAAAGGAAACAAAAATCCAATGTTCATTGGAGTAGATACTATAAGCAGTATTTTTCAGACTTGGGTAAGTCAATTAAAAGTAGCAAAATAATGCATGTCTAAGTTTTTACCTATGACTTGCTCAAACACACTGGAGTTATTATTTTTGATGCATTACATGCAAATTATTTAGTGCAGTAAACATCTTTAGAAAACCCTTTCAACCACACAGCTCTTTCCCATGAACCACCTGTGATTACACTCTAGATGGCAGTAGAAGTCTCAGTCTTCTCCCTGTCAAAGAAACATTCTTGAAAGTCTTAGCAGAGAAGGATGTATTACAAGCATCCATGTTTGAGAGACTGCCAGCCAAATCCTCAGCTCGGGCTGATTATTTGCTCCTCGATGGTTTGGAAAGTAGGCCAAGGCACCACTAATTCTGATTTGCAATAAAGGTTTGACTCAGGCAACAGACATCGAATGCATCATGTTGAAGAAAACACAAGAACAACACGCAAATGCAGGATATTCAATTTGATGTTGTTGATGTTTGTGGGAATCGAGAAAGGTTGCTATATTGCTTGCAGTATAAAGACTGTACATCTTCTCGCTTAAAGGAGAATTCAAGCAAATTTTTACATTAATCATTCTGAGGAGGAAATAAGTAGCTGCACATTTATAGTGATCAAGATTAACTTAAAAAGATTAACATAAAAATTGGCTGGAATTCTCCATTAACTCATTTATTTTAGAGCCACTGCCGTCAAAAATAGAGCAAGAGTACAATAAATGCTGGGTGTCTTCAGATTCAAGAAAATACTCAATTGCGCACAAGCCGAAGACTCTAGCTCTTACTAACAGCAGCAGAGGTTAAGTTGTAATGGAAAAGAAATCTATGGTGGAATACTTGCTGCTTTAACATAGAAATATGACACGGTCTGGTTGATTCAAACTGATTTGACAACGCATTTTCCCTCACATTGCACACTGTGACATAACCTTTTCTTGCAATATGTGTCGTCACGCTGACACACAAACCCACAACTAAACAATGTGTAGCAGCAGGTTACATGCACTAGTATGCATAGGTTTACATACTAGTTTTGCCCATACACTACACACTCAGGCACACACGCACACACACACACACACAAATAAAAGGGTTTATGGGGAGTAGTTGGTGGCGAGTGAACAGGCCAGAGGAGATGGAAGAAACACACCAGGGGGAATGATGAGAGGAAATGATGCACATGATGAGTGCTGAATGGTTGGCCAGTGGGAGAGACCCTGTCAGACTGTCTGCTAAAGGGGTGGAAGACAGAGAGAGATGACTGCAGAGTGGACAAGGAAGAGAGATGAAGCATGAGAGAGCAGGGAAAAAAATGATGATCAATGTCAAAGTACTATTACTCTGTGACAACCAAGGTTTTCCACGTCTTGTTCTTCATGAACGCCGCACTTCTCTGTGACTGTGCTGCATCTCCGCTATGCAGTTATAGCCCAACAATAGATGATTACTAACTTGAAGAGTTGAGAGATAGAAAACGGGCCAGCAGCATGTTTTATTTAACTCTTATTACATAAATTCTGTGTTGCAGTTTCCAGTTCTCTTTTGCATGAGCATTTCTGTAGCCCAGAAATGTCTAGGGCTCCCGGTGCTGCATTGAGTGTTGTTTGACTCCCATGTCTTCAAGCTTTTCATCTGCAGAGCGGGCCCTCTCACAGAAACAATAATGACCCAGTTCTGAGTTTGTCTCCGTCTTACAGCCAGTTCTCTTCTGTCCTAATCATAGTCCCTCAGCTCCATGAGCTGCCGCGCTACCAAGACAGGGGAGAGAGACAGAGAGCGAGAGAGAGCGACAGAAAGAGAGAGTGGGGTGTGGGGAATAAAAAGAGAGAGCAAGGCGGAAAGAAAGAAAGTCAGCGGAAAGACACAGAGAGCTAATCTCTGAGGAGGAAAAAGAGAAAGGATGACAAAATATAAGGATGGATGGATAGATCTATTCACAGATAGAAATAGAAAGAGAAAGACAGAGAAGGTTAAACCACAGTACCTTCACTGATTCCTTCCCTATAGAGAACACATCTAAAGGCAGGATTGATTCCGTGACAGGTTGTAGAAGAAGGAAAATGGAGGCCTGATGCACCGTGCTCCTTCATCTGCACATCTGTCTCTGGAGACACAGGAAATCAGGTCATCCTGTTCATCATCAGGTGTGACTATACTATATTTGCTAGCAGGTTTGAGGAACCCTGTTGTGCTTATGTAATATATGACAGGACCGTACTTTGTGCCATGTACCATACCTGTGAAAATATAAGGAAAGATGTTGGAGTGACATTAAATGTTGAAAGATAAAACCAACTGATCAATGGATTAGGGCTTTTCTTGGAAGCATTTAGTGGGAAAAAGCACGTCTCGTGAGCTAATTTCACAGTTTTGTATCTCGATAATCTGCTCAGATGGGTTACACATACTGTAGTATGTCTTTGCTAAATTTGCTGACATTTAAGGGATTTATTTCAAAGATGCCTGTGAGGAGCAGAACAATTTGGAACACTATTATTTTGCTCTGACATATTGAAGTGTTTGGCAAGTGAAAAGATGCAAATCAACATGTATACATGAACTACCAATTTCTAGTTTGTGTCTCAAAACCTTCAGAGTCAAAACATACATTTGTAAAGTGACGGCCCGTTAGCTGTTTGGGGTGTTGGAGTTGTAGTGGTACCCAGAAGTATATGAAAATATACCACTCTTAAATCTGTTGGTTATATGTGAAGCTACAGCCAGGAGATGGTTACCTTACCTTAGCATAAAGAATGTAAACAGTTAGCTTAGCTCTGTCCAAAGGTAAGAAAAAACAAAACATTCCAGCACCTCTAATGCTCCCTATTTTGGACGTGATGTCTTGTTTGTTTAATCCGTACAGTCAAAGTGTAAAAACTTCAACTTGTGTTTTTATGTTGGTTTATGTGCTGGACTAGTTTGAGTCTGGGTTCAAGGAAGTCACTGCACAGTGCTGGACTATTTCTAGGCAAAGACATAGTCCAGCACATAATCCCATGTAAAAAAAGCACACAACTTGTCATTGCACTTTTGCACACTTTTAGTTTAGGTTAAGGTTACAGTAAGTTTTTTGTTAGACTTTCTAGAGTTGTGATGGTTAAAGTCAAAGTGGATGTCATCAATTAAAGGTCAACATAATACAAAAAACTGTGTGTGTACATGCTTGCACATTGTATGCTGGGAAATCATGCATGCATCATGTGCAGAATCTAGCGGAGGATTTCCAGGCTACCCAAGAAAAAAAAAAGCAATAGCATTCACAGACTGCGGCTTCATGTTGATGTCACTCAGGTCTACAGTCGGTGATGCAAATGGACAGGAGAGTAAACACTAGACAAATTGTGCATCCAGCATGAAAACATCTCCTTCTCCCAGACACCCTTGTCAATGGGCTCGTGCCAGCTGGGGATTGTGGGGATAGATTTGACCTTGACAGTCTCTTCATACCTGGCACAGTACCAAGCCAAAGGGTGATATTAAATGATAAAAACTGAGTTTATTGGGGAAAAAAGATAAAAATGTGAGCATCTCAATTTAAGAATGCAAGATATCCCTTTGCATAGTCCTTCTTTCTATGTGATGGTAACTGACAGGATGGTTAAAGTGTACCACACTGTATTCTGTGTGTCTGGGGGAGGGGGGGGTGTAAATGAATCAACGGTCAACGGTGCCAAAGCTGGAGAGGCACAGAGTTGACTTTGTGCTGGCAACGAGCTGGTTTTGGGGGAGGGGGATTCCTTGCCTGGCAGTGTCTGCCTATCAGAGAAGAGGGACCACATCTCAATGGCTCATAAGCTGTCTGTATTATGCTAAGACATGTATCCTTGAGGGAGCATAGATTGGAGTTGAAAGTCACACAAGGACGGAGATTTAGCAGGGCCAACAAGAAGAAGCTACAGCCTGCTACAAGTCCTGGGTGACATCCAGTGCTGCATCTGCAAAAAGTAGTTTAAAGGTCTTAAAGGAAAATTTCACTTTATGAGTTTTTTTAACATTAATATGAGTTCCCCCAGCCTGCCTATGGTCCCCCAGTGGCTAGAAATTGTGTTTAATTTACTCCAAACACTCTGGATATCTTTACTATCTGTATTTTATATATATATATATATATATATATATATATATATATATATATATATATATATATATTTATTTTTCAGTTACAAGTACTTACTTTTTCAATATTATTTATGGTTACCTACTTTTGCTAAACTATTTTAATTACATATTCAATTTAATTTAATTTAACGTCACTCATTTACACTGCAATATTGTTTTTCTGTACCATTGCAACCGCACATTACGAAACCTTTTTTTTATCACTTACATTCAGCCATACCTTCTGCTCAGTGTCTGCTGTTTGCTTGTTTTGTGTTTACTTGTGTATTTGTTTGTTTTTGCTCTCATTGTAGAAAATGCTGCTGCTGTAATAAGGACATTTCCCCGCTGTGGGATGAATAAAGTATAATCTAATCTAATCTAATCTAATAAGTGTAAACCGAGCCCTGGGTATCCTGCTCTGCCTTTGAGAAAATGAAAGCTCAGATGGGCCGATCTGGTTACCTCCCATTTCTCTGCTTTGCCCACCCAGATAATTTGGCCCACCCATTAGAGAGAGACAGCATAGCTTTAAAACGAGCAAAGTAGCAGTTAGTGTAGGCCACACCCCCAGGCAAAGAAAAAAGGAAAGAGGTAAGAGACTTGAGATACAGTATTAGGGGACCACTAAGGCCTATATAAAAGAATCCAAAGAGCAACATGGACCTTTAAATAACTATGTTTACATTGGTTGACTGTGATTCACCCTATTAATACTAAATGATATATTTTACAGTGATGCAGGTAAAAGTGAAATCAACAACGATATTTGATTTATAGCGATAAACACATGATTGACAGTCTTTATATGGAAGGTTTAACAGGCCTCATAAATAAAGACATCTGTGCCATGTTCGTGTCTGTGTTATCTGGGAGTTTAACTGCATGTATTTCCACCGTGCAATATACATCTCTGACATGAAGAGATGAATTACACCCCCAGCTCATTTCCTCCGCCTTCCCCACCTTTACACAAGGTGACCTTGCGTGTAACATCATTTACAACTGAATGACATGTTTGCTGTTCATGGGGCTGCCAAGCGAGAGTAGTGCGAGAGTAGTGACATGTTGCTTAGCTGGTCTATAGAACTAAATGGTACAATTCAGTGAGAGGGGGAATGTCTTTGCTTCCCTATGCCTTCCATCTGCTTGGTTTACACTGATCATTTCTTTCTAAAATGAGACTGCAAACAGTGATGACATTATGGGGGGATAAACAAAGCCCAGATGTCTTTTCAGTGTGATCAACAGCCTCCAACTCATCTTGCTACTTATAGTGAGCTGAACTGCCATGGAACAGAACAGAATGTGGATTCAGTACTAAAACAGAAATAAAGCTGACTGATGATCCCTGGCTTTTGATTACCTCCAAATTACCTTCAGTACACGTGTAAGATGCAACTGCTCAGCCCTAACTGGACCTCCTTAATTTTGCGGTCTATGACAGTATTGGCCGCACCTCTGTCATCCTGTCCCCATTCTCCACCAACCAGGGGCTGATGATGTGAAATATTGATTTGCATGTCCACCTATATCACCACGCCTTGGCTTAGCTGTCAAGTTCATTTAGAAGAAGCCTTTTTAATGGCCCTTTGATGCCAAGCTTGCGGCACTAGCCAGAGAAGAGGTGCAGAAGGAGGGGGGAGAAGTCCCTCAGGGTAGAAAACACAATGGACACAAGAAGGCAAAAAAAAAAACATAATGCTGTGCAGAGATTCTCATAATCTATCATCAGTGGAGTAAGAAGCTATGCACAATAATTATATTTAGAGTATAAACCTGCAGTTATTCATGCAAAGGGAATAAGTTGATTGGTGCATCAAATGAGCTTGTACACTGTATTTCCCAATTAGTCAGTTCAGCATGGATACACTCTTCTGCTTCATATAAACAGCCAACAGCCTCGCCTGAACTTAGAAAAAACACACACGCACACACACACGCACACACACACACACACACACACACACACACACACACACACACACACACACATGCATAAATGGATACACACAGGCACATACACAGAGTATGAAACATTGGTTTATGAGTTGCTTCAGAGACAGGATGGCCTTTGCTGAAAACATTTGGGTTAAAGTGTACTCTACCGTTACAGAGTGAGGGTCAATGTTGCGTCCCTGGTTCAGTGGTCTATACACAGATGTTAGGCTGAAAACTAATGCCACGTGAGACTATGTGAAAGATAACGAGGTGACCTTTCCATGTACAAGATCTCAAAGACAAATTGATTTTAATGCCTTGACTCAAAACCCCTTTACTCTTTCATCGACAGATGGGGTTCTCTTAACAAGAATAACTACTGCAGCCCAGGCTTAACAATTCAGCCTTTGAAAGTTTCACACAGATCAGTTGCTGTTGATACTTGATGGGTTTGTTTTCCCTCTCTCTCTCTCTCTCTCTCTCTCTCTCTCTCTCTCTCTCTCTCTACCTCTCTCTGTGAATTTAGAGGCTGCTTCAGTCAGACAGCGACAGCTCAGCATGAAGTGAAAGAAACCAGTGGCCTTTATTCTCACTGCAATGGTCCCTGACAACATCTGAATGACAGAGGGAAGAAGAAACCTACTGAGACAACAGAGGGAGTCAGACAGAGTGGTGTGGTGGTAGTGGTGGTAGACAGACATGGTCTAGGGACAGAATGAGGGAGAAAGGCCAGATCACCATTGGTGGGACAAAGACTCCAAACACCAACTAGTGTCCCGGCTCAAGAAAAATACACCACTACATGAAAGCGAAGTCATTCTCTCTGCAATCCTGAAGTGTGCAGAGAGGTGAGTCACAATATATACTTGAACTGGGAGAGGCCGATTAAAACACAGCCATGCTGCGACAGCAGGCGGCATTGTGGGATAGACTGATAATGGGCGAAGGGGAAAGGCTCTCTATTACACTACCAGTGTGAAATCCAAAGTCTGTATTGTTATAATGTCATTAGCCTCATCCTGTGTCCCCCTTTTGAAGATTTGCATCATCCTCCCCAAATCCTGTTTATTTATTTATTTGCATGGAAAATGTAGGTCATGCATTCATACAGACCATACATTTTTAATAGTTTTGCAGCTTTAATTTAAATGTCTGCAAGCCGCCCCTGTGAGCCAATCTGCCGCAGACGCCAAGTATGAATTAGGCACAAACAACACACACAATGCATAGCAGTGCAGGGTGCCTTTCAAAAGCCTGAGGTATTTACAAATAATTCTTGTGTGGCATGATTAAAACATCCTTTTCTCAAAGTGCGTGCTGTGATATTCAATGTGACAAGAGGACAGAAACATCTGCTTATAATTGTGGATGATAAACAAACCAAGAATTCTTACTCCATAGTGGACATGTTTCTCTTAGTGTGAGTCACTTGGATGAAAACATCAGGAAAAATCATTTACAGAAATGTAAAATGTCAATGCAGCTACATCCTACAAACGGGGCAATAATCGAACGAAAAGACATAGATGCATCTAATCTAACAAGCTCAATTTTGGGTCACAACCACAAATTATTTGATGTGTGGTTGTGTTGATCAGTAAAGCTCCATTTCTGGGAGGCATAAGGGAGCCCAGGGGCTGTAACTGGCCTTTTCCCTCCCACAATAGCATGTTCTATCATTTCCACTCTTATATCTATTACTGAAGAGAGGGCACTTTGTCTGTGTCGTCAGTACCAGTCATCACCTCTGGGATTATATCAGTTCAACATGGATGCTTGGTCAAATAAGCACTCTGAAACTGATATAAAAAGGCAGGGTAAAGGACATGTTATCTTTGAATGTGACTCAAATTCTTGAACGCCATGCCGACCTCCTCAGGCAATGGGTCTGCTTATGTTGTCTATTCTCAACCATTAATTATAGGCGAGAAGCAAAATGCACAAACCAATTTCATGTGGTAGACCAGGCACAATAACAGCTATAGTGTGTACTATCAGAGCAACATCTCGGTGGTATTTCAAGGGAAAGAACGGCACAGGATCAATATTATGGTTCATTTCACATCCATTTAAATCTGATTAGACTGTGATCTGAACCCTTCTGTTTAAGTAGAAGGGAATATTGTCTTTACTTTTAAACTTCTGGGAGGCAACTGAGCCATAACTGTCTTTTGGATGATATACCAGGATATAAAATGATAGGGAAAGTAAAACTTTAAGAACTATTTGATTCTTCATTTATGAATTTTCTCAGCTCAGCGGTTTGCCAAATGTCACTTCATTTCAATTACCAATTTGAGGGGCAGCGGCTTATACACGGTCCCATACTATTTTATTTTTATTATTTGGAACTGCTCTTTAATGTTTCATTTCTTGTACTGCACTGTAACTTCTACTTTTTTTAATCTTTTTATGTAAAGCATTTTAAATTGCCCTGTTGCTGAAATGTGTTATCCAAATAAAGCTGCCTTGCCTTGCCTTGCCTTGCCACAAGTTCTCTCTCATGGTTAGAAATATCTGCCAAATTACACAGATTTCTGTTGTTTGATACCTGTTTACTTCAGTGTCTATTCTAATCATTATTGATTATATCTTACTACAAATAAAGGGAGGAAAATGCTGCAATGCATGAGAGCTTTAATGTCCAATGTGACATATACAATATTTGCAGTATGCCTATTACCAATTCAACAGGTGCACTTGTTTTAGACAACGATCATTCAACTGTGGTAAAAATGCTCCAAAATGAAATGTAAGCTTTTAGGTCTGCCTAGTAAGAGAACAATAGCCAGGTTCTTTAGCTAAGTGCAGCCATAGTTTTATTTCTTGAAGGCATTAAATGGGAGAAATCAATACATGTCTCCACTGCCAGACAGGAAAAACCCATTTTTTATTTCATGCTCTGTCTAAAACTAAAATTGCAAAGAGAACAGAGTTTAAAGGAGAATTCCCGGTTGATTTCAACAAGTAGCTCTGTTTTTTTTTTAAAACTGTCAGTAGCAAGACAAATGAAAACAAGTGGTGCTGTCTACACTGTGTTATCCTCCTGCTAGACTTAGCACCCAACAGGCTTAAACAGGCTTAAACAGGGCAAGTTTTAAACGTGTTTTTAGCCATGTGCAGTGATTCCTTGCCCTGTTTAAGCCTGTTGGGTGCTAACTTTAGCAGGAGGATAACAAGGTGTAGGCAGCACCGATTGGTTTCATTTGTCTCGCTACTGACAGCACTCCAAATTAAAAAAAAACAGCTACATGTTGAAACTGACCAGAATTCTCCTTTAACCATGGTTAAGTTAAAACATTGACATGGTTACTTTCTCTGTGTGGCCACGCTCTCTGCCTACCAGTCGTGCTCAGCGTGGGTCTACCATCCACATAAGGGGACACGTATGATCACAAAACGTCAGCATTACAATTGATTACTTTTAGGCATTGCAATTTACTACCTTATTAAATGATGTACCAGAGTCAGGTGGTGTTAACTGTCAATGAAGTGATAAGGATAATACATCTTATATAGATCTAAACTGCAGGAAAAGTAATTTATGTGATGAAATAACAAAATCCATTCTCCATTTGACAGTATATGTGACAGTTGTTTAGTTCTTTCCCTTTTGTTTGTTTCCTTAAGTTTGAGAAATCCATAAAACTAATTCCCATATTCCTATTAGACTTGGCTGTACTTTAAGCGTAATTCTGACACACCATGCTAACATGTTATTCTAAGCGGAGAGTTACTTTAAGTTACTCCAATATTAGTTTGTACAACTTGGTTATAGCTGTTCTGAACGGCGGCACACAGGGCCGGGCTGAAACAATGGCCATCACAGAGTGGGGAGGTAATAATAATTTTAACATTGGGCAAACAGAGCACATTTTCAGACAGTCTCTCCTGGAAGGAATTTATGGTGTTGCACGCAGTTATACACTCAAAAAGTAACAGAACTAGGTGTGTATAAAGAATAAATAAAAAAAGGGTTAGGGGAGAAGTTCAAACCCTAGTAACTTTTCTCTCCTCCACACAGCAAATGGGGAGGGTATAGGTGAGCAGGTGTGACCGGCTGGGTGCTTGGGGTTTGTGCTGTTACGTGATGTGCTGATTTGTGTAATGTGGTATTTACTTTGTGAAACGTTGATGCAATATATTAGTATACAATGTATTTGCTGCATGACTGTGTAACTCACACTATGTAGTTTTTTTAAAATTACATTTGGATTATATTTTTTAGAAAGGCCTGACCAGGGATTGTTTGCAAATTAGCCTATTGGCTAGAAACCTTTTATGCAACACATCTACACATATTGTTATGGCCTTGACAGTAATAATTATGTGTGTAATAATGTACGCTACATTGTCCCTGACAAATGAACTGATAAATAAATGAAAAAATGCAAGAATTAATATGTTATTGTAAGCATATGCATACTTTAGCATGACCACATTCTAAATTGCAATACTGAAAAGTACAGCTAAAACTGTACAGAGAATAAACCATTTTATTTAAGCAACAACATTCATTTTCTTCTACTCTCAGCCCAAATGTAAATTTTTCTTACCCTTCAAGTAGTAAGAATTGACAAATCTCCTTTTTTCATCCACCCAACCCTTTTTTTTGTCTCACAGGGCTCCTACCATTGCTACAGACCAAACCACTGTGATTCTTTACCATGCTCTCTTAACAAAAATGCTATCAAATATAAAGTATACATAATCATGATAGTCACATCTATTGTGGTATAATTTCGTCTTCTGCAGCTCTGACAGAGAGCAGCATGTGTCAGAGAACCAGCAGTCAGAAATAGCACTGCCTGTCCTGTTTGAGCGTCTAACTCACTAAAAAAGAATGATATAGTAAGGTAGGCTTTTGTTGTCATGCATTGCCCCGGCAGCATGGTGGGTGTTCAGTGCACATACGTAGCATCCCAGCTGTTAAATAAGGTTTAGACAGCTGGGTTCACAATTTATCGGGTTACAGTATAATGTAATTATGTCATAAGTTAGTGAGAGCAGCTGGAGAGAAGACATCAGGAAAAAGGGTAGAGAGAGATTGCACTGATGAAGGACAGATGCATTGTTGAGTCAGGGCTCTGATTAGCTGTGCTCTCAGTCTGAAATTAGAACACAGAATCATCTTGTGGAATTCATTTACTGGAGAAGCTCATTTTAAGTCCCTTGTGCATTACAAGTCAATTGGAGAAAAGGTATTGTTTGGGTATAATAGTTGTGCATTAAAATTTGTGGGAAAATGCCAAATGTATAATAAATATTTAAAAAATGAAGAAATCACATGATATGCAACATTTGGGATTCATAATATGGAACATTGATGTCCATAAAGACTATATACTGTATGTACAGTAGAAAGATACTGTAGGATGCAAAGAAGACATTGTAAAAATGTTAATTATTTTAATTTCCATCTTGATCTTACTGAAACTAAGCCAGTTGTCATACCAGTTTTTTTTTTTTTTTTTTTTTTTTAATGTTTCTATATTCTAAATATTCATCATGTCCTGGAGTTGATTTAAATCAGACACTATTGTGGTAAAATAGGTTGTCCGGTAATTCCACATCTTGTAGGTTGGCCTGTATCTTATAAAGTATTCTTCTGCCCGACATGAATAAATACTGTATCTCTCATTTGGACTTCATTTGGAAATCATGATCTCAGATCTTATTTAGTGACAAAACTGGGGAAAGACAATGATGGATTTCACTTGGTGATTTTGTGTGTGGGAGAGCATGCGTGTCACCATGTGTGACTCTGTGAGCAAGTATGCATGTGTGTTTATGTTTTCGTCTCAGTAAGCGCTGCAGTAAAACAGCAGAGCTGACAAGCGCACCATTGGCCCTTGGTGGCACATCAGGGACAGCTGGATGTTGTCAGGCAGCCATAACGCTGATGGAAATGGGCTGAATGCAGCTCACAGGCCCCTCCCTCTTATAAATCAGCTTCACAGCACTCAGGGGTGGAATACAGCAGCGACAGGCTGTGCCACACCTACTGTTCAGAAAGAAACCCTGCAGCAAACAATTTGTGCGAATGTTTCTTCTGGCAGATGGAGTTACTGCAACGAGATAGTTTTAGAAGTGTCCCCCTTGTACATTACATTTACTAAAATGTTTTTTTCTGATTTTTTGAACTTTCTAAATTGCTATTTTGCAAGTTCTCCCACTTAGAAATCATGGAGGGGTCTGAAATTGTCATTGTAGGTGCTTGTCCACTGTGAGAGACTTAATCTAAAAAAAATAATCCAGAAATCACTATTTATTTGTATGATACAGCTGCAAATAAGTATTTGAACACCTGAGAAAATCAATGTTAATATTTGGTACAGTAGCCTTTGTTTGCAGTTCCAGAGGTCAAACGTTTCCTGTAGTTTTTCACCAGGTTTGCACACACTGCAGAAGGGATTTTGGCCCACTCCTCCACACAGATCTTCTCTAGATCAGTCAGGTTTCTGGGCTGTTGCTCCAAAGATTCTCTATTGGGTTTAGATCTGGAGACTGGCGAGGCCACGCCAGAACCTTGATTTGCTTCTTCCATAGCCACTCCTTGGTTATCCTTTGTTTTGCTTTGTTTTGTTATAACTGCTTTCACTTTTCTGTTCCCTGTATCTGTATTTTATTGTCTGTAAAGCAACCTTGAGTGATTAGAAAGGCGCTGTTAAATAAAAAATTATTATTATTATTATTATTATTATTATTATTATTATTATTATTATTATTATTATCCTGGCTGTGTGCTTCGGGTCATTGTCATGTTGGAAGACCCAGCCTCTAACTGAGGGAAGGAGGTTGTTCCCCAAAATCTCACAATACATGGCCCCGGTCATCCTCTCCTTAATACAGTGCAGTCGCCCTGTCCCATGTGCAGAAAAACACCCCCAAAGCACGATGCTACCACCCCCATGCGTCACAGTAGGGATGGTGTTCTTGGGATGGTACTCATCATTCTTCTTCCTCCAAACACGGTTAGAGGAATTATGACCAAAAAGTTCTATTTTGGTCTCATCTGACCACATGATTTTCTCCCATGAATCCTCTGGATCATCCAAATGGTCATTGGCAAACTTAAGACGGGCCTTGACATGTGCTGGTTTAAGCTGGGGAACCTTCCGTGCCATGCATGATTTCATGACGTGCCATGCATGATTTCAAACCATAACCTTGGAAACGGTGGTCCCAGCTCTTTTCAGGTCATTGACCAGCTCCTCCTGTGTAGTTCTGGGCTGATTTCTCACCTTTCTTAGGATCATTGAGACCCCACAAGGTGAGATCTTGCATGGAGCCCCAGTCCGAGGGAGATTGACAGTCATGTTTAGCTTCTTCCATTTTCTAATGATTGCTCCAACAGTGGACCTTTTTTCACCAAGCTGCTTGGCAATTTCCCCGTAGCCCTTTCCAGCCTTGTGGAGGTGTACAATTTTGTCTCTAGTGTCTTTGGACAGCTCTTTGGTCTTGGCCATGTTAGTAGTTGGATTCTTACTGATTGTATGGGGTGGACAGGTGTCTTTATGCAGCTAACAACCTCAAACAGGTGCATCTAATTTAGGATAATAAATGGAATGGAGGTGGACATTTTGAAGGCAGGCTAACAGGTCTTTGAGGGTCAGAATTGTAGCTGATAGACAGGTGTTCAAATACTTATTTGCAGCTGTATCATACAAATAAATAGTTAAAAAATCATACATTGTGATTTCTGGATTTTGTTTTTTAGATTGTCTCTCATAGTGGACATGCACCTACGATGACAATTTCAGACCCCTCCATGATTTCTAAGTGGGAGAACTTGCAAAATAGCAGGGTGTTCAAATACTTATTTTCCTCACTGTATAATATATAAAATGTGTACGCTAATCCTTTTTGATTCCCTCCTGTGCTGTATATGTGTATTAGATATTTAATCACAGGTATGCTATTTTCAACTTGATGTTCACCCTTTTAATTTGGAAAAGAAATGGGAAGCTTTTCCTAAAGTATATTATCTATTACATGACCAATACAAACTTTTGTACAACGTTATAATAAGATTGTCTCATAATAAGTATGTGCAGTCTTTTCACTTGGCTTGGGATGTGAGCTGTGAGGCATTTACACCACCCACATGGGCTGCACCACTGTCAGACAAATCTGAAATTAGAAAGCAAAACTGCAGCATGCAGCTTTGGCTCCTCTTCCGAAAAAAATCAAGAAGCAAAAGGGTTGAATAGATTGTTTTGGAGCCATTGTGGCATTAGATATGATTGACTTTAGCACTTCTGAGAATATAAAGGTTTTTCACACCACAAATATAACATTGCTTCAGGGTAAAATTACTTGGTGAATCAAAATCTTTTTTGCAGTCAGGAGTATAAACCAGTGTTTGCATGTACATCAGTGCAGCCCCAATCATATCATGTAAGATATGTACAGCATGAGCAAATAGAGCCAAATTATTTAACATTTCCTGCCAGGCAAAAAAATATTGTTTTTACTCACTAGCTTTCCTTCAATCGCATCACAGAAAAAAAAGTCTTAATTAGAACAAGTAATAATCCATCATTCACTGCTGACCTTTTAACACAGTTTACTCAAATTAATTGTGATGAGAAATTACCGGATGCCCAGAGGAAAAATGTAGAATCTTTCAATTGGCAATCTAATTGGCGCTGTGCATATGTTTGATTTGCATGCACGTAAAGGTTAGCCTATGATTGTCCATAGTGACATCCCTCCCTCTTGCTGTGGGTGAGTGGACTTCTTGGGTCAGAAAACAATATGCAGATTGGAGCAAGGTGCCATCAAATATGAGTGGACATAGTAATTGTGACGGTACAAAAGCAGGGAGCAAGGTGAAGAAGTGCACCGAAGAGCTCCAAATTGTGTGCAAGAATTGGGGAGGTGGATAGGTCAAACAAACACAGGACATGTTTTAATGTTTTTTTTGTACTTGACAAAACTATTATTATCATAATAATTATACATGATTTTAACTCAAACAACAATCTTTTTCTAAACTTAAAGTATATTTTGTGCCTAAACCTAAGTAAACTGTGACCGTTTCACAACGTTAACATCGTGCTAATAAATGAATATGGTCCTGTGGGCCATATAAGAAGGTAGGAATAAACAACCTATATTTTTGTATGGTTTGGAGGTCATATATCTAAAAGAACAAATGCTTACATTCACCTAACAAGGTAATCTTGTGGCTTAACAAATTGTTGCCTCTCAGTTGTAACCTTGCCCCTAGAATATCCTTGACGTTCCACTTCCAGGAGAGCTCTGGGGAAGGAGAAAATTTCGCTGGATGCATGTATTTTCTCCAATGTCCATTACCTTCCCCTTTCTTTATGTTGGAATTTTAAACTCTGGTGGATTTATGAGGACTAGGCTTAACTGCTGCTCAGAACTCTGCATGGTAAATTGAGACAGCTAGCTAGACTATCTGTCCAATCTGAGTTTTCTCACGCAAACGACACTAAAACAACTTTTGAAAGTACACATTTTCCACCAAAACAAATTCCTTCCTGAGGCTATTTTGCAGCGGCTCCGTGCAGAGCTTAGCGCTGCCCATATAAATTGTGATTGGTTTACAGAAATGCCAATAAACCAGAGCATGTTTTTTTTCCCATGCTATGTGAACAAACCAGAACCTTCCGCGCACTGTGAGACTACCTTGCCCCCAATATTTCCCTAACCTTATCAAATGGTTTTGGTGCCTAAACCTAATCCAACAGTGACAATAGAGGAGGCAGTTCAGAAAACACTTCATCTCATTTGTCACATGATGTCATAGGAAACCTTTTATGTAGCGATGACATGGGTTTTGTAAGGCACTCGCTGACAAACGATGCCATCTTGCCAAAAGGGACACCATCAGAAAAAGCTCACATGGGTCATTTTCGAAGGCAATGACAAATGACCTATTTCAGCAATTAGTCTGGAGGACTTGTTGGAAGATGTTCTCCATCTGGGCAACTGGCCTTCAGGACTGTTTAAGTGGCTTTAAGAACCTCTGTTTCTAAGACTGCACCTCCACCAACTGTTTTGCTGACAGTAATTCCACTTTTTACTCAGCCGTACACTGCCATTATGAGTAACACCCCAGTTAATATAGTCTTTTATTTTAGTAAATGGGCTCATAATAAAAATTCAAGAAACTAAATTAAAGTGTGTGGCTTCTTTTCTTGTAACTTATCCTAGGTCTTTATGTGAAATTGTCACACATTGGATGGTTCTCAAAAAAAAACTTTTGTCTTTGCCTGGAGCAAATAATTAAATGCTGTCGGCGTTTTCACACATATCTCATTTGGTTTGGACATTCAGACTTTTCAGTTTGATCCTAACCAAAATTACAGGTGTGAAACCTCCCCCCGGATCAAAAGACCAAATTTTGGTCTGATAAAAGACGTGGACTCGGTCCAGACCAAACTGAACCATGGTCCGGTTTGTTTACAGTGTGAAAGCATTTATTGGATGGTTCAGACTTTCGGACCGAAAACAAGAATCTCTTTTTAGGAATTGCTCGGTGGTGCTTAGTATGTAGGCTACATGGGAGAGTGAGTGACGGTAAATGCGCTCAGAGCAGACAGCTGTCAGCTATCAGAGCAGAGGATACATGAGCAGTTTACTTGTTAAGTGGTAGTAAATGAACAGTTTTAGGTTTCTGTTTGTCAATGAATACATGCTCGAGAAAGAAAGTTTCCATGTCTTGCTTCTCAACATCGCAAAAAAAAGAGCCGTGGCAGTAGGGGAGAGTAGCAGTCAGTTAAAAACCTCCACCAAACAGAAAGAGGACAGGAGAGGAAGGGGAAGCCCGTCTACAAACCAATCGATTATAAGTATCAGGAGATGCAGCTCACGTATGTGATGACGGCAGGAAGTAGTTTTGTCACGTATATATCTTTAGTGCTCTTGCATATCTGCAGTGTGAGACCAAAACTTACCGGATCAAATGCACAAAACACGAACCTTGGTCTGGACCTTGGTTCGTACTTTCATGTGTGGATACACCCTTATAGATAACACTGTGGGTGGCTAGATGGAAAGACAATTCAGCAAAGCTTTACAATCTTCCACACCATTCTTTGTGACAGGTCTAATGCTTTAGTTGTTCAAACCTAGTGAATGCAACACACTGGTCAGCTTATAGAGAAAATGTTTAATGACCAAAAAAACAAACAAGTAAAATAAAGCCAAAGAAAATAAACTATTCTACATATGGTCAATCTTCATTATGTCATCTATTGCTACAAATTGAAATGGAATGAAATGCTTTTTAAAGGTGCCACAACATTATTCTGATTAGTGTCATTTTTTTGTGTTGCTGATAATAAAATAGGAAAAGGTCATTTTTTGCCCCTGAGGGGCTGGGTGCGGCTTTGGAGAAATCATGAGAAATTAGCTGTGAGAAGGTTAAACCATCCACTCCCATCCCAGCAGCAGGTAATTAGTGTAAATGAAGGAATCTAGGTGGTCATGGCATACACTAGATTCAAATTGCTGTAACAAATGTAAATTGTAATGCAGTGACAGAGATTAAACTGAGGGAAGGAGAAGGGAGGAGGTCAGGGGTAGAAAAGGATTAAGAATCAGCTTTGAAGGGCTTTTCCCCATGTGCTCCACAGAACCATATCTCACTTTTTGCTTTTCCACAGCTTTCTATAGGGACCGCTTTCACTCAGTTCAGAAAACCCAATCTCCTCTCTGACCTTCTCTTGCCCAGCAGTTTCTGATGATTAACACTCGCACACACACCCACATACAATTTCATGTTGCAATATGGAACATTGGGGTCCCCTGACAGCATGTACATTGCAACAGCCTACAGCATCTGACCACAATGCCACATCATCTCTATAGCAGAATCTCACTGTGATCTAGGAACTAAAATGATTTTATAAGTATTATTATAAATGATAAATTATAAAGTAATTTAGAGATTATTCAGCTAAATAACATGTAGATAACATGTTTATTGTATGTTAACATGTTACTGTCACTTTCTCTCTTTCTCTCTTTGTATACATGCCATCTGTATGATCTAGACAGCTGAGCACATTATTACAGTTATCCCATTGCTATGCTCCTCCTGCTTTATAAAGACAGTAAGGAGACGTCCCCTCCTCCGTCAACAAAAGGACCTTCATTATAAACTCTCTTTCTCGCTCTCTCTTTTTGTTTTTCTCCATGCCTGTATGTGCCTGGTCAGCACTCTGCTCCTCTGGGGATTCTTTGGCACAGCTTGAACACACAAAGAGTCTGTTTAGATGCTCATATACATATTTATCACAATCCATGACAAGTCCTATGGTAATATGTGCATATGAAGATACAATAAGGGTATACATTATGACTGGGATTCTTGTGTAAATACACCAGTTCCTGCATGTTACTGTAAATCACATCCTAGGACGAACCACATGGTCAGTCTTCCCAGCATCAGTGGGCCTCCAGCCAACAATTAAACAGCTTTGTCAACACCTTGCTTTCCATATTTTAGTTTATAGCAAATCATTGTTCTGTACCACAGGAATAGGCAGCCATGTGCCATGTAGTCCTGAGAATATGCAGGTTTCACCACCTAATGATCATTAAACAACTGATTTGATATGAAAAGATGAAAAGAACCTTTTTGCTTTTCAGTGAAATCATCTGCTGTGATGTTTGTTTGTCAGGTGTGTGTGTGTGTGTGTGTGTGTGTGTGTGTGTGTGTGTGTGTGTGTGTGTGTGTGTGTTTGTGTATGTATGTGTTATGACAAGCATATGCCGCTCTAGCATACAGTACAAGCAGGGAGTTTTTTTTTTATGTCCGCATTAAAAAGACAAAAGCAAGAAGATTTGTTAAATGATTTGACAGTAACCACAAAGACAGAGGGATTTCAGCGATTGAAAAAATGATTTGGGAGTAACCATAGAGACAAAAGGGAGGTGTGGTGAATAATTTAGAATTAATCACAAGAACAGTGTGGAGTAGACTGAAACGAAACATTGTGTGTGAGGAGCATCAGGGTGAGGGTTGTCAACATTACTAATACACTGCCTAATACTAATCCGAAAATCTTTTTTAAATATTGTTTTTAAGTGCTCCACAAGAACAAACAACAGATAAGAGACAGCTAATCCTCGACTTTAAGACTTCCATTTGAGAAAGCTGATCCCTCCCCACCTGAGTGGCACTTTGATGCAGTTTTGCAATTATAGTCAAATAAGCCTAAAAATGCACCTGGATTTCTGTCTTTGAAACTGATTTTGTGGAACTGGCTCCAACTTTTAAAAGCTTTAAAAGAAAAAAAAAAACTGGGTAGCAGCTCCCTGTACGTGCCCCAGCACCCCATACTTCAGTAGCATCTTTTCATAAAAATCTCAGGGAACACAGTCCTAGCCTGACATTAAAACTCATATCAGCAGAACATCAAGCATTTCCACTGCACTGCTCTGATACTGCCTCCATGATCTACGCAAAGGAGATAACATGTGTTCAGACTGGATTAGTATTGCAAGACAGTCAATGTTAGTTATGTTATTTAGTGCATTCCAAGTCATTGATTTTAATGAACAATATGGGCTCATAAAGTTGTACTTTATTTCTCCCATAAATTAGCGAAGACACATATCCTTTCAGTCAGGCTTCAGAGTAAGTCTGCTGCCAAAAGTCTTTGGAATTTATGAATCACATTGATCCAGATGGTTGTAGTATTAGAAAGAGCATAAGAGAGATCCTATTAATCATATGCCCTGTGTGGGACACGCAATATGTAATAATCACATATAATCTTGATCTTCACAAGACCTGAACTCACAGAAAAGCACCAATAAAAGAGTTTTCTAGCAGCAATAAATGCCATTCAGAGAGAGCTTTTGCAGTAAAAGGCTGGCAATCATGGACCACCATTCCACCTGATTTAACATCACAAGTGGAACATAAAGTTTTCACTACACAAGAGAAACACTGGCTTCAACAACAACAAAGATCTTAACACTGAACAACGTTTGATTACACTGTTGGATTCACTTATCAAATTGATGCTTACATTCAGTATACATGCTATGTGTACACTTTCACACCTTATTGTACTGACAGTGATGCACAACACATACACATGTAGATGTACTCTGATGGTTTAATCTGTCAGAGTATATTTAACTTTTTAATCCAGTCCTTACACTTTTGCTTGTGTTCTTCGTTTTGGAAAGGCTAAAAATGGTACTGTATTAGTTGATTGCCTACAGTACAGTCCTCTTACACAGCCTGGGTACAGCTACTCCTAGTCAGACCCTTCCAGGTTTTCCAGTCACCAATTTAAATGTTGTAACTCTTCAGTATAATTGTGCAGTTCATAGGTAAAGCACCAATTAGGTGTTGTACACATACAAACAAAAAACAGACTTCGTAAAATAACTCCCACAGTCAATGAACCGAGGATTACATAAAGAACTGTGATTCCTTTAGGGGGCTGGGGGGCACCAAACAACGCAAAAAAAAAGGAAAGCAAATTAACCACAGGGCAGAATATGTAATACATCTGCAAAGACCAACTCCTTCTACGCCCAAAACGTTCACACTGATCACACTGGAAATTGTGGATATCAAGTTTTATCTGACAGCGAGGGCGATGAGTGAGCAATGTTAGAAAGTGAGTGGGAGTCGACTTTTCAGCATGTGGTGGGCCGGGGTTATAAGATCTTCTCTACACTGTCATTACTGTGTCCACGCACTCAGCAGCAAACATACATACGGCTGCAAGACTACATGGATGGATAGACACTGTGTGGAAGAAGTGTTCCGTTGTTAAAACGGTTGCTCTTGTGCATGTAATCCAGGAGTTGGTGGCTCTTGTAGACCTCCTACAGTCTCTGACTTCTCAGTGCTCTCTGGGTAATTAAAATGACCTCTTTACATCTTGTGACTTTGACATATTGATTGTGACCCGAAGGAGAAGCTATCATCTCATCTATGGTGTTGTTGTCGTCTATGTTCAGTTAAAGTGTGTTAGGCTATTTGTTCGCCAAGTTATTGTTATTTTTTTGGATTACATTTGAATCGTTTAAACTTGTTATTCACATTTTTTGGAAATTCGAGACGCTTGGCTGAATTTACGCTGTGATGGTCTGTAAAGAAGCAAAAATAAAAATAAAGAATGAGTGCAGTGTCAGAAAGAGAGTTTGAATAAACAACAAGTTTCTGTTTCAAAAACACACTAACTTGCATATGGATACTTCACACATACACGCTCGCATGCATACACAGACAAGCTTCACACTGTTCCTGTGCATGACTGCCGGCTCCCTGTCTCTGGGCAGGCGCCATCCCTTCCACCCCTTCCACCTGTCAGGTGCCCTTGCCTGCTTTATCAGTGGTGGCAGCGAGGGGAGGAGGCTGTGGGGGTGGGGATGAACACTGGACAAGCTGCTGGATTCTGTCCCTGCCTCCGTGTCCCAGGCCTGCATCACAGTTCATTTCCCAGTCTCTTCTCTCCTCTGCTGTTCTCAGCCAAGCCTCTCAGCAGGTGTCTTTCTGCAGAAGAGTTCTGCCACACACACTTACTGCCGCATCTCTCTGCTCAAACTCACAATAGCAAGCAGTCACTTCCACACCACAACTAAAGCGCTCTGTATTAAATGGGTTTAGGAAAAACCAATTCTGAACATTTTCTACCAAACTCCATTAAGATTGCACCTCTAAACACTAATAGAGCTTTTTACACTGCATGCATGCTTTACTCCATGTTTTGTTTGAATTACAAATTGATGTCTTACAGTACAGTAGAAATTAACAGAAAGAAATTTTATTTACCTAAGTATTCTCCGTTTAAGGTGTAAACTCTTTCTTGTATGTATTGCCCACCGGCTGCAAAAACGTCTGAAAAGATGAAAATATCTTGGTATACCTACTTTGAAGATAAAGGTTTGCACTGAGTACTGTCATCAAGAAGCAACCAACAAAGGCACAGCTGGAATTCATCTTTTCAAGTTAATATCCAGACGTTACTGCCAGGCATTGAAATACATCAAAAAGGTTTAAACTTGCATCAGAAAATGAAATGATCTTATATTGTAGTGTTACAATATAAGATCAGTTCACAGTTTTAGTGCTATTATCTCAAAATTATAAAAGAATGACAGTTGAGACATGTTGAGAAGTACAGTATAGCTCAATGGTTTAATTGCTTTTAGTGCACACTTTTGTCAGTGTTTGTGTTCATTTCTACATTATTTCAGCATCAAGGATTAAAGATTAACAGCCTTTGCAGACCCAAATGCTGATTGCCATGCTACTACAGTGATGCAAATGTTTTCATTTTCTGTAAAAATGTGTGATTGTGTGATGACAATGCGTGAGACAAAGGTGATGTTGACGCTGTGACAACACCATCACTACTTCTTCCTCTCACTCTGAGCTCTGAATGTGTGAATAACACGATTACATTTTCTGCTGATGAATGGAGAGAAAAGGCAATTAAAGAAAGCAGGGAGCCATTTAGGGTGATATATACCAATATCCTATTCATCATAGAGGCTGCTAGACAAGGATGCCAGACAAATCACAAATCTGTTAGTTTAACATGCGTATTCTGTCACCAGTTATCAAGGTTGATGATGGTAACAAATGACACTGGATTGCTGTGGAATAACAGAAAGATCACATCACATATTTATATATAAGTTAAGGTTACTTCTTAAGTCAAAAAGATGCAGAATCATATTAGGACCTTTCCTTTACTATCATCATTGTGTTTATGTCTGTGTACTACATTTCTATCCTGTTATTGCTTGTGGATGTGGTTACCAAGGTAACATCTCTAGTGGCCAGCAATTTAAGAGTATGGTACCCTGTAATGTTGGTTCCATGTTACCATAGCAAATGTCTCTGTTCTCCAGCACACACTGTACAAGGGAGCTTAGTGAGCTAACGCTCCTCAGCGCAGCATACACTAAGACAGTTAATTAGGGTTTATGGGAAAATCCATATTGTGACAGTGGTTTAAGGAAAACATCCTCAGTTAAATTATTATTCACCTCATACTGCTCTTTTTGTCAGTTTGATTTTTACTCTTACAAAAATAATATGCAAATGAACTAATATTAATAGTAATAGTGCTACTTAAGACAATACCAAATCAAATTATAATTATTACAGTGAATGATAGCATTTTATAACATTTTACACTACCAAAAAGTTAAATCAGCCCAGCGCTTTAAATAGAATTTCCACTGCAGAGGACCAACTAGACAAGAAAAGCAAAGGAACTGTATGCATTATACATTGTGCAAAGAGTGCATTACATTTATATCCCCGTGTATTCTCCTGAAGCGATGACTTAACAAGAAAGCTTAAGCACAAGCACACATTCTTGGTTGGGGTTGGAAGCAGTTGGCTTTTTAAAAGAAAGTCTCTGGTATTTCACAGCAATTTCATAGCGATTTCACATATTTAAAATAAAAAATTTAAAAATAGACATTCATTCAAATCTAAAATATTTAAAGATACAGGAGTATAAGCATACTGCTATATGCTACATTATCAAATTCTAGTAGTACAAGAATAGCTTGTGTATGACATCTATTTTTCACATGAATGTCACGGGGTCTATACAGTAAATTGTATGTGGACTTGCATCTAAAAAGGTTTTACATTGTTTGGAGGTTATAACTTCAATCAAAGCAGCAAAGATCAATGCACTGCAAATTCAACTGTTTGCATGTATTTATGAAAAAGCTCATCAGAAAAAGAAGTATGACTGTCAAAGAATGAATTAAACAAAGTATGCCCTTAAAAAGAGCATGTAAATTTGCATTGCCCTTTTAAAATATAAAATGAAGTCTATATTTACTGTAGAGCAAACTGAATGCTGTGGCTCCAGGTAAAGCAAACACAGGAAGCACAACTGTAGATAAATATATCATTGTTATGGGGCATGGCTGTCACTTTAATTGAGACGTTGACTATTGCATATTCAAGTCTGTGCTGCACTAGGCTGCATTAGCCAATCATGAATGCTGTGCGCTGTCATTGGCTGAGCTACAGAGAGAGCCGTGTACTGTGCTGAGGGGCGGGGGGGCTCTCCATCTCCTCTGCGCTCTCCCATTCAACCTCTGTAGTCAGCAGAACGAGTGGCAGAGCAGAGCTACACAGCATCCACGGCTACAGCGTCCTGCGGATGCCTGTCCTCCATGAGGGGAAACAAGAACAAGTGTTGGAGAGAAAAGGGTAGATCCTCAGATGAAGAGAGACTGAAAAATGAAGCACAGAAGGAGTAAGAGTGGGAAATAAAAGGAATTGAGTAAACACTGCTGCCTGCCTAAGGACCACTGCAGCTGCACTAAATCTGGGGCTGTCAGGCCAACCCTCAGCAAAGCAGTGAGTGAGAGACGCAAGGGACCAGAGGAGAGAAAGAAGTGATTTAAAGAGCTGATCTCATCACTCTGGACAAGCAGGGATGGGAACCCCGAGAGCCTCTCCGTCAGCAGATCAAACTCCACTCAGGAAAAGTGCGTTTGGATCACCAGTCTGAGTCTACAAAGGAGTGAAGAAAAGGGGCAAAAAAAGAGAGTTGTCCTGTTAGTTTCCTGAAAGGAGAAGCCTCGTAAAAGGAACTCTGATTACTACACTGCTGAGTACAGCTCAAGTCTCTTCTGTCCCCCTCGGTCTTCCCTTATACCTGCCGGCTTGTGGTGAATGTTTTCTCTTCGTGTAATCCCACTGCTCGGCAGTTAATAACACTCATGGTCGATGCCAAGGGAAGGAACATGAAATGTCTGACTTTCTTCTTAATGCTTCCAGAGTCTATGAAAAGCAAATCAAGTAAAAGCTCCAAGAAAGCGAGTGCCAGTGGCAGCCCCAAGCTGCCCCCTGTCTGTTATGAGATAATCACTCTGAGGAGCAAGAAGAAGAAGAAGATGGCAGCGGATATTTTTCCCACCAAAAAGCCGGCATCCACCACCACAGTGCAACAGTACCAGCAGCAGAACCTCAACAACAACAACACCATACAGAACTGTAACTGGCAAGGACTCTACTCCACTATAAGAGAAAGGTAGGTACAACCAGCAAGCCTCCTTCTGAACCAGGAAGCATTACTGCTTCTCCCAACAGTTTTCATCAACAGTACATTCAGGCAAGAAGAATCTGAGTTTTTAATTCCATATTTTAATAAAGTTCAATAGATGAGAGCTGCATGTTCCACTGCATTTTTCCTGCCAGAATCTCCATTACATCCAAAAATGTATCCCAACACACAAGTAAGGTAATTACTCTTGTTTACTAAGGTCTGTGTGTGTGTGTGTGTGTGTGTGTGTGTGTGTGTGTGTGTGTGTGTGTGTGTGTGTGTGTGTGTGTGTGTGTGTGTGTGGCTGGGTGTTCCCTCTGCCCTGCCCTCAATCTGCTGGGGGTATCAGTGTTTACACCCTCTCCTGTTCCTGCAGACTTTGCCGCTTTGACATAACAGAGGGCGGACAGCCACCGGGTGCGTTTGATATGCACAACAGGCAGAGGCTGCTCTGTACAAAAAGCAAAAATATTTACCTTGGCTTATCAGTAAAAGACCACAGCTGTCTAGAGCAGAATATGGGCTTTCCAACATGGCTTTGTTGTCTCTCCAGAAATTCACGGGGCTGTTTACCCCCCCTTGTGACATTTTCCACTATTCAATAATATATGAACACAGTTATATTGTTGGTCCCATTCTTTCACAGCAGGGATTTTCCATTCCGTTTATTGTCTTGTTTGACCATTTGAATGTAGATTCAAATGTAGATGTAAAGAGTTTAAGTGTGTTTTAGTGTGCTATGTAAGACTTTTAATTCAAGAAATGTCGTAAGTGTTGCCCAAAGCAATTGGGACACTTTCCACAAGCATTCAACTCGTCTTAGAAAAGATAAATATATGTAATTTACTATTTTAGTTTGAACTTGAAATGACTAATTAGTTTATTTATTATTCACATAACATGTAATTAGGTTTTTGTGCATTGATCTTCCTTTAATCTAACCCTAATATTTTAAAGCTAAGCTTTTTCTCCTCTTCTAAAACACAGGGTAAAATATATCAAGTTAATTTTCTCCGGTGTTTTTCTCTTTTTAGAAATTCAGTTATGTTCAACAACGAGCTGATGGCAGATGTTCACTTTGTGGTGGGTCAGCCTGGAAGGACCCAGCGGCTGCCAGGACACAGAGTAAGAATTTCATCAACCAGTAAAGTCACGGTAGCAGGGAGGAAATTAGCAAGCAAACAATCAGCAAGCCAGTGTTGTTCATATCTTATCAGCATAAAAATAATCTTCCT
The DNA here is from genome assembly GCA_026937815.1 of Etheostoma perlongum. Lineage (NCBI taxonomy): Eukaryota > Metazoa > Chordata > Actinopteri > Perciformes > Percidae > Etheostoma > Etheostoma perlongum. The sequence continues at coordinate 12,072,728 of CM049387.1, forward strand.
CATTGCCAGCAGTAATGGAAGATAAATCCTTTGTGCTCCACTCTCACTTCTGCACCATGTGTCTTTTCTAGACAGTCCTCAATTATTTATGTAAATGAGGCGGATGGATAGAGGCACAGAGTGAGCGAAAGGAAGGATACCCTCTTTACCAGTCATCTCACACAGAATGGATCGCCTTTGTCTCTGCTTTAGCTCACCTTTTGAGAGATAGTACTCAACTTTTAATCAAACACACCCAACCGCACACAGTTACAAAGATAAGGCATAGAGTAAGATGCATTCATATCTGCATCTCACATCCTAGTTTACTTTTGTAATAATTAACTTGATTAGCTTTTGAATTCTGGATTGACAGCACAATGAATCTACAATAAATAGCCATGATTATTATAATTGGGCCCATGTTTATGCCAGTGGTAACATGCAGGTCCACATGCTGCTTTGTTTAGTCCACCCTCTGACCTCATTGCTTTTTCCAAGATGTTCACATAAATAATTAGGGTTTATAGTTGCAGAGACCATGTGCCTCATCTAAAGGCACATCATAATGTCTACTCTGTTTGAATATGATTATAACACTCACATTAAATCTAGTAAGTGATTTTGCAGCCATTAATTTGGCTTGTCAGAAGAGCCCTACATGGGTCATTTTTTGTAGTTCTTTTATATGGGACCCAACTGTATTATCCATGATTGGTAGCTGCAGTGCACTTCTTCTTTATCGAAAGCAGTTATGGAAGGACATTGAGGATGACTTGACTGCACTTTATGCTGAGCCATTATGCCATTGGGATATAATATAACGATGTTCAGCACAGCAATGTTTATTGTGTCCATTTGGCAGGAACTCAGATGTGCATTATGATTTAATTTTTTCCAAAGATATATTCTTACAAGATGGAAGATGCTAGCAGCTAAAAGGAGTGATTTATGTGGACATCTGTAAAATATGAGTCAAGAGGTGGAACTAATCTTACACTAATACGCAGTATTTACTGTAAATACGCGTCCCATAATGAATATCTGTGTGTAACAATGCCATTGTTTTCAAAAAATATTATTTCCAAGGTCTATTTTAGATTTTTTTGAGAAAATGTATCCCCCACCACACACACACACACACACACACACACACACACACACACACACACACTTGAGTTTGAGTATAATAACAGAATTCATAGTCTTGTATACAGTGCTTACCGCTGGAATTATTAGTAGCATTGTGTTGCATCGGATTTCATCATAAATTCAGATAAGTCATTAATTTCAGTAAATTAAACTTTTGCTGCCCTTTGTTCAGTTATGTTATTAAGATTTCCTGTGTTTTTTTTTTTTTGTTTTTTTTTTTTAAATCAGAGGCAATCTAGTTCATTAGAAATCCGCCTTCATGTCCTCAGGGGAAACGGTAACTGGCTGAGCTCTGCTCATTACAGTATGTGAGAAACTCAACAAGTTCAGTCTCTCCAGTGATTAGAATTGAGGCATTGTTTAATATCCACACACAGATTTGGGTTTTTATGTACAGTAAGAGCTACATGGGAACTAATTGGATTTAGTATAATTCCCATTTCAAATAATCATTCTCCCTACACTGAATGTTACTACATGTCATGTGGTTTCCAGTGAAATCCTAGATGAACTACGGCATGTTTTCATTTCTCTTTTAACTCTATCACTTTGTTTTCTATTCTTCCTCCAACAGTATGTTTTGGCTGTGGGCAGCTCAGTGTTCCACGCCATGTTCTATGGTGAACTGGCTGAGAACACGGATGAAATCCATATTCCAGATGTGGAACCAGCAGCATTTCTGGCAATGCTGAAGTAAGAATTCTCCTCTGTTTCACTTTAACTTACAACTGGCCCTGTTCATGTGTGTTTTCTACAATTATCTTTGAACAAATAGTGTCTTTATGTACATACGTACCTGCCACTTTAATTTGATGTTGGTAGAAAAAAGCAAGGTTTGATGAAACTAGTTTATATACCTATCTCTGGCACATCTTGGATAAACCTGTTTTGCTACACTGCCAGACAAATGATTCTATTTTATCTTAAAGATAGAATCTGTATCTGTCTATTTTCACATCATTCATTTTATTCTACTTCTCACAATAAATCACTCCATCCTCCGTGCTTTTCCTCAATCGCGTTTATTTCAGAGTTTTGTTTGCCGTGTCCTCGCAGGTAAGCTACAGTAGGCGGTAGATGAGGGTGTAGGAGGAATACTATTTTGTTGGCAAGTTTGATTAGTTTGCACAGTGATTTCACTCTCTTAAGAATCCCATTTCATTGTTTTCCAACATGAATATGACTAGACACAGCAACGATATTGCTTACTGGACAATATTGTTATATCAGTCTGTTTCAACCATAATCAACTACAAACTTCAAATGAAGTTATCTTTGTCATATTTATCATAACCTCTCTGTTTTTATTATATAATTACCTTCTTAAAACATGTTTACGTCATACTGCATGATATTTCTGTGGTGTTTGGTCTGTTGTCTATAAAGCTGAGAAAGTCACATTTGATGTCAACAGGTACATTTACTGTGATGAGATTGACCTGAGTGCTGACACAGTGTTGGCCACTCTTTATGCTGCCAAGAAATACATTGTCCCTCACCTGGCACGCGCCTGCGTCAACTTCCTGGAGACCAGCCTGAGTGCCAAGAATGCCTGTGTGTTACTCTCCCAGAGCTGCCTGTTCGAGGAGCCGGAGCTGACACAGCGCTGCTGGGAGGTGATTGATGCCCAGGCCGAGCTGGCGTTACGCTCAGAGGGCTTCTGCGACATCGACGCCCAGACCCTGGAGAGTATCCTACAGCGAGAGACACTCAATACTAAAGAGATAGTGGTGTTTGAGGCGGCACTCAACTGGGCTGAGGCTGAGTGCCAGAGACAGGACCTTACCTCGTCAACTGACAACAGGCGTAAGGTTTTGGGTAAGGCCATGTTCCTGATACGTATTCCTACGATGGCTCTGGATGATTTTGCCAATGGAGCAGCCCAGTCGGGCGTGTTGACGCTTAATGAGACCAACGACATCTTCCTGTGGTACACGGCAGCCAAGAAACCTGAGCTACAGTTTGTCAGCATGCCTAGGAAGGGCCTGACACCCCAGCGCTGCCACAGATTCCAGTCCTGTGCCTACCGAAGCAATCAGTGGCGCTACAGGGGCCGCTGTGACAGTATACAGTTTGCAGTGGATAAAAGAGTTTTCATTGCTGGATTTGGACTGTATGGATCCAGCTGTGGCTCAGCAGAGTACAATGCCAAGATTGAGTTGAAACGTCAAGGAGTACTGCTGGGACAAAACCTCAGCAAATACTTCTCTGATGGTTCCAGCAACACCTTCCCAGCGTGGTTTGAGTATCCAGTTCAGATCGAGCCTGATACTTTCTACACTGCCAGTGTGGTCCTGGATGGGAATGAGCTCAGCTACTTTGGACAGGAAGGGATGACAGAGGTGCAGTGTGGGAAAGTGACATTTCAGTTTCAGTGCTCCTCGGACAGCACTAACGGCACGGGGGTGCAGGGGGGACAGATTCCTGAGCTCATCTTCTACGCTTGACAAACCATGTGCACACATTGACTGAATTTCAGTGCACTTATGGAATATAGAAAATGATCACTTTGTGCATAGTGTCACTTTCTGGTATTTATTTTTGTCACTAATGTGCAAAAGAAATCTTATTTCAGACATGCGATAGGGTCTTGTGTGTTTTTGATTTCAGTAATTGGTCCATTTGAGTAGGATTAAAATGAAAAATATCTTGCACTAGATGTGCATGTATATATGCATATATGTAAATTCTGAAATGTATATGATGACAGAATTGTGGCCAATGCGGGCCACTAAGATATCTTATATACTTAATATGCTATAGTATGTTTATTATTTCTATGCTTGCATAGAATGCACACATATAGCAAAACTTGTGTGAAAAAGGCTGTATGAAACTCAATACCAACATAAAAGTTCATTAGGTATTTGTATTTGAGTGATTTCAATTAAATCTGCAGCGTTTTGATACCTTGAAACTAGTACGGGGCACTTGAGGGGTCTTAGATTAGGGGACACTAGATATAATGAGACACAGAGCCCATACAGCATCTCTCTCTCTGTAGCATGTTGCTCTGCACCTGCACTCATCTCAGTCACTCCAGTGAAGTTTCATTTAGATATGTGTCATATTTACAGTGAAATGTGATCAATGTTCACCACTACACAGTATAATGGAAGATTTGTTTGGTTTAATCTGTCTGCATTGCAGTACTGCTCCATTTTCAGCTAACGTGTACTACTAATTGTTCTGGCGCCTTGGTTTTGTTTACAGCAAAAAGATCAATGATTGATTCAGTGTTAGCAACTGTTTATCCTATGGACTTTTACTTATTTTTTGTTAAAAACTGTTAACTGCTGAGCACTCCCTCCCAATGTGATATGTGATTATACAGTATCAGTATTTGCATACTGTATATGCTAGAGAACTGCACTGATGTTGGTTTGTAATCGAATTGGTTATTTTGTTTTACTTGTGTTTTTTATTGAGGCAGATTATTTTTGATTTACTGTGCAACTGGATATTTTTTCTGGTGTATGATGAACATCCAAAGGCATCTGCTGATGACAGTGGATGGGCAAACTGGTGTTAATGCCCTGTGTTTACGTGCTACAGTGCTGGGAGACCAACGAATGTGTATGATTGTTGATGATGCAAATAAACAAAACAAATTGTACAGTCTGGTTGTTGATCCCATCAGTAATAAGCATCAGAACTTCACACTTTGTCTGGAATTAGGAGATGGGTACAGATGATGCCCTTCGGCACTGCAGGGATTTACAATGCCAAGGAGAGCTGTCTGATGATTGATGATCCCTGTCTTCATGCCACTTATACACCCTGCTTTTTGTCTGTCAAACTCCAACTCTGGTCTGCATCCCACTGAACTACACAACATTATACTTCCCCCTCCTTAATATGAATTTTAATAGACTACAACTATAAAGTATGGCTTTTTGATGTGCAATATCTTCTGCAAAGGTCTGACGTCATTGACAGCATGTCAGACAACCTCTACAACATTAACTTTTTACAGACTGCAGTCATAAAGAATGTCTCCTTGACTTGGCAATCTTGTTTTCAAGTCTCAAGAGATAGAAAGGGAATGAAATTACAATATTGAACATCTTCAAAAATGTGGAATTCCCAGCATACCACACTAGCCGTTTGACCCTCGGTCAATCTTATGTGTCTGCCTGTGCCGATAACAACAAAGGACAGCTAGTCTCAAAAGAGGATGTCTACTCCTGTTCGTATCTTTGTCTTTCAAACACTCTTGAAATGGCACACTTGTGTTGTAGATGAAGTGCAAAGTTCTTATCACAAATACAATTGCTGAGGCACTGACAGTGCAATGGATTAACAAATACACTTTATTCTTTTACTTTTCTCAAAATAATACGAATCATATGTCATATCTCTTTGTGAACAGTAGTTTATGTTCAAAAAGATATCACTCCTGGGAGCTTATGGCAGGTACTTGATTACCAAGGCACTCAATAATGCTGAGACCAAGTTTGACATCGCCAAAGAGCATGAAGCCCTTGATGAATTGAGCTCAATATGTTAGGGGACTTTGTGCTTCTGTGCGATTTTTCATGATTGTGGCGCTAATGTTGTAAGCAAGATCATTAATTGCACTGGAGGCGGCGGGAGACTAGAATGTGCCAGGAGTCAAAAGCAGGCGTGCTTTCAACAGACACACAGAGACACGCTAAGTTCCATTTTGCAAATGTAGCTGGTCTATGGCAGCAGCATTACAATTCAGGTTCAGTGTACAATGATATAATAAGCTGTGTAAGAAGCATTTGTGTCATCTCTGAAGCAAAAACAAAAGACCTTTCCCCATTTTGTTTTCCTGAAACAATTGCCACTCAAGCCCATAGACCTGACATTTGTTGGTGTTGGTCACAGTCAGCTTAGAAGGCAGAAGTGTTGCCAGCGGCTACCAGCTCACTGCCAGAGCTATGACGAAAACAGCTCTGGATCTGTTGGATCAATAGCAAGACCTAAATCAGCAGTTCTGTTGGCAACTCTAATCACTTGCAATTATCCTTTAAAATATAAACTATGTGATAGGCAATATTTAGTGAAAAGCAGTATTCTTTATTTTATGAGAGGTGACAATTATTGTGGTAAACCAGTGTAATTATATAAATGATATATAGGACATACCATGTATTACTGATGAGGAAGTCAGTGTAGTGATACAATATTTTAGGATTACTCACTCATATACACAGTGCTGGCATCCTGTTTGATTTTACCACTGACATTTTAATACATAATTCAAAGTGTTTACAGTATTACATCTGTTTTTTGAAGTATAGAGGAAGATGACATGTACTACTCATCAGTAATCATAAATGTGACTGTAAGTTCTGTACATACCATAGATAAGCTTTGGAATAAATTTAGGGTTTAGCGGGTGATGGGAAAAGGGAACACATAGTTGGTGGATACTGACACAGACCAGGCACATATTGCCCAGGAAAGTCTCATTGAGGGTTTAATTACTGTTCAATACGAATTAAGGATGAAAAGATTCAGTTGGACTGGAGGGAGGAATGTGGATTACCACTGATTAACATTCTTAATGCTCTAAGATTGATTGTTCCAAGTGCAGATAAGTCTGTGCCAAAAAGTCCTTTTTGTAACTTAGGAGAAGTGGTGTTGTTTCCTTAATCTGTGGTTGACATGCTGCACAAACAATCACATCACTGACTACTGGGCATATTAATGTGGTGCAGGGTTAAACAGGAAATAAATGTCTCCTAAATGAACCTAACTGAAAACATACCACTCAAAGGAAAGGAAAATGGTGAGAGGAACCACATTGTTGTTTTACCATATCAAACATCAGTCGGTTCACTCCAGGCGATCACATATCCACTCCTCAACATCCTGAAAATTTCCATCCTTGCAAAATTTCAATGAATTAATAATGGCCAAAGAGAGGAGGGAAACACAGCTGTGGGTTTAAAGAATTCATCAAAGAAAATAATTTAAAAATCTTTTTTTTTTAATTCAACAAATCTCAAAGGAAATCTCAGAGCCCTTTTCTACTACGTTCGCTTTTAACATATGTTTTTTCTGAAAGTGTACGTGTATCTTTACAACATAGTATACTGCCGCATTCCAAGTGCAAAAACTGCCCAGTAAGTGTAATGAGAGCATCTGGCAAGGGCTGCTGAAGGTTACAATGAATTGCTGTAATCCTGATAGATGTAAGGGTATCTGAGCCCCCCACTACCCTTATTGCGCTAACCTCAGCCTACTGGCAGCCAGTCAAGCAGGAGCAAGGCAGGGGGTGAGAGGAGAATGGAAAAGGGGAGACAGAGGTAAGTGACAAGTCCGGTCTGACTAGTATTCAGGCAAAGAGCTCATTCTCTTTACAATTATCACATAGACAATTAGTGGACAGTCTAAGTGGCAATTAATCACACGTTAAAATGGCATAAGGTCACACCGTTCCGATAGAAGGTGTGGGTGGAAGCAGTTAGAAAGCAGGAGTTTGATTGATGATAGCCAAATTCACTTCTTTGTCCTCCCCATTTCCAACCCTGTGGTGCTAAAGACCTGCAAAATGCAAGGGATATTATTTCAAATAATCTCCTATCTCAGAGCTGGTGCCTCCAGTCATGCCGCCGGGATGCACTGCAGTATGGAGTCTGCGACCGTGTGTCTCATTTATCTATTTACTTATTTATTCATTGCTATCAGGCATAGCTGGCCAAGGCATTGAAAGACCAGTTTTTATGCTAGATTAGTCTGTTTATAGCAATGTCGCTCAGCTCCAGATGGATCAATATGGCTGGGATTTCTGGAGGTAAGCGTTCCTTGTATCATGTGAATTATGATTGCTGAAAAGAGTGGAAATACGCTTCTGGTGGACAATGGGAGCTGCAGGGCCTATACAAAGGAGCCAAAAAATTGTATCAGGCACACACTGGAAGTATATTATATTACCTTCCAATGGTGCAGAGGTAACTACCCTGTTTACATAATTGTGTGTTTGTCCCATGAAATACGATTCCAGAAGGTATATGAATGCTGCACTCAGACAAGAAGTAGTTCATTCACGTGCACTGAATGCTGAATTTGTTGGTGATGCAGTATGCTAATCAAGCTATTTATTCCCACAACCATGGTATCGTATACCTGTCACCCACAGCCATTACGGCAAGGCTTGATCAAAACCTTGAATGTTGGCAGCTTCCTACTGAGAGAGGTGATGAGGGTTGAGCATGCTATTTTTTGGATGTACTCTCGAGCCTCTATTCACACTGCAGAATGTCCTCTAAGGCAGCTCCATGGCTTTGATAGTATGGAGTGAGAGGGCCCTTTTCTCCCCAGGGTCTGATATAATGAGGGTGAGCTTACTAAACATGATCTGCGGCTCTCTTGAATAAGCTACTTGAAACAGCTCGAGCCTGAAACAGTACAACAAACAGCACTGATTCATTTGTACACATGCTCTCGCACTCTACCTCTCTCTCTGTGAGCTGTATCAGGGAGGGCTAATGTGTTTTAATGTTGTGGAGTGATTCAGAGATGGAGAAAGAGCACAGAGAGGCACAGGAGTCTAGCTTTGTGAGAGTTCATTCAAAACAGGAACATAGGGAAATCTGGTTTTCCAGTTTAATTATTTAAGCACAAAGAAAATGTGAAGTGGCAGATTTTACATGATTGCAGTCATGATTTGTGTTTTTAAATATGAATAAAAATTCACTGTATAGTTATTGCCAGAATAATGCTTTAACTGTACTATTTCTCCCATTCAGTCTTTATCTGCTTTAGGATCTTATCACTTGGCAGCAGGGAGTCTGGTAATCAACAGAGCCATTATACTGGGAAGAAGGTATTTCTTTTGTCAAAAAAATCAGAAATATCAACTAGACTAGGAGTCAGCACAATGTAACAGTGCTAAAGAAAGAAAAGCTATTCCTGTCCTTGAATCAAATTTACAAGGGTGAATTTTATTTGCTGAATGCCTATTTTAATTTAACCTTAAAATGACCGCATTTCCCACACTAGAAATTTCTGTTTGAATTATGGCACTAAGTATAACATCATCCATAGAAGAGTGATATTGAGCCCAAGTTCTTTGAAATCCAACTGAGCTCTACCAGCCTGCTTTTCTGGCCTAATTTAAAAAGTGGAGCGCTGTCTCTTGTTCCTCTGCCCTTTTTTATGTCCTGCTTACCACAGGGACTTAAACGTCCATACAATTAGCATCGTTAAGAAACGCATTACCAAGGTGTTTCTGTCCTACTGCAAACTGTGATGCACAATTCGTTATAACGTAGAGGGATTGAGAGTAATACACCTGCATTCACACAGCGGCTTCACATTTCCGTGATCTGTTCACATCAACATTATTGCAGCTGCACGATCCCAGCCTAATTGTCAAGCTGTACCTTTATATAACCTTTCAGAGATTTATAGGAGCTACCATCAGTGTTCACCTGACCTAACTAACACTCTTCCTGCCTATGCTTTTGAGTTGAGCCCCAAACTATTTGCTCACTGCCCTCAAAAATAGGCAAGGCAATAAAGAGTCAACAGAGCGATGTAATATCAACCGACCAGTGGCACATCTAATTCCGACATCATAGGCTTTCAATTATTATGTTGTCACCCAAAGCAGCACTAAAGCAAGCAGAGCAAGAACAGAACATTAGCAAGCAACCACTGCTAAAATACATCTGCTTGCAATTCTTGCATTTGTGAATGAAGGTGGAACAATATAACATCGTTAAATATGCTCAAAATGTGCAAGGTCATGAAAAGTGCATTGATACTGTAAGAAAGTACTATGTGAATAATTAATATCTTCTGTCTGTAGTCTGTAGTTTTTGCAGCAACATATTTCTCAGTTTACAAGAAACCTGAATGAGATCCAAAACAGGTTTTGACATGCCCCCTTAGCATCTTCCTGCACATCCCTGCAATGCAAAGAAGAGACGCATGAAATATCAAAAGGCCACGTACGTCAGCTCAACAAGATTGGAATGGAGGGGATTTTCCTCCAGTGTGCAGCGCTGCACCTCCAGCAGCACTTATGACCATGGGGAGGAGGAGGGGTAGCTGGAATTCCATCTCTCAATGATGAAATTCTTTTCATCATGCCTCTTTTGCATAACAAAGGTGCACAAAATGCATTATATATGGTAAAGTGTAACTGTGAACCGCCACACGTAGGCTGTCTTTCCAACACAGGCCTCAATTTCCAGGAATAGAACCTTCTGCACAATATCCATCATTGCCTTTGAGAGGTTAAAAATGTCCCCACCCACCACCACCTCAGCATGACAAGTATGCAGGAGTTACTAACCATACATTTAATGTGATTAGAGTGCTCATGTAATGTCAAAACTATTTCATCCAATTACTCTAATATGCAAGGATTGCACATGGACTGCTGTTTCCTGATGATATTCGTACCATACCTATTTGAATACATTCTTTTAATTTGCTATATCATTAAAGCCTGTGATGATGACAATGACTTGTTTTTTTTCCGACCCTACACAGTTCAGTGAAGCACGGAGAAGGAGCTGTTGGTTTGTAATATTTCATTAGAGGTCTATTATGCAGATAAAAGGGATGGGATGAATAGAAGGGCCATAACAGCTGAGGATTCATGCCAGGTGTCACTCTTATTTAATCGAGCCACTAAAGACAGAGAGGCGGCCTGAAGTAAAGCCTATCAATAACAGGCCTGATTGCAGATGACAAGCGGCACAGTAACCTGTGATTAAAGGGACAGACATGAGGCTTTAGGGCACCTCACCCTGCATAAGTGACAAAGACTCAGTGGAATCTTAAATATACATGTGTTTGGATATTTACAAATTAGAAATCATTTGATAAAGGTAACAGATCTGCACTTGAAAAAATGTAGCGAGGAAGACAATGTACATGTGTTATTTACGTTTGTTTGTTTTCATGATAAACATAGTGGGAGGTTGAGCATATGTGCAGGTTTTACTCAGCTCTTGATAAAGGAGATATTTCAGTTGCTCTGTGCCCCACTGGATCTGTCTGAGGCTGAACCAACTGTGATCAATAGCGTCAGATGTTTCATTAACTAGCTGTCTAAGTTGACTATTTAGATTAAGCGGATGGGTGATAAGGTTTGAACACATTCCAGATTCCCTGAATACAATAGTCTTGGCAAGCACCAGAGAAAGCAACACAGGTCTTTGTACCAAGGCCTAAATTAGGAAGTTAGATTAATGTTACATATCAAATTAAGGCTACAAACATTTGAAATGTTCAACTTGAAAATGGTATTCACACATTTAAAAACAAGATTTGAATGTCTAATAATGGCTTCACTATTACGCAAAGGTGGATAGTAATGAGTTACATTTACTCCGTTACATTTACTGTAAGTTTTTTTTAAAAATTGTACTTCTAGGAGTAGTTTTAAATCACTATACTTTTACTTGTACTTGAGAAGATTAGTGAAGAAGAAACTGTACTCTTACTCCGCTACATCAGGCTACAATGAGCTCGTTACTTTTCTTTTTACTTCTTTGGTATTCTACGCGTCATAATTTTTACCCCAGCGTACGTCTCATTTTAATGTTTTATTTTGACAGAGAGAGAGAGTCTTCTGCTGAAGGCTCTACCACGTGACTGTGTTTCACCAATCAAACGTTGTTGTGCAGTCACGTGACCATACTCGATCTCAGCGGCAGGACAGGTTAGCTCTACAGTCGTAGCAAATCAGAATCAACCGTCGCCAAGGCAATGCAGACCAGGAGGAACCCCCCCCGGCCTCATAGTGAAAGCATGGTTACCTTTTAGGAAAAGTGTGAAACAGCAGCTACATTGTGCGTCGACCAAAACAAACGGACATGTGAGCATTCAAAAACTCAACATCTAACTTGAGGAAACGTAGCGGTAGTTTTAGTTTTTGCTGTGTATAGGTGGATGTTTGTCTTTTAGGTTACATACAGTATGTTTTGCACATGCAGTATCCATCCAAATTTGATGTGACAAGTCTCTCAATTAAGCTATTTTGTAATTAATAAATACATTTTAATTTATTTTATTGATTGGATGAACTATAATTTGCCTAAAGATGATTATTTTGTATCTTTGTCGGTCTGATTGATGCTTGTGTTAAGAAATAAATCAGACGTTACTCAACAGTTACTCACTACTTGAGTAGTTTTTTCATCAAGCACTTTTTTACTCTTACTCAAGTAATAATTTGGATGACTACTTTTACTTTTACTTGAGTCATATTATTCTGAAGTAACAGTACTTTTACTTGAGTACAATTTTTGGCTACTCTACCCACCTCTGGTCTTACGTTTGCTGGGTAATGTTTTCAATGTTCCAAATCTGTGATGATTCAACTTTCTTTCAGTAAATCTTTTTAAGCTTTGCATTCTAGGATTCCTGACATTTTTCAACAGTTACAAAACTATATTAAACCAACCAACTATTCTCATTTTAGTTACAACTGCTCCTCCCAGTTTTGCTAAGGACCATCTTGGTCCACCAGTCTCGCATGGCCAGACCTACCGCCATAGGTTTTGGGCAGCGCTAAGCTCTGCAACCAGCAACGGTTCCTCTGCAAAACGGTCTTGGAAAGGAACTTGTTTTGGAGAAACATTTTCAATCTGATAAAAGAAAACGCCACGAACAATATTACATAAAGTTAACTGTTCACACAATAAAGTAACGGGAACTATTCAAATTAGATGGATACATGGTTAAATGTAATTTCCTCCTACTAGTGTATTACTGTGTGTACTTCGTCCACAGCAATCCCACAAATTGGCCCAAAACGTCCCACTTAAAGGAAATTCCATTAACATATTCTTTGTTAATCTTTACAATCATTTCCCAAAACAACCAAGCAGGCAAATTGTATGTTCTGTATGTTGTGTTAAAATAAATTACAAAAAATGATAATCACAAAAAAAGATAAGCAGTATTAATGTTTGATGTGTGACAGTAATCTACACTCATACTCAGTGGAAACTGCAGCTAAATATATCTTAACAGGGAGAACGGTCGACTGATCTTAAAGAATCACCGGGCGCTAGTGGGAATGAATGTGGACACAGGCAGACACATTAGATAAATTATACTTAAGCAGTGCTCTCCAACTCATTCTGATATTCAATACAGCACTACAGGACCTCAAGAAGATTTGCAGGATTAGAGGATGTAAACCTGGCAAGCTCGATATATTGATCCCCCCCTCACTGAGAGCTGCATTCAATTTCCCAACAATTAGATGCACCTGAAGGTTAATATGATGCTTTGTTAATCTGTTGTGTTGACTAAAAACTCTCTCTCTCTCTCTGCCCCCCTCCAACACATACAGTTTCTTGAGAAAGTTTACACACCCAAGCTAAAGTTGATTAAAAAGAGGAATAAAAAAAAAAAACATATTTTAGAAATTGATGTCAATGCCTTAATTAAAAGAAATTAGAAAAAAAACACAAATTTTCTTTGTGAATGAACAATGTGTTGTAAATAAATAAATGTGCATCCTTAAAATACAGGGGGCATAAGTATACACAACCCTATGTTAAATTCCCATAGAGGGAGGCACATTTTTATTATTAAAGGCCAGTTATTTAATGGATCCAGGATACTATGCATCCTGATAAAGTTCCCTTGGCCTTTGGAATTAAAATAGCCCCACATCATCACACACCCTTCACCATACATAGAGACTGGCATGGTTTTATTTCAGTTAGTCTGATAGCTGGTTTGATTTGCATTGAGAGATGATCTTATGGAAAGTTCCCCATGCCTATCCCTAATTTCTTTAATTAAGGCATTAAGATCAATTTCCAAAATACGTTTTTTATTCCTCTTTTTAATCAACTTTAGCATGGGTGTGTAAACTTTCTCAAGCCACTGCTGTTGTAACTCTGCCAATCTGTTTCTCTGTAAGGGTCAAATCCCTGGTTGGGCCCATATCCATACTGGATTTATAACAGGTCATGTAGTAGTTAGTAATGCCACGCTATTAATGCATTAGGAGAGGCTTTCTCTCACAACATTACCAGGTAAGTATTCTAGATCATTTCTAGGCAACATTACTGGCTCGAATAAACTAGGTTGCCCTACGCTATGACCTTGTTACAACACTTCCCATGACCGCAGTATGTTTTTAATAGGTCTGCCTGTAGCAATTTTGTTTCCATCCACCCCCACCTGGCTGATTACATATTCTGAGGATGTTGCAGGACTTATGGCCGTGTGAGAATGACATTTCTCTCATGGGATCTGGGGGATATTTTCTGGTGTGGCATACATTGTTCTCCGAGAAGTAGAAATGACAGCAACATTTCATGGTTGAAATGAAACCCCCATAATGTTATCCATTTTTATTCATAAGAAGCTATGACCTGCCTCTCATTGGTTTCTGTATGTGAATGCAGAGTGGTGGAGGGGATTTTTGTTATAAATCATGGACAACGGAGAATTATGGGGTCAACATAAAGTGACAGTGTATCCGTGCATGAGTAGCACATGTGGCTTGATGCAAAGCTCACGTGTTAATTTTATACTACTACAGCCCCAGCCAGCCCAATGAATTCATACATCCTAATCTCTGGTGAAAGTGACCAGCAGAGCGAGGAAGGCTGATACTGACCAACTAGGAAAGAAGAGATTGGCTACAGAGGTTTTTGCTGTCGTCTGCTATTTTAGAGGGAAACTAATGGCAACGGAACAGGGAAAAAATGACTCCAGATCCAGTAAAAGTAGCTAAAGCGGACATGGGCAAAAAAAAGGTCTTCATTTAATGCCTTTCCAGGTGAAAATGGAAGATAATGCTTGTAGTTACTGTCACAAATGATCTTCTCTATAATTTTTGGTCTGGATGCATTATTACTATTATTATAATTATTATTATTATTAAAACAAGCACACCTAACTTTTCCATCAAAGAGCCCTTTTTCTTCAAAGATGATATTTGAAGACGTCTGGACTATTAGAGTGTAATAATTGGCTGTTTTAAAACTGCTTTTCTCTTTTCCAGCACAGTGAAAGGGTTTTACATGGCAGCTGTGCAGAGGCCACAGTCATCTAGAGCTTCCATGCTTGCTGTACAAGCTGGGGAATAATGAAGAAATTAGGCCTGATGGAAAATCTATTATAAAAGTTTCACAGTTAATGTGCTATTTGTACTCTCTCATTCTGCTCAAAAATGAATATTCAGTGGTCAACCATTTTTAACTGCTTACCTCATACAGAAGTGACAGTAATGCTTACTAGTAGACTTAGTATTCATGGTGTTTTTTCCCCCAGAACAACATTAACCTTCACTCCAATCAGTGTGAAAAGGTGACAGTAAAACACCTGTCCACTCTCTTTGCCAGGTTTCAGTCATTTTCACCTTCACCATCATATTGTCACCTCTACTACAGCTGATTCTGCAAAACTGAGAAATGAGAAAGAGTGTGAGGGTGGTTTTTGCATTTATGTCTGTGTGTGCATGTGGTAGTTATCTACAATGTGTGTATATTGCAGTGGATGTTACAAGCTCAGATGTCTCCAATCAGTCAATATTTCAATAAGATTGATATTACTGCTTTGCCATTCAAAGGCTGCTGTCCTCACTGATGACTGATAATCCATGAGGTACAGAAGCCAATGACGCATACAAAGAAGTGTAAATCCTGCATGAATGTATGACATGTTCCCTCACCGCTACTGATTCACAACATTTCCTGCTTTGGTTGACGTCACACCGCCATTTTTAAGGAGCACCGTGCAAGTGAGGGGTCTCTCTACTGTAGCATATGTTTGTCTATGTGCATTAGGTCAGCACTAAGAACAAGGAAAAGCTAAGCTCTCTTACAGTCACTGAAATGTTTATACAGCAGAAATCCCTCATCTTCATTTTTACTCTATCCTGTGGAACTGCTAATTTAAACCATTAATTCAAAGTCACACTGTTCTCAGAATCCTTCCATTTTCTCATCTCCTCAAACACCCGCCTACTTTTCCCCCTTGGTGGTGGATGGAGAAACAGTTGGGGGTACTGCCTCAGTAATTGGAGAAACCTTATGAAACATGCAGATGAAGCAGGGGGAGATGGAGAGGAGCTAAAGTGGAAAAGGAAAACGGACCAGATTCCTAATTATCTGCCACTTTTTTACCTATTCCTTCTTGACAGGGTTAGAGTCGTACAGCAGAGGCTCCTTCTACTTCTCATGCTGGCCTCGGCATAATTAGGTGCAGTGTACAGGGCTGAACAGGGATTGATGCTCACATAAAGGCGTAAGGGAGGGGGGGGGGGTTCAGCGGAAAGCTGGGGCTTTGATGAGAGGGTTAAGAGCACTGTCAGCACACTCACTCTTACACATGTTACAATGAAACACCCTGTCAGCTGACACACAGGTTGCCTTACAAGAAACTAGGATGCAGAGCAGCAAGAAATGTGTACACTAAACTTGCATCATGTACATAATATGGTCTGAAATATCAAATGCTTTTTTTCTAGTTAACCAAAGGCCAGTGCAATTTCAAAATAGGATGGAAAAAAGCAATCTCAATGATTACAGTGACATTAATTTCCTTTCAGGTGGTGAAAGGAGAATGAGATAGGCTGTCTGCTTTTCAATATATCTAACAGTGTCAGAGCCTCTACTAGCAAAACAGCAGAGGCAAGAAGCCTACATGTGGAGATATACTGTAGTCAACTGCTTTTTTCAAATTACTGCAAAGACAATGTTGCTATTTGCATAAACATACAGCATGATGTAGATAAATATTAAATTGCCCTGTGAGTGTGTTTTGTTGTTTGTGCTGCTTCTGCGTACAAAGTCTACATATGCATATATGAGTGAATGTTAAGTACAGATGCCAAATTAAGGTTGTTGTTTTTTAACACCTAGAATGATCTCATGAAATGGCGTATGTATGACACGCCAATTCATATGCCATTGTTAGTGTTATTAAGACATTCACCCAGAAGCCCCAGGGATCATGTCCTGTGTGTCACGTTTCCTTAACTCACTTACTAAAGCCAATCCCGTCCTTTGTTTCCTAAACCCAACCCGCGTGTCACATTTCCTAAACTGAACCGTTGCTTTCTTCTTGTTATAACACGGGAAGTGGTGTGTATTGTATGTTTACACCCAAAGTATACAGACTAGGCTAGACTAGGGTTGGGCAATACGGAGAAAATCAGATATCACGATATTCTTGACCAAATAGAATATCGATATTGCGACGATATTCTGGGGATGACAAATGGTGCTTTAACAAAATATCTTCACATGTAGATTTTAAATAAATAATCATCTGTAATGTGGACATAATGTCGAAGTGGGTAAAAGGCAACTAATAGAGCAGCTAGAACAGTCTGGTAAGTTCAGAAAAGTACACCACTTTACTGTAATGCAGTCTTTACCTAAACCAGTAAAAGACACCAATTATGTCATATCATGATATTACAATATCCAAAATCTAAGACGATATCTAGTCTCCTATCACAAAATCGATATAATATCGATATATTGCCCAGCCCTAGCATAGACATACACTCAGACAGTTTAAAATGCGTACAGATAACACACACTTGGCTTAAGGAAGTCGGTATGTATGTTTATGCTAAGTCATGATATCATGTTGAAACACATATACGTATTCTTATTAGGTGTGCAGTGTTCCCAAAAGTGAAAATGTAAAGCAGATGAAACCTGGGAGAGAGAAGGTATCAAACATGCTTCAATCCAAACTACAAACGGTTTTGTTTTGTTTTCCAAAATTATATTGCTTGTTTTTTTCAACAAAAATATGAAATGCTGCTGTTTTTTCTACAGATGTCACAAGTCTATTTCCTGCACTATTTTTATCCAATTGTCTATTTCAATGTCTCTTATGCTACAGATGATTTGACGGTTATATTCTGTGTTATTTTCCCCAGGCAATTTCATCTTTAACAAACATACACACCTCTTTGCAAAAGCTAATTCCCACTGAAATGTTGAGAGCAAAAGCTTGGTGGAGCATTCTTCCCATGGTTAAGCCACCTTCCGCAGCTAAAGGAGGCTCAGCGCTACCCGTCTTGCAGGGCGCCGGGCTGCTCTTATCGCCCCACCATGAGGCCGTAGAGGGGTAATAGGATTGTGACTCGCAGAAAAAGCGCCACGCTCACCAAGCGGGGGGGGGGGAGGCACAATTCAGCATCATGAAAGCAGAGGAGCAGGCGGGGAGGAGGCTCTCCTCGCTCCACAAATAACCCTGCTAAATTGCAGGCTTTGGAGGGTCAGTGGGACATTGGTCTGCCAGTGTATATCTGGAGGCCTGAATATAACCTGTAATCCTGCAGCCCAGAAAATGAACAGCACAGCAGTTACGGGAAAATGTATTTTCTGCAAAATGGTAGCTTTACTGTCTATGAGCTTGTAGAGAGACAGTGAAAGAAAGAAAGAAAGAATCCCAGCAACAGCACAGCATTCACTTTGTACTTGGAAGAGGAAGATGAAAGCAGCACAGAGTCGGGGGGTTGGGGCGGAATCGGATCCGGATCACTTTGGTTTCGGATGCTGGCTGGGTGTGACTTTTACCCTTCAGCGAGAACTCTTGGGGTTAAGCAAGCATTCCAAGATGAAATACTTGGGGGACCGAAGTGAAACAATGTTTTTCCATTCACCACTCTACAGTATGTTCAGTGCTGCAGGCAAAACCATTCCACCTGTCCTCAGTTAGGTGAGTTGGTGTGTAATTTAGTGGCGCTCATGGGAAGTGTAGTAAAAGGCACTGCAGGTGGTGGAAGACTGGGATGTCCATGCTGGTGTTTTGATAGAATATAAGTGGCCTGAGGCAGTGAGCAGGAGGCCTAAAGTGAAGATTTGGGGTTATTATTGAGAGGCAGGCATGGTATAATAATAAAGATGCACACAGGCATGGACTTGATATCTGTATCAGATTGGTGAGATGGGAGTCCTCCCCTCCAGGACTGATTACTTTATCTAGAGGACCATAAAGCATACAACACGCAGCATAGATCATTAAAAAAAAACACATACAATTTTGAATGCAATTACTGCAAATGAATGCACTGCTCACTCTTTTTTCCTATACCAGATAACCAGGATGAGATTGGAATGATTGGAAATTATTGTCAATTTGGCATGCATGTAGTAGTGTAGACATGGACACACTTGCAAGTGAGTTTTTGATTATGTTAAAGTGGCCTCTCCTCTAAATATTACGCCATGAGCAGGTGCATTGTTTGTCTTATTTAGTTTGATTGATGGTACTGTTTACTGTTCACACTCCCATCAGAAAAGTTTAAATCCATACACACATGCTGGAGGATAGCAACCCACTAGCTGATGCTAGGAAAGCTAACGTCAATTTCTGGCTTTTCCTTGTTCTTGAGGATATTTTTTGCTTTTGTTTTAATGAATGAAAAAAAAACATTTCTCTCACCAAGTGGCTTAATAAACAAGATTTGAAAATGCAGAGAACAACAATGCTAAAAGACTTGTCTTGTCATCAAACAACATATTTCTGCTTTCTATTCTATTTCTATTCCCAGCCATGACAAACATTCATACTAACACAACCCGAAAAAACCCGGTCTTGGGTGCCTCAAGGGGCGGTAACCCACGAACACCCTGGTGGACACTGGTGGTCAGGGAAGCTGTCTGACTGAAGAAGGAGTCTTTCCGGGATATGTTATCCCAGAGGACTCCGGAGGCAGTTGCACAGGACCGACGGGCCCAAAGGGCTGCAGCCTCTGCTGTGAAAGAAGCAAAGCAGCGGGTGTGGGAGAAGTTCGAAGAAGACATGGAGAAGGACTTTTGGTCAGCAACAAGGTGCTTCTGGAAAACCGTTTGCCACCTCAGGAGGGGAAAGCGGGGAATCATCCAAACCGTGTACAGTAAGGATGGGACGCTATTGACCTCAACTGAGGAGGTAATAGGGCGGTGGAAGGAGCACTTTGAGGAACTCCTAAATCCAGCTGACACGTCATCTGTGGTAGAGGCAGTGCTGGAGGATGATGGGGGATTGTCATCAATTTCCCTGGTGGAAGTCACTGAGGTAGTTAAACAACTCCACAGTGGCAACGCCCCAAGGATTGATGAGATCAGTCCATGAATGCTGAAGGCTCTGGGTGTGGAGGGGCTTGGTTGACACGCATCTTCAACATTGCGTGGAGTTCTGGGACAGTGCTTAAGGAGTGGCAGACCGGGGTAGTGTTTCCTCTCTTCAAAAAGGAGTACCAGAGGGTGTGTGCCAATTACAGGAGTATCACACTTTGCAGTCTCCCTGGTAAAGTCTACTCCAAGGTGCTGGAAAGGAGCATTCAGCCGATAGTCAAACCTTGGATTAAAGAGGAACAATGCGGATTCTGTCCTGGTCGTGGAACAACGGATCAGATCTTCACTCTCGCAAGGATCCTGGAGGAAGCCTGGGAAAATACCCAACCGGTCTACATGTGTTTTGTGGATCTGAAGAAGGCCGGGTCCCCCGGGAGATACTGTGGGAGGGCCATCTAAGGGCCATCTAATCTCTATTTGACCAAAGCAAGAGCTGTGTCCGGGTTCACGGCAGTAAATTGGACTCGTTTCAGGTGAGGGTTGGCCTCCACTAGGGCTGCGCGTTGTCACCAATGCTGTTTGAAGTATTTATGGATAGGATATCGAAGTGTAGTTGGGGTGGGGAAGGGTTGCAGTTCAGTGGGCTTGGGATCTCATTGTTGCTATTTGCAGATGATGTGGTCCTGATCGTCGGCCTGTGACCTTTAGCACTCACTGGATTGGTTTGCAGCAGAGTCTGAAGCAGCCGGGATGAGTATCACCTCTAAATCTGAGGCCATGGTTCTCATCAGGAAACCAATGGAGTGCCTTCTCCAAGTATGGATTGAGTCTTTACCCCAAGTGAAGTAGTTTAAATACCTTGGGGTCTTGTTTGCGAGTGTGGGAACCATTGTTCCCACACTCGCAAATGTGTCATGTAGAGATGTGTGGACACAAAGTGAAATGTTTGTTTAGTCTTATTGGCGGATGTACCTCATCATCAGTAATACAACTAACTATAAGACCAGCTGTGTGCTTACTAAAGCCGATAAATCAAAATTGGGCTGCCAACTTAATTAATTGGTCTGAGAATCGGAGCAACGGGTGCGGTGTTACATTCCATTTATTGCACCATTGTGATGAAAAGAGAGCTGAGCCAGAAGGCAAAGTTCTCGATCTACCGGTCAGTTTTTGTTCCTACCCTCACCTATGGTCATGACAGCTGGGTCATGACCGAAAGAACGAGATCCAGGGTACAAGCGGCCAAAATGGGTTTCCTCAGGAGGGTGGCTGGCATCTCCGTTAGGGTGAGAAGCTCAGTCATCCGTGAGGAGCTCGGAGTAGAGCCGCTGCTCCTTCACGTCAAAAGGAGCCAATTGAGATGGACTGACTTTGAAAATATCATACAATTAATAATTTATTTCAAAAGCAATAGTTGAAATATTCTTTTAAAAAAATCTCCATCATCCAAAATCAGTTTTTCCTTTTAAATAAAGTTGTACTGCTCTGCAAATTAAGATTTCAGTTACATGTGTAATTGGTATCACACCAACATGATGGAATTTCATTTTTCATAATCCCACAGGCAACAGTATAATATCAACAAACCAGAGCTGTGGATTAAAACTGAAATCAATCTAAAAAAGCACATGCATAAAATTATGGAAGCATTCGTGGTAAGACAAGATTGTCAGCCAATGTCACTTGTGTCACAAAGGACAATGCTTCTGTTTGCCTGGTTTGCTGTATTCAATTTATTTCTTGACAGGCTTATGAGATAAAGTGACGAGTGGTAGGAGATGGCTGTCAGGAGGAGACAGGGTCTTTTTTCTTGCTGCCTTTTGGTGGCTATCAGGCCTTCTAAACTAGCTGAGAGCATGTCTGCCACACTGAGAGGGTCAATAGCCCTCACAATGCAACAAACCCCGTTTTTGTTCTGTGACTGACACCGATTCACCACACATATTTGCTGTTAAGTGTATACATGTCATAATGGGTGGAAAGGTTTTTGCCTTTTGGGGATGACAGAAAAAATAAACAATACAAAAAGACCTAGCTAAATCAGTAATATCTACCTATAAGGTAAACTGGGAGATGGTCATCAATGTGATGAATGGTAGAATAGGTAATAATAAAAGATACACCGTTGTGTTTTGGTGACACTGATTCAGAAGCAGCCTGAGAGCTTACAATGACTCACTTTTATATACTCACACACATGCAGCTGCATGACAGAATCTTCAACACAGTGCCAGAAGACAGACACACACTGTGTATATTATATGCCATATCAGAAAATCTGCACTGCTACTGGTGGAATGTATAAAATTATGCAATTACAAGTAGGGCCTACAAAACCAAAATGTGTTAGTGTTTGTACATTTTTTGACCTCAAATAAGCTTTCATGTGGTAGCTATCACATACTGCATTTGAATATTCAAATGTACCAAATGTACAATGTGAAACTTTTACTGTGTGAAATTTCCATTTGTAAATTATTTCTTTTCATTTTGCACATTTTGCAGGTGTTGACGGTCACTTGACAAGCTAAAGTGTTTTTTGTCATTAGAAATTCCGCTTTCTTTGCACAATGATTTTCTCTTCTCTATTTCTACGTATGGATAACATCTGTCGTTGGATTTATTTCTCCAAACTTGTCACATAAAAGGCCGTTATTGCTTCTTCTTCTAAAGTTTCTGTCATCTAATGTCTGAATGATCTACTGGTCTGATCCATGGGGTTAGAGTATGACTTTGATCAATCGGAAATTTCCTCTTTATAGTGATGTTTTTCTCAATATACTGCATCTTATATTAATTCTCCTCTTCTTCCATCTGGTTGTTCTTTTCTTGTCTATCCTTCAGTGTGTCTTTTATCTCTTGTGTGCAAGAAGTAGACATACTGTACTTTGTCAATGGGTGAGCTTATGCATCAAGGCACACAATCCTGTTAGGAATTGGCACAGCTATGTCCATTTGATGCCAGTCAAAATATTACAGTCTGTTCACCAATAATGAGCAATGGACATAATGCAGCCCATAATGAGGCTTGTTTTTAAGTCTACCTAGTGTAGTATGTATTGGAAAAAAGCCAAATGGGTTAAGCACCCAGTTCTGTGTGTGTGTGTGTGTGTGTGTGTGTGTGTGTGTGTGTGTTTGTGTGTGTGTGCGTGCATGGTTATTCCTGTTTGAATCTCAGCAGCAAGGCACAAGTGCTATTGTGACAAACTGATGGGCTTCACTAATATGAGCCAACAGCCTGATCAAGATTCAGCAGGTGTTCTGCGTGTAGGAGACTGACGTCTGCTTTGGGGCCATCCATCAGAGCTAAATGGCAGATGGTCGTCTCTGTGGCCAGGCAGGAAGTGCACTAACACAATCGCTGCAAAAACACAGGGAGCACTCTACTTGCTGATAATCCACTTACACACAGAAAAAGCTGTTTTAATCTGCCCGCTCCTTCCCTGCCACACGACAAGGCCAGGCTCCATGCTGGAGCATCACCATTGATCCACTGCACACATGTACACAGGCTGAGCACTGACAGGCCATCTTATAATGAATCCCTAATCACTCTCGTATGTGACAGGATCACGGACAATTAATACAAATAAATATTTTTCTGGTGTTTAATTAATTATTTTCCTGCAAATTCTATGCATGCATCTGGTTCTGTTTTGAGGAAAAGGTAGGAAGTAGGTATGATACATAATGTGAACAAAATCCTGATTTAATAATACATCTGAGAGTGCAGCCAAAGACTATGAACAATCCTCACTGAGATAACACACACTGTCACTCAGAACACACAGAGAGTAAAAACACTAGTGTCAAACACATAGACCGTTAATATTAACGGTCTATGGTCAAACACCAATAAAAAAAATTAAGAAAAGAAAAGTTAGAAATTTTTACAATATGCCAATTTTTAAGTAGGGTAAACAAGAAGGAATGGAAATTGGCAGTTTGCATTATTATAGTATTGTGTCTCTAGTAATTTATGGAATTACTGGAGAAAAAAAACTAAAGTAACATTACAGCAACAAAGAATCGTGTGACTAATCTTGCCTCTCTCCAGCATCATGCAGCAAGTTTTCTTCATCACAGTCGATGTCTGCATCATCTCTAAATACTAACAAATGTGGTGTTTACATTGCTTTCACCTCAATTACTTTCTGAAAAATGGTAAGAACGCATTTTTACTATTGTAAAGATAGTGTTTATCACTTCTTTTTTATAGCTGTATATCTAACCTCAGAAATCTTACCTGGATATGTTAGTATCTTTTCTTTTACTTGTTTCTCTCAAACAAATAATTGTTTCATTGTTATTTGGTGTTTGTATAAAAGCTTTCTCTGTATAAATACCGTATATGGTCAATAATAACTAACCTAAAACAAGACAACTGCTTAGACTTTCAGCTAAAATTGCAATCAGTAGTGTGTTTTAGGCATCAGTCTGAAATCTATTCTATTTTGAATGTACAGTTTTGACAGCAGTGTGTTAGCAGTTGAACAAAGTGCTGTAAATCCACAGTGTTGTGCAAGTTGTGGTTAAGCCATGGCAAGTGTGTAGAGTTTTGAAAACTGTTTTAAAGCAATGACTTTTTCTGACTTGCAGAATGCATTTAATCTGCCATGTTCCTCTTTTTTCTTTTATCTTCAGTTAAGGTCTGCACTCAAGGCATACGGTGTCCCCTGGCAGAGGTCTCTGCCCATCCATCCTATCTGGAAGTTATTTACTGTGCAGCCTAAAAACTGTAGTATGGTATCTAGGCTTTATCTGTTCTTGGTGACATCTGGCCTCTATGCCCTTCCTATTGAGAGGATCTGGGCACACGATTGTCCAGGCCTGAGTATCAATCTCAACTGGCATGATGTATGGTCTAATATTCCAGAAGTATCACGCAATCCAGACCATCTTAAGATTCACTACAATTTTATTCATAGGACATATCTCACCCCTGTGAAAATGTTCCACATGAAAATATTTAACAGGCCTTACTCATTATGCACTTTCTGCCCAATAAAAGCACAAGGCATATATCTTCACATGATCTGGGAGTGCTCTCCAATTCAGTTCTGTAAAAATATTGCATCCAAAATATCCGCCTTGATTAATGGTACTGTGCCTGTTAATGTTAATGTCTTGATTCTGTATGACCTGTCAGCCTTTCAGCTCTCTAAAACTCAAAAACATGCTGGATTTGCTGGACGAGAGAATGATTGTAACCAGTTGGAAACCGCCTCATGATCTATCTAGCCGTGCACGGACCCTTTACTTTTTGGATGTCGTGTTTATGGAACTCTCTATGGCGCACATCCATGGAGCGCCAGGAAAGACACTGGACACTTGGCTCGGCCTCGCTGAATCATTGAGGTTTGGGCTGTAGCCTTGTGCTGCAGCCTTTGCCTTAACTGTGTTTGTGCCCTTGTCTTTCCTCTCTATGTTTTTTGGCCATGTGATGCGTTCCCAGGTCTCGGTACATTGTTTGTAATTGTTTGTCAGTGTGTATAATTTTTGAATATATATTAAAAAAAAACATTTGGGTCCAAGGTGCTTATTAGAAAAGCCGGACATGGAGCTAGACTGAGGTACATCAGGCCAGGACCTCGAAGTCCCATAGGGACTTCCTGCTTATGAGCTCATCTGTTTAACAGTTTGAATAACGAGTTGTCCTCTTTTCTCAAGGCGCGAGCACTGGAGCTCTTCAGGGAGGAGGTGTCAGAGCGGAATAAGAGGGAGAGAAGGAATGGACAATTAGTGTGGATTGGTAGAGCAGTTCCACGATGAGGCAGAGGCGAAGGGGGGAGGGAGCCATGAAAGAGGCCAGGTGCAATATCACATCCTTCCTGTCAGGCTTAAAAGGAAAGCAGAGGAAGAGCATTTAGCTCAGAGGGACACATGTGGAATACTGACCACAGGTTGGAAGAATCGACTATTCAGAGTGCGTCTCTTCCATGTGCCCTATCAGGTCGGGGAGGTATCTGCCAAGTAAAAACGGCTGCCAACAGTTTCTGAGGTGCTTAGAATACCAACAAGTAAAATAAGGTCTGGAGGATGAGAGCTGACCTTGATCACAGCAACTGTGATACTCTGCTGATACTTCATACAAGTCAAGAGAAGCATTTCTTTTGGTACTTGATATCATGAAAATGTTTTCAATACACCTTCAAAAACATGTATTCTTTTCATTTTATAAAGAACAAAAAAAGTCTTTGAGGAAATTAATTGACGTGACTTTTTCACATCTTACATCTTTCTTCTATAATGATCCCTCCGTAATAGTTGTTTCTCTGTGCGATCACTCCTACTTTACTTGCACTGTATTTCATAAAATCAATACAAATTACATTTCTAGAATGTCAGCAGATATGCTACAAATACAAAAAACTACTGCCACTCAATTGATGGGGAACTGTATGTGCTGCTATGTTCTACTACTGTATATCTCTGCTCCCATCTACTGCCAAGCTTCCCATCCAGTTCAGTCTTCCATTGCCAGATCTATCTTCATATATCCTTTGTATCCCTAAGGGAAATGTTGTTGTGTTGTTTTATACATAAATAAAATATTAATTGAATACATAAGCAAAATATTCAAAAGAAATGTGTGAGAAAATTAAAAGTATTGTAATAACTTCAAAACATCTCACAGATACTGCTATTGAAACATAGAAAAAAAAATAATAATAATAATGAAATGGGGGACGGGGGGTCAAGTAACAGAACACAATAGAAGTAGATAATGGATTTATACATCTGTCCACATCTGGTGAGTCAGACAGGTTCTTCACTGGCAGTAATGGTAAATTTCTCTCCTATCCACTCTGCAATGGCCATGAGTCCAGATAAAGAATAACATGTAATGGTCTTAACTTCTAAATGCCTGTGTCTTTGATTGGCCTTAAGTGCTACCCAATCTTCTTTCAGTGGTGATTACTTTGGGAACTTGTCAGACTGGTTAATTGGTTCTTTTAGTAGATTTTTTCTTCCTGCTTCTCCCAAGAGCTGCAGGTGTCGAAAGAAAAATACTGCAGCCTCTTGATGCTAGGAGGGCCGCTCCAAATTACACTCATTAAGGCAATTCAAATACAGTATGAGGACACTAACATAATTATGTGCTATTAAAGAACTCAAACAAGTTTGAGGCTGCTTTAAAAATACCAAGTCAAACTCAGTTGTAAATGTACTCTCAAATTGCGAATGGGTTTTAAAAATGTACTCTCAAATTTGGAATGGGTTTTAACTTGTCTCTCAAATGACAAAGGAGCATTTTTGCTTTTTAGTCATTAATGTGCTTTAAATTGTCTGTGGTATCTTTAGTTTCTGTTCAGAGAGAGACCACAAGACTTGCTTGGTCCTTTTTGTGAAGTCCCTGCTGAGAATTCTTGGTGTGTGTCAATCATTGATTGGGAGGTCTGGGCTAACATTTCAATTCTCTGGTGAGTTGAGTGCCAGGTTCAATAGTCAGCCACTGCTCTCATATCTAGAGTGTCTTTTTGCGTGTCACAAGAATGCAAAGAATTGTCTTTCTGCCTTTATTGATATTTTTGTTCTAAAGTCAATATCAGCCACTTGTTCACTCAATCATCATTAAAAGTTTTGGCTTTGGAGGCAGCTGAACAGTTCTTGTCATTTATAGAGAAACAAGCTTTTCTCTTCCTTAACAATCTAGGTTGAAAAATAGAAAATAATGGTACTTTCTACAAAAGAAATGTCAGTTTTATGGCGCTATGCCCAATGAAAAAGTGTACTAACTCACACAGTTGCTAATCCTCAGACAGACGCTGTGCCTCTACTGATCAGCTTGAAGTCCTTAACCAGTTCACCAAAGAGGACTGACAAGACAGAGGGCATGTTCTCTCATCAGACACAGAAGGACACTTGAATCTAGCCTTAATGTATCTCATTTTTCTACTATTTTAGGCAACAAATGTACTGTTTGTGTCTCCGGGTGGCCCAGTTTGTCCTTGAAGAACTTTCTCCTAACATTGTTTTAAAAGTAAACACTGAAAACTTTTAGTTAGGATGGACGCACTGTGGCCTATTCATACTCCACACAGACCATACAGACTAATGACCACATTGATTTGATGTAGTGCAAAATCAAAGCCTGGCGTCTTTTTGACAATTGGCATCTCGTTTTGAGGAAAGCCTTGTGAATCGACACCTTTAATAGTACTTTTGTCTGAGAAAGTATGACATAGTTTGGACATAATGAGTAAAAGAGCAGATGTGTAAAGACCAATTATGCAGTTGGAGTGACTGAGTACAAAGAGAGTGCACTCTCTGCATGTAGAGCAAATGCCTTTTAAATGGTAAACGAACTGTCGCTCTGGTGTGTGCAGTAAGCATTGAGGACATATGAGAATCAGTGACACATATGGTTTACTACTAAAAAGAAAATCAAATTGCACTGTCAATCACGAACAGCTTGTGTTTGTCTATACAATGGTTCCACCGTGAATGTGTGATACAACTCAAGTGCCATTTGGTTTGGGATTTTATGAGCAGGAAAACATGAGAGACAATTTCTTTTCAGCACAAACTGAGGTGTCCGTGGATGTTCTCTTTAGGGCTCTCTAATGAATAAATGGCCAGGCAAATACTGCCTGACTTAGGAACATGGTGCTACCCGGCTCCAGAATTAAAAGCCCAAAGTAAGATTAATCACCACTGCTGAGGGGGATGATATTCTTTGTTTCTGGTAATTTATGGTCTCGTTATAACCAAGACCCTGAACCAACATCACGCCTCTCACATACTGTAAGTACTCCACCACTAATCATCGACAGCTCCTAAGGCACCTCTTTAGCAAAGCTTCACAGCAACAACTAGAGTTGTATAAAAACAAGATATTAGGACTAATACAATGTTGCTTTGGTGAAAGTAAAAGGTGCTTGAAGCTGTTATTCTGCCTTCCTTCTTTTTCTTTGTCTACAGTATCCTTTCTTTCATGCTTCCATTCAGGAGTTATCTAACACAAGGTATGAACTAGCAAATGTTGAAGTAAGATAGAAAGAACAAAGGAAGCATATATAGAACCAGCTCTTAGCTTTTAGTCAGGAGACTCAGCAGAGGATCAATGTGAACAGCGGCTCCTTTTAGCCAGGTCTGATCTGGGAACTGGATAGTCAAGAACAGCTTTGCCTGCAGTCTGAACATGACTCATGGTATAGTGAATATTTCATGGCAGGCGCCTCAGATATGACAGCTCTGATAGACAGAAGAAAGTGTGTATAGAGGGGTGTTGTAGGGGCATTAGTAGTCATAGAGATGAGTATGTATCGTATATGGACACACATTCAACTATCTAACATAGTGCACACACACACAATATCAGAGAAGTTAGTTTCCTTCCTGGCTTTCTAAGGCAGCTAGGACGTTGAGCAGTGACCTACCCATATACAAAAACTCCCTTGTAGGCATATTAAGAGCCTCTCTTGAAAACATTCCTCCTCCTCTGAGGCACAGTTTAAATGTTGTACAACACAAAGATATGCCATATTTATCTGGTTAATAAGGTGCTTGGTTATGTACTATTTCATTGTCACCCACACATTTTTTTTATTTTGTGTAACACAGACATTACATAACTGCACCACATTAAGCCAAACCATTAAATGCATTGTTGGTCTTCTATTAGTTCTAGAGGGAAGCATTCAGCATCGGCTGCTCTGTGACAGGCTCTCAGGAGAGGCCAAATCATGTAGTCTTATTATAGACGAGCCAAATCAAGTGTACCAAAACCATCCCCTCCAGCCCTACTTTCTCAAGGTTATTTTCAAAGATAGCTCACGTCTTGGTACAGTATGTGGGTTGGGCTTTAAGTAAGCCCTGCCACCAGAGACATGGTGTAACCTTATGCAGCTAAACTGAAGGGGCTTCAGAGGCCACAGAGAGACATGGGTGTAACTAATTTAAACCCCTGGGAGGCCTTGATGAGCACTGGCTTTTGTCCTGGCAGAATAAAGTCAGGCCACTTCAGGGTGAGTTGCGCTTCACACACAACAAAGGCACTGTCGACTTGTATGTCAGCATTGCAGCACTTAAAGGTAATGAGATGTATGTTTTCTGCATCATAAAGTATGACCGCCTTTAAACCGTTGAAACAATGGCGCCCATGTTCTGCCTAGAAGCAAAAAACAGACTTACATCATATCAGAATCGCCACATTCCACAGTGAAATATGATTATGGACTCTGAATATGGATTACGGAGGCACGTTCCTTCTGTCAGTGATATTGTAGCTGTCTCACAGTATATCTGCCAACTGCGCCCTTACTAGCTCCTCTTCAGCTCGCAGGAAGGAGTACCACTTTTACAGCTCGCTGAATTCAAAGAGCCGAATCCCTGCAAACACCCTGCCCACTCTGATAAGGATGTTCTTATTTACTCAATTCAGGAGCATGCGTCAGCAATAAAATAATAAAAATAGCCAGGCTTCTCTATTTTCTAAACAAATTTGACTGTGGAGGTGAAAGTGAGCATACTGCTGTAGCATTGTTGTACAGTATCCCTTTTGGTCGGAAGCTAAACTAATATTGATTTTATTATTATATATATATATATATATAATAAAATCAATATTAGTTTTATATACATATATACATATAGTGCAGTATAATGAGCTACCTTCAGTTAAGACCTGTCACCATGTATTACTGTCCGACCACACCAAATGAAAGCTATGCTGCCTTTCAAGCACTTTTAAATGCATCAGCTAGATGACTATATGCAGACAGACTGGAAAACAGGCACACCATGCAAACAGCTTGCATTTGTGTGCTTATCTCATGTGATCAACATCTAATGTTTATTCAGTTTTATTCGTTCCATATGTTCACATATAGGGAGCCGTTTTGGGAAGAAAAACAGAGATAAAGCTAGCTCTGGGACTGAGGCTGACTTTTGTCTTTCCTCTATAACAGAAAGTATTGCACTGCAGCGGCATCAAAAAGTCAAACTTAGAATTGATTAGCTCATTAAACAAGTTATAATCTGGTTCCCTCATTCATTAAACGCTTCTTTCTCATCAGTGACATAATTTCCATTGAGTAGACATCATTTCCCTTTCCTTTCTGAAATGAAATGACTTCAAAGACTTGAGTAGGGAAAAATTGCTGGAGGACGACAAAAACGGGGCCTTAGTAAGAACAGGACTTCGTGGACAAGAGCTGACTTTTCCCAGGTATGTTTAAGAGGAGAAGTTTTCTACTAAAAGGTGTGAATACATTAAAACAGACGGTTGCAGAATGTGGAGGGAATACGCATCCCTTCACACTGGCCAATCTTGCCTGAGGCTGAGATCAGGAGACATCCAGATTGCAAGTCATTCTCACTCTCGCTCTCAACTTCTGTTCAAGTCATATTTCACCTGTCTTGCTTAATAATAATGCCACAAGAACAAATATAATGCCAGTGTGAGCTAAAACTTCTGAGCTGTAAGAACAGCATACATATCCATTATAATGCAACTACCCACTACATGCTTCTCATACTTTTTGTCACTGTATTCTCTATCTGCATCCATGGACCATGCTCATGTCTAATTTTAATTTAAAAGCATAATACATCACCATCACTCTTAAAGAATATGTTGTTCTCATAGCATTTCATGCATTACTTCCATGATCTTACACGTACCATTTTAAAGTATATCAATAAAAACATGACATACTATGTTAAAACTATACGGATCATATTTCATATATTTCCCAAAGCCTGAAACTGAATAATGCAAACAGAAAGAAGACGACGTGCTTGAGATGCAGCATGTCTAATGGCAACTCCGTGGTTGATATTGGTGTGTGTACAATGGTGCTTGGCCTCACAGCAGATGCGCTGGCCTCTTCACGTGCATGCACTAAGCAGGAGTAAAGAATCGTCATCCAGGCAGGTAATTGGCTGCTGTTTACATTGCTGTTGGCATACCCCTCCTCTCCCTGCTTGACACATCTGTAGTGTTCATTAGAGCTGAGGAGCTCTGTGCTACACTGTGTTAGCAAATCTGGCCTGTCAGGCTGTTTGCCTTGCCGAAACAGTGCTCAGTGCTCACATTCATGTCGGGAAAATCAAAAGTTTAAGTTTAATAGACCTTTATAGTACTTTTGAAAACTCAATTGTAATGTCAATGCATTAGGTTTGAGATATTGTGTGACACAGACCTTTCTGAATGCAAGATTTGTTTTTGGATATTCACCAGAAAGCTCTTGTTTTTTTGTTTTCTTTTTTAATAGGTTAATGTTTTGGTGGAAATTCACAATAGCCAAGAAGCTGAAGAAGACGGAAGAAAAACAAAGAGTACAAAAATGGAAAATCAGTTTACATAGGGAGGGTTTGTAGAGAAAGGCTTACCCCAGGTGCTCAATCGCCAGATGGAGAAACAGCTGAATCAAGTCCAGGGAAATAGACTCGTCATCAACTCCAGCCTCAAAATCTTCATTAAAACCCTAACAAAAGTGAGATAGAAAAAGTGGGGGATAAGGGTAGATGTAAACGCTAACAACAGCTTGTGAAAGGACAAATTAAAATCCACAGTGGTTTCACGGCAGAGTGATTTGACTCTAAAATCCCAGGCTTAATAGATTAAATCACAGAATTATGTGCATGCTAACCTTTCTATTAATTACTGATTTCGGAACATTTTAATTATACAACCACAGTCTGTACGTGTGCAGTAATTCGAGGAGAAAGGGATGAGTGCTCTTCATTATATTTTCTTCATCATAAAAGTTAGAATATTGTTCATCAGATGCATCCTTTAATGAATTACAGTATGTAATATCATATCATGAAGGGGATTTGTCACACCACATTCCCTCTTGCTTCTTTGAGAATGCAGGATGACGAGGCTTTGGCCAAAGAAGTGGCAGTAATTTATTTAATTAGATTTTTTTATTTAGCTTATGAAGAGAGTAAGGGAGTCTTGCTTTAATCATCTTGAATGTGTACTCCAAGCAACTTTACTGTTTGTAGTAGCAGTAACCGTCGTTGCTATTGAGCTCTATTTGTAATACGATATCAAATAATTTCTTGACATCTCTTTCGAACTTAGTGCAATTTATCTGAGCCTCCCGTTCCCAGGCTGCTCGCTGTGATTATAACTACCACAAAAGGTATGTAATGCAGACAAGTAGTAATAAATGGCTGATACTGTTACATATGACTAAAAAGTAGGACTCTAAATGGAATTAAGTTATACAGTATATGAGATGCTAAACACATATTTTTAAACAGATTTAGTAACTATAAAGCAATAGCAACTAATAAGGTATGATAGTTTAATACAATTATCAAATTATCAAACATTTTGGCTTTTTGGTGCACCGTGTCATAGATTTTAGAATATATTTTGTACTCAGAGTTCTTTAACATGCATCTACATTCTGTCTGATCGATTCCACTGGATTACAGTTGCACCTAATAACAGAATATCTATATACAATATTATATAACTGAAAATTCTCCTTCCTATATCAAAAACATTTGGTGAAGCACTCTTTCTTCTCAAATACATAATCCTTTACCACACACAATAACTACTTTGTCTCCTTTGCTTCCCCTATATACATATCTATGGAAATTCATTAGCATCTGAGCTACCTGGTGGGATCTCTGTACATTTTGGATTTGGGATCATATTATTAATATATCTTCAATGGAGTTACACCTGTAGCTTGTGTTTTTGCTCCATTAACTTACAAACTGACAAGCTTGTTTGAAAAAAGGTACAGTGTTTAGTTTCCATTGAAAACAAACAAAGTTTCACTGTAAACAAACAGGACACATAATTTCACAGTGCATATTTTAAATCTGTGGACTACGATGCCTAACATGAGACATGCCTAATTATGTGCTGTACGGTTACTTGGCCCACAACACGTCCCCATATCTTTCCTGTCTCTTTCTTCCCCTCTCCAATTTAAGCAAAGTTATATACAACAGGCCACTGGGAAATCATTTCACTTGTGGCAGTGGACCGTAATAACAAGTGACCTGCAAGGTGTGAGGCAGCACAGTCTGTGAGTGAGTAAGTGTCAGTCACAGAGAGAGAGAGAGAGAGAGAGAGAGAGAGAGAGAGAGAAAATTATTTTGAAAGCAGCATGTGGAGTTTTAATTATAAACAGCCATGGTTTTGTTCACGTTTAAAGTTTTTTACAAAAAATGCATTGCGTGAATGCATTTCCTATCTTATAAAGCAAAGCCTTTGTTTTCGAAAGCTCTAAGCCCTGCACTGTTTACATTGGCTTGCGGCCTTCTTCTCTTTTATTGCTGTATTGCTACTTTTAGAGCACATTACTGCCACCAACTGTTAACAGCCTCCACAGCTGGCAGAAATGTGCGTCACGTCGTCCGCCGAACGTGGCGCGCATGTGCATTCTTGTAAACACAGTGGTAGAAAACGTGATATGAACAATAAATTGTTAAAATGCACTGTTTTACAGCCTCAGCAGTGGTCACAATAAAATGATTTATTAGCTATTGTAACACAAATTAGAGGAAACACCAGAACAAAAATTGTAAGAGGAGTCATATAAAATGATTGAATGGTTTAAAACACATTTTGGTTTTGGAGCTCTCCCCCATCATTAAAACACCAAATAAAGGAATATCTTTTGAAGTTTCTTGCAAGTCTCATTACTGCTCAAATGTTGCTTATTAGTGCTACCTTGCCCCCAAACAGAAGCAAAGTATTGTTGCTTGAATGGATGCAGACATTTGTAGTACAGATAAGATATAACTAGTGTGGGTTCAAGTTTAAGCCCAAATGCTACAGCCATACGTATATGCATCTGCTTAACCTTATCAGTAGATTTCTGGAGTCACATTTGATGCCATTATGTACATCTAACAACGTTTCCCATAACAAGTGTGCGTGGGATAGTTGGAGAGGAGACATTAATTACCTTCCCTGAAAATCGGTCCCGGTCTGGCCCCATCACCGTGATGTCAGGGTCTGGACAGCCCCACTCAGGGACATCTCACTCGTTCTAGTGCCTTCCTGATTGCCATGAGAGATTACCTGACCTTAGGACCTGATAGGAGCTAGTATTACTCACCTTGACCATGCCCTCGCTGCTCTGCAGGTTTCCAATCACAACTGGCGCCAAGCTCCCATTCCCCAGCAACCACACTCGAGGTCATGGTTCTCTGAAACATCTGCTTGTGACAAATAGCTGCTGCAGGGTTGGCCCACAGAGACAAGATGAGAGGGTCTGTGTAATGAAGAGAGGGAGAAGAGTTGCTGTATGTGAACAGGACAGGCCTAGTAGAGAGCCCCCAGGCAAGGCAACGCTCCTCCGGGCAGCCCAAAACGAGAGGCACTGTCATTATTGTAGAATATCAAACTGAGCAGTGCTCGCAGAGAGTGGAAGTACAAAATGTACAACACAGGGCGCTAATTAAGCTATTCTTTTTTTCTAGTTGCTATAATCAACAAATAGTAATTTCATTTTGAGGGATTTAGGCACCGAAAGTTTTTACACTAAGCAAACAGGCGTATAGTTGTAATAACATCAATCAGCGTTTAATATCTTTTCTACGGTCCAACCTCGTGACTCGCTTTGATCATGCATGCATTGTATGCTCACTCGTGAGAGTTTTGGGTATAGTCCTTTCTAATTACCATCTTAGTGTATGTCTTACCTTCAGTTCAACTCAAAACTTTCAGAAAACACACTTGCAGAGAAGGAAGCAGAAAGAGAAAGGCAGAGAGGGGGAAAGAGAAATATGGTGATCATGTTTTAAACATGAGGTTTTGTTGCCTCTGTTTTGCTCCCAGCCATAATTAAATTCTTAATTAGCGAGCCCTCTGGAAGAACTATATGAAGATGGAATTCAATTGAGTTAAGGCGAAAGGAGAGGGAAAGAGTGCAGAGGTAAGGAGGCAAACCCATCGGCAACAATTCAGCACACTGTTTTAACTTTAACTCGCTGTTAAAGCTGCTTCTGCAAATATATCTCTATCTAGACTATATCCTGATGAAGATCGCTCTACACCAGCCCGGAGAAGGATAGCAAACAGACTGAGGAGATCTCAGTATTTATTTCTTGGTCTTGGACTTATGTCCTTGCATATGGATATGACAATTTTACATCATTACAATTATTACAAAATAGATGCACTACTTGTAGTGCACCAGGCCTGTCCTGGGCATGGTTAAGTTAGCTTTATCAGAAAACATACTTTAGGCATAAATAAAAGTAATCTGGAAAAAGTGCTACACTTAAAAATGAATTCCTCACATCTACCCTGTCATACACATTTCATGATCCAGATCATCTTTCTCCTTAACCCTCTGACTTCACCATGCCATGCTGGACCAGGAAAACATCCAGCTCTGCCCACAGGCTGGCCTGATAACTTGAACTCATCGAAGTGGGAAATAGAGAATCCATTTTTTAATATGTCTGCTAAGGTCTTTAGTCATGCCTGGCCTCTCCCTGTGCCTGCTTGGCCTACCCCAGAACAGCTGGGACATAGCTGTGAGGCTTCAAGGAAGAGTGTGGATTTGCCGCAGCCCTTTGATGTGTCAGCATTGCGTTGGCGGCACACCTCTGTGCAATATTGAAATGTGATGCAATGATGATAGGTAAGGGGGAAGATCTGCCAGGGGATAATTGAATATGCTCTGCCCTGCACAGTATTCCCTGCCTCTAGGTTGTCGATTCCCTCCTCAAAATTGCAGATGTGTTGTGTGTTGGTGTTTGTGTGGGTGTAAGAGTGAGTGAGTGAGAAAGTGTGTGTGTGTGTGTGTGTGTGTGTGTGTGTGTGTGAGAGAGAGAGAGGGTTTTTATGCAGACATGTGTGCTTGTACTATGTGTGCCAGTCTTAGTGAATGTGAGTTCAAGTGCAAGAAGAAAAACAAGAACTCAAACTCAAAGACCGGTTTTTCTCAAAGTGATATGTAAAAATAGATGCATTCATTCTGAAAAATCCTCACTCCCAGTGATGAACTGATGGTGAGCTAGAGGGTCAACTCCCAGGTGATCCAGTGAACACAGAGGCAAGCTGACAAATTTACTTATGGTCCGACCTTCGTGGGCACTGCAGAGTTCTGCTGATCTGGAAATAAGCAGCGAGCATCCTGGGAGAAAGGAGGCCTCATGGCCGATGGAGTGGAGCTAAGAGTGAGGGGGGTGATTGTGCAGTCAGATCAGCTCTGCGGAGGCGAGGGTTTAGAGGCTTTAATGTGTACGCAGCACATGTAATCCCCAAGCCCCAGGGTAGGACTGTGTGCCAGTAGGATTCTCAGCAGCGCTGCCATTCTGACGAAGGCTGA
Organism: Etheostoma perlongum; assembly: GCA_026937815.1. NCBI lineage: Eukaryota > Metazoa > Chordata > Actinopteri > Perciformes > Percidae > Etheostoma > Etheostoma perlongum. Next base: position 12,110,112 of record CM049387.1, read on the forward strand.
GCAAAGATGTTTTATGATAAGAAATATATTAATTTATTTAATTATAGGATGCATTCTTTCTAGTCTCCACAAAGTCAAACAGACTCAGGGGGGTCTGATGTTTATCTTTTAGCTATATCCCTTGAGGCACAGTTTGTCTGCTTGCATCACAACCTATGAATGTGTTTGCTTTGACTGATGAAACAAAATCAGCAGATTTAATGAGTGTGTGAAGATCCTACTCTAATCACAGCATGACAACCCCTTCATCTAATTAAGGCATACTATTCAAAATATTAAGGGTATTGAATACCAATTCTTCATTTCTTGGAGAGAAGGAAACTGTGATCTCCAGAACAAGAAGTTGAGGGCATTGTGCTTATTGAAGTTTACTGCATTCTGTGTTCTCCGCCTCCTCTTTCTCCTGTCTCTACCCTTCCCTTTCCTTGGTTCACACCTCCCAGAGGGAGGGCGAGGAAACCACGCATCAGCACTGCCGTATTTTGTGCAGCAAGAAAGCAGACGGGAAAAAGGCTCTTTGCAGAACATTGCTGTTTTGTAAGACATAAGCCTGGAAAGAATTATTATTTTGTGCAGAATCTGAAAAAAAAAAAAACAACTCTGTGCCTTTGTTAAAGTTGTTCTTAAGAAATATCAGCAACAGGATAAAGATACAGCATGGATGCCAATATTATAAATAACAGTCCCAACTTTCATGTTAAAAAAAGAAAATCACAATTAACTTCAGGTTATTGAAATGAAGCATGTTAGACCTGATTATAATAGTGTACTTGTAAAAAAGTTGTAATTTTCCACTAGCTATTAAGATGGGAAATTGAGCCAATCAGCTCTAGGCCGCATTCATTTTAACCTTGTTGTGTAAGATTAAGTGACACTGTTTTATAGCGACTAAGAGTGCTGCTTGAAATCCAGTTCATTTAACTTTTTAAAGTATGACTACTCATTGGTGGAGTTGATCATTTCCTTTTCAAAGTAGCATTACTTCTCTACCTGCAATCACAACAATCCTCATTTACAGTGGGTACGGAAAGTATTCAGACCCCTTTAAATTTTTCACTCTTTGTTTCATTGCAGCCTTTTTCCAAAAATCAAAAAAGTTCATTTTATTTCTCAGTAATGTACACTCAGCAACCCATCTTGACAGAAAAAAACAGAAATTTAGAAATTTTTGCATATTTATTAAAAAACAAAAACTGAAATATCACATGGTCATAAGTATTCAGACCCTTTGTTCAGTATTTAGTAGAAGCACCCTTTTGATCTAATACAGCCATGAGTCGTTTTGGGAAAGATGCAACAAGTTTCTCACATCTGGATTTGGGTATCCTCTGCCATTCCTCCTTGCAGATCCTCTCCAGTTCTGTCAGGTTGGATGGTAAACGTTGGTGGACATTCATTTTCAGGTCTCTCCAGAGATGCTCAATTGGGTTTAAGTCAGGGCTCTGGCTGGGCCATTCAAGAACAGCCACAGAGTTGTTGTGAAGCCACTCCTTCGTTATTTTAGCGGTGTGCTTAGGGTCATTGTCTTGTTGGAAGGTAAACCTTCGGCCCAGTCTGAGGTCCAGAGCACTCTGGAAAAGGTTTTCGTCCAGGATATCCCTGTACTTGGCCGCATTCATCTTTCCCTCGATTGCAACCAGTCGTCCTGTCCCTGCAGCTGAAAAACACCCCCACAGCATGATGCTGCCACCACCATGCTTCACTGTTGAGACTGTATTGGACAGGTGATGAGCAGTGCCTGGTTTTCTCCACACATACCGCTTAGAATTAAGGCCAAAAAGTTCTATCTTGGTCTCATCAGACCAGAGGATTTTATTTATCACCATCTTGGAGTCCTTCAGGTGTTTTTTAGCAAACTCCATGCGGGCTTTCATGTGTCTTGCACTGAGGAGAGGCTTCCTTCGGGCCACTCTGCCATAAAGCCCCGACTGGTGGATTGCTGCAGTGATGGTTGACTTACTACAACTTTCTCCCATCTCCCGACTGCATCTCTGGAGCTTAGCCACAGTGACCATTGGGTTCTTCTTTGCCTCTCTCACCAAGGCTCTTCTCCCCCGATAGCTCAGTTTGGCCGGACGGCCAGCTCTAGGAAGGGTTCTGGTCGTCCCAAACGTCTTCCATTTGAGGATTATGGAGGCCACTGTGCTCTTAGGAACCTTAAGTGCAGCAGAAATTTTTTTGTAACCTTGACCAGATCTGTGCCTTGCCACAATTCTGTCTCTGAGCTCTTCAGGCAGTTCCTTTGACCTCATGATTGTCATTTGCTCTGACATGCACTGTGAGCTGTAAGGTCTTATATAGACAGGTGTGTGGCTTTCCTAATCAAGTCCAATCAGTATAATCAAACACAGCTGGACTCCAATGAAGGTGTAGAACCATCTCAAGGATGATCAGAAGAAATAGACAGCACCTGAGTTACATATGAGGGTCACGGCAAAGGGTCTGAATACATATGACCATGTGATATTTCAGTTTTTGTTTTTTAATAAATATGCAGAAATTTCTAAATTTCTGTTTTTTTCTGTCAAGATGGGTTGCTGAGTGTACATTACTGAGAAATAAAATGAACTTTTTTGATTTTTGGAAAAAGGCTGCAATGAAACAAAGAGTGAAAAATTTAAAGGGGTCTGAATACTTTCCGTACCCACTGTATATGCTTGAATATCTGCAGCTACTTCATGACATACTGTGAGCATGTGAACAACAGTTGATGTAACTCATAATTTATGCAATCAGATACATGCATGAGCTACTAAGAAGATCTTGATCTTCTAAGAGGTCAATCTCAAGAGAATGTTGAAAAATTTAACAGTGAAAATGACTGATCTGATAAGATAGAATACACACGGCCTAATGTTGGCTTATAATAACTACAGCATCCATAAGTCACCCGTCCAGTTTAAAGAAAGCGGTTTGAACATGTGCTGTAATTCCACATTGATATGCATGAACAAATGAACAGTCAAATTAACTGATTATTAGATTAAAGCCAAAGTGTAATCAGGATCTTAGGCGTTAGTGAAGATGCTTAAAGGCAGCATGCAATGTGTATGCTCATTCAGCTCAAAGGAGATGAGGGGGAAAAATTGCACATCATAATGTCTTACAATTGGCTATCTGAGCAATGATAAATGAAATTTCTATCCCTCTCAAGCATCTCTTTGTCATACTGCCACAAAGGCAAAAGCAATGGTTCAGGGCATTAATGGCTCCTCTGATATTCAGTAAGTTATACTCATTTCAAACAATATCAGAAGCTCTTATTTTGTCAAATGTATGTTTCGTAAGAAGAAGCTGTCAGCCAGGAGACTGCCTTGAGACAAGCTTATTCATTCCATCACCTGTCTACTACATTTCTCTGAGCCGTGTGTGCCGCCAGCTTGACATGCTGCAGGGAATCCACGATATCTCCCTCTATTAGGAACCCGGGTTTAACATGGGGAGCAGCTCCGTGCCGACATGCAGAGCAGACTGATGGGTGCTGTGCTACTTTTAAATACAATTTTCTTCCGGTTAGAGGGGGTTAATTATATCTAGGTCACTGTTTTTTGATGAGATCTAAGGATGTGTACCAGCCGACACAAGAGGGAAAAAAAGCTGCATATAAGCAAGAACAAAAAAAAACATTCTCTCACTCACTCACACACACACACACACACACACACACACACACAAAATCCACAAATACTACATTCAGAAGCCTCCAGAGCAACTAAGCCACTGGATGGATGCCTGGAAACTGGGTCATCTAAAGCATTTAATGCAGTCTTTTTTTAAATTCCAAGTAATTCTTTTAATCTTCAACATCTTGCATTTGCATTCACATTTGCATTAGATGCTGGAGAATATGCTGAGCAGTGTAACAAGGCAGAACTGTCCAAGATTACAGTCTGAGCATAACTGGTGGCCATACCCACAGACTGTAAAAATAACCTTGTGCCCATGTGACAGAAAATTTGGACCTAGGAAAAATATGATCAAAATGTCAACAGTAAAGGGTGCAGCCCAAGGTCACAATGTACAGTACAGTGGAAATAAAGAGCATCTGTTAGGCATAAATCTACATCTTCCTCCAATTACTGCAAAGTAATCCTAAAATATTCTACATAATGGCAAAAATAGGTAAATATTTCAGGTTATTTTCTGCTTTCTAAATATTTCTTACCTAGCACTTTCCTCTTGAGATATATGTGTGATACTGTTGCTGCTACACAATAAAAACACATATTTTTAAATGTATGAGCTATTGCCATGTTCCTGCAGTGATGTCCCCAAGATTAATCCAAGTACATTTTTCATACTGGGCAAATAAATCCACATTCTGATCAATGAAAGTCATCAGTGGCGGTTCTAGGTTGGGCAAGGGTGGCAAGCACCCCCGTAATTTGAAGCCTCAACCCCCTAACTTTGGCGCATATTTATATGATATTATATATCATATATATATTTGGTAACCCCAAAATCGCATGTGGCCCCAGCCTGGCCCCCTTTGTTTGAAATGGACTAGATCTGTTCCTGAAAGTCAGTACTTTAATGTTCTCTTTAGTCATTTTTAAAGAATGCCTCCCAACTTCCAAGTGAGAAATGTTTAGACATAAGAGTAATGAGTACAATGAACTGTCCTTTAGGAAAGCAAGCCACATTTCTCTGGACTGTAACTGATCAAAATAGAAACCTTTTATAAAACTTGGACTGGTAGGATACACCTTCACTCATCAAATTGGGTGGGAGAACCATGCCAAAATACATTCATTTTGATGTTGCTGAAGTTGGAAAAGGAAAGATTGTGAGTGAACTTTGAAACAAAAGGTTTTGGATAAGGAAAGTTAATAAGTACTATAAGTATTTTCTTTTTAATCTTTTAACCAAGAGATGATTTGTTTATTTTAACAAGAATTTAAGTAATTACTAAAATACAAAATATTAAAATACTAGAATTATCCATGAGACAACTTTAAGCGTCTTCTTACTAAAAACAAAAAAGCCAAGTTTGCCGAGAAGCACACTTCCAAACTCCATGAAAGTGCTTAACTGGCATGAACACCAGAGGTTAATCAGGAGTGCAGGCAAATCATTGCATTGCCTTCAACTACAGTTTGGTCAAAGAAAACAAACCGTAAGCACTATTCAGCCATCAGAGAGGTACAGTCTTACACTCATTCTTCTCTCACAGAAACATTTTAGCATTTAACAGCAACAGCGGCCTTTTCCCAAATACTGATCACCAACTTCATCAGCTGGAACATCATTATGTAGATACTGTTCTGAATTCCTATCTGCAATTTTCAGACGCACCCTTATTAGGCCACAGCTCTGATTTATTCTCACTGATGCTGTAGATCAATCTAAATGATGCCTTTCATTTCATGGGTTGTTTGGAATGATGCATGTTAGCGCTCTTTAATTGAGATGTTCAGCCCCTCCCCAGTGTCCCCTCCTGACATTTACTGGGGGTTCCGATGAAAAGAGAATTTGCATATCAAACACTGGTTGAACCATTCTACTGGGAACACTTTTTTTCCCCTAATTTTCTCTCTGTTGTTTGTTTATTATCTCTCGCATCATGATTATTTCATTATTTTAAATGAATGTGTCAGGAATGTTTACCACAGGGGGGGTAGGTGATGTGAGGAGTTAGGAGGATCTGAGGGATGCTGTTTTGAAGTTTACTAAACAATATGTGCAATACACATGTTTGGAAGAGTCCAAAGTTCAAGTAAGAATTTAAAATCTACATCAGAATATCTGAAAAGGACAGAATACACACTGAAAACACACATTTCATACAACAAAAACATTTGATAATGTCAAATGACAAACTGGGCGTCTCGGCACATGCATGAATGTGTACTGGTCGGATCAGAACTACGTCAACCACCATGTCAAGCTTTTCTTTCTTGTGGTAACACCATCACATGTGGCAACACCCCCTCTCTTCTCCCATCACCACAACTAGCCTTCATGAATAATTAAAGATTTAATCTGTGATATTTTCAAAAGGTCAGAGGCACAACAAAGAGAGAGAAATGCCAGTCCTTCCTCTGCAGGAACACATTCAGCAATCACTCCACACTAGGTTTATGTTTTCACCTGAACGCTCCATCAAGGGGGCCAACAGATATGATGTGTATGCAGGGGGGTGAAGTGGAGTGAGGAATATGAGGTGGGAAGGCCATCATGACCAAACAATCCTAAATCTGCCATTGTCGCAAAAACACCTCATGAATTTTTCATCCTTTTGTCTGGAACTGGGCAGGAGTGATGTCCAGGGGAGCCGTTGTGTCCCTGAGACCTGAGCTGCTGTACGCAGTGACAACTCGGAGAGGACAGCCCTTCTTAGCCTGGCCACAGGTCTGGAGCAAGAGGCCACGCACACTTTCATGCATAAATGTCTGCTTCATGCATTAAATGGATATGGTTTTGATGGATTTTTTCTCCTGATGCATTATCAATGAGACCTACTCTCTGCATCACAGCCCCAGCACAAGACAGAAAGGGCTCTATCATTTATTTCCCTCTTCAGGGCTCCTCTCCACTAAGAAACCAACAGATATTAAAGAGACGCCTCAAGATGCAGTGAGGCGTCATTGAAGGTGTTGTATGTTTTGCAAAATTGAAAAGGTGCAAATAATAATTAGAAACTATTTCTGCCGCTTATCATCATGTGCACAATGCAGTACATCATCAAGTACAGCTGATTGAAGTTGCATCTGACCTTTCAAATCTCTTTGTATTGTTTCCCCTTCATTAGACATACATTAGTATTAGTACTAGTGACTCATTTATATTTATATTCTGTGTTGTGTGACTAATGTACGTGTGCTGCTGTAACACCGTAATTTCCCATTTTTTCGGGATCAATAAATATCTCTCTATCTATCTTTATGCCAAAGTTGTCAAACTAAGTCAGACTTACTGAATATGTAGGAGTTCTAAAATCATATTCATATGGCGTCCACTCTGTTGGTGCAGCTGACTCATCTGCTTGTTCTCTCCTTCAGATTTCAGCTCAGAGTTGAAGGTTTAATTCTGTCATGCCACCTTGGAAGTAAACTGTCTCTCTCATACTCCCACTTCATGACACAGTTGACTAGTACTCCCTTTGTGCTGTCTCCTCAATAAAAGTAGATGAGTATACAGTAATGCTGTCAGCCAGATATGAAAAGCTGATTGTGTTCATTCTGCAAATAGAGTGTACAAGACTTTGATTTGGTTTGATGTTGTTTGTGCCTTTATAGCCAAACAAGGCATCAACAAACCGATGGAGGTTTTGTTTCAGGAATGTTTTTTATATATAAATCAGGTAATTTTCATCTGCATTACTGTCTGCCTGCCATACAAGCACCTCTCCTCCACACATTTTCTTACTATTTGAACAATCTCAGTTCAATCTCTAACCCAAATATCTTTCCCATCTTCTTTTAAAATTAGCATTTCTTCTATCTGCTTCTAGCTATTGGCTGCCTTTGTCCTTATTTCGAGTTGTTTGGTGACTATAGATTATATGGTGGTAGGAAGGGGCATCAGACTGGGGGAAAAAGGGGACGGAGTACCCAGGGCACTTATGTGAGGAGGACCCAAAATGATGCTAGAATGAATAGCTGTGGATGCGGGGAGGGGCCATAGAAAATGCCTTTCTATAGGGCCCAGAATTTTGCGCTACACCCCTGGTGGTAGGTAAGAAAAACAAGGAGACAGAAAAGGTGATGAACGTTGCGGGCCAGACAATAAATAAGAAATTGTCGCACCAACACCTCACCCGCAGTGCGTCCTGTTGTTCTTGTTCTCTTTGAAAGGTCCCTCTCTCATTCTCTACTTAATCCTCCCCCGAGCTTGTTCACACTGCCTGTGCTTGTTATTTGTCATTCTAGCCATCTATCTAGTGTTCTTGAGTGATATCTGATAGCATTAATTAATATATAATGAGTCACAGTGCCTGTTAGTGCCTGATACTCCCCTACAGTACTTCCTATGGGTCTGAGGGGTGTTTAGTTGTCAGAGGTTGTGTCTGATGTCCTCGGTTTGTAGCACTCACTGTTTTAAACCTCTATTCGGCCTTTGAGTTAGCATGTTTCCGTCAGACAGCAAACCCAGCTTGGCAGGCCCAAAACAGCCAACCTTCCCATTAAACATTCACTAACTGCAGTGTAGTGGCACCAATGCAGAAAGGTCACTCAAGAATGATCGGTTCAGTCGGGTATAGCTCCACGCATCAACACACCTCCCTATAATAAATAAATACGTTCCCCACACAGACCTGCTTCTGGTAGCCTGTTCCTTTCTTAAATAGAAAAACTCCCATTGTTGCACGTTGTCCCTACAGAATATGGCATTAAAGCAAATGATGTGACACAGCAACATACAAGCCAGTAAATGCCATCCAACACCTTGTCTTTGGATGATGACGTCACTGATTGTACCATTAAAAAAGTGGCAGTTCATCCAAAACCAAACAAAATTTTTCCTCTTAGGAAGAGTGTGCTCTGTTTTTATTTGCTGAGGTTTAGAAGATACTATTAACCATAGCTAACTCAGTTTAAAATGGCTCAGTGTTTTGTGTCAATCAAAGATCCAAAAATATGGATTTGTAAATTTCAATATCAACGTGTCTTTCCCGATGGAATAACACAGTCAGTAAAAAAATAAATCACAGACTTGTATATGTTCTTTCTTCTACTCAGAACTAAACAGCTTGCAGACGGGATTTGAAAAAAAAAAAAAAAAAAAGAAGTTCTCAATAAAAAGATTACAATGTGGTCTGTGGATTACTATAAATAACCATGTCATTGTACTTGAAAAGAAGCATGCATGTCAACTTTTTCTCATTTAATTCTTTGGTGCTTTGAGCGCCAAAAAGGGCTCAATACATAGGGATGAAGTACTACTGATATCACCAGACTCCTCCATGTCACATTGTTGAAGTGTGCAATTATGTTCAGTGGATGATGGTGAATGACAGCTACAGGCATTTAATGAACTGCAAGAGAAGACTTTTACAGTGCATGACCTACAAGGAAAGGTCTCTGTGTCTACTTCTCCTAACTATAGCTCTTTGTTGGTTACCTCTTTTGCTCACACTACCTCACCTGCCAGACTCAGTGGGCAAGGTGATTATGTAAGCACAAGAATATGGATGTGCACCAGAGACAAATGGTATTGTGCCAGTCTCAGCCCTTTGGCTTTGAATCTGTTTGAAAAGAGGCTTTGTTTTTAAGGACTGTTCTCTTAAGTACACTGCAGTGGTGCAGTAACAAGAGTCTGTTTAAATAGTCATTCACTTTGCATAGTGTCTTTGCAGCATTAACCTTATCATTTTATCTTCTGCAATTGTGGGTTGTTTAAAGCACACAGACGTAACTCAGGCCATTAGAGAATAATCACAGGGGATCTGATTCAATGGACTGGGAAGGGCTGCATGAAGGGCCAGCAAAACAAATCACATAACACCTCAATTAACACCAAGGAGGCCTCTGGAGTCCAGTTTCGTTCTCAGCAATAAAACTCTCTGTCTCTCTGCATGCAAATAATCTACATACTGTACATCTGATGAAGTGAGAGCAAACAGACTAGAAAGAAGAGACGCATTTACTGCACATGTATGATCGCAGCTTGAGCCGAGCTAGTTACAGTACAGAACGGCAGCGTCTCTCTCTGACCCCGGCCGTCTCACTTGGTTAATTATGAAATGCTGCATCTGGCTCAGAGGGCAGCAGGCTGATAAGTCCACCCTGTGGAGCAGCTGGTGTTCCCATCACGAGACAAGGACAGTCTCACAGAGTTCCCACTGTACATCTCAGGGCCAATTACCCACCTGCTGCATGACTGCAGCTCAGGGGTGTCACTGCATGCAAATACCACTCCCATAATTGCTGTTGTTTCCCCAGTTCGAGAGTTATGAAAATGCGATCTTAGCAGGTTTTAAAAGCCACTCAGATTAGATCATATAACTGTTCAACTTTGTTCAGATCGTTAGCTTTAGGAGCAGGAACAGGGTGCAAACTACGAGGGCGCTAGGGGGAGCTCGGCTCCCCTTATTAAGAAATGGGCTCCCCTGAAAACATGATATGTAAAATGGGGGGTCTCTAAAAATATTGACAGTGCGTCATTTTGACGTGCAATTACAGTTTTGTGTAATGCGATCATTGTGGATTATTATGTGTACAATTTCAAAAACATCATTCACTCATGCATGACGGCAATTTAAACCTAATTCACTTCAATAAAGATAACTATACATGCTATTATTGTCATGAGCATCAAGGCGTGGCGGCACTGCAGTGCAAATTCAACTCATGTTTAGTATGTGTTAACTCAAAGATTTGTAGAAAAAAATAAAGGAGGCCATTAATCGGCGCACAAAGTCCTTGAAATCCATTCTGCAGCTAGCATCATTTAGCCATGGCAAAAAGACAGCCTGATGCTTTGTGGATAGACTGTTTGTGGGTTGTTGTTTGTTGTCAATTCCTGTCGATAAAGTAAATCCTGTTTAGTGCATAAGTTACTGTAAGTCCAAACTACACAACGCCCCACCAGTATAAAACATCCATTAAAAAAAATCTGGGAATTTTTGGTAGCATATTGATCTAATTATATGGTAAATTGGCTTTAATTATACCTGTTGAAACTTAGTTTTGCAGCTTAGTTTTTCCGTATTTGAAATCAATGTTTAATTTGTGTGACTACAATCATCAACGGAAACAGCTGTATTGTTATTCCACTGTTCTAGTCAGGGAAGACTGCAAAACAGTAAAGAAAGTGATAGAGACATACAACCGTAGGAGGAGCACTTACTATTTCATTACCTGCTTCGTTATCGCTGTCACTATCTGTTTTTCACACTGGTTAGTGCTGCACGCTGAAATAACATTTCTCCTGTTCATTTCACAGTCAATTCCACAGGCGGAATAGCGCTCTTCTTCTCTTTGCCAATATTTCCTTCAGGACATTGCATAAAGGGTTCTGAAAGAAGGGAGCAAATAAAGGTCAGAGAAAAATGATAGATGTACTGTAGATGCTAGAAGGTTAAGACCAGTACTCTCTTATGACCATCATGACATTGCCGTTATTGCTGGAGAGATTCAACGTTGGACGAGTTGTGCAAAAGAGAAAAAAACAAGGCTTGGTCTCAAAGGGTTGCTTTCTGAAATTAATTAAATGTACATATGTTCAATAATTAAAGCAGAAGCAATGTGTTCAGCAGCACAGTGTGGTACCAATCTTATTAGTATAAGAGCTCTGCCCAAAAAAAAAAAGATGTTCATCTTCATTCTGCCCCAACTCTAACTAACCCTCAGCTCTATGCTTCAGCTGGCTTTTGCCTACAAACATATTAGTGAAAATGATGATGAGTGACAGCGACTTTTACATCTCGCCCCAATTAGCGAGCCACCCTTGTTCCCTCTCCACATTTACTGTAGGAGGAGGGTTGACACATGCCCATCAGTCGCTCCTTTTCCCCCTCTCTCTGTCTGCACGCAAACCTCCCCCCCCTTGCCTCCAGGCTCACAGGCCTGTTGCCACCGGTGTCACAGCCAGCTGCCATCATTCTCAATGTCCATTTCCCCCTTTTTCAACTGCAGACTGAGACTCAGAACAGCAAGTCCAACCAGCACTTGCACATATCTTTGCAGAATTAAATCAATCTTCCCTTACCAATGAATGGGTGAGTGTCGTTCTAAATAGGGATTACATTGCTATGGTTTCCTGCTCTCCTGGACAGACTGAGAAAACCTCAGTTAGTGACATGAAAATAGGAAACTTTAGTATAAAAAGTATTCATTCACAATATTTCATAGCTTCAACCAGAAGATACATGTGTGGCAGTCGGCTGGATACCCATGGTGACGGTAGCCATGAGCACATGAGCAGACACACTACAGGAATGCAATTCCCCGGTCTGAGCACAAGCAGAGCGTTACTCAATAAAATCAAGAGGTTTTAGCACTTCAGCTTTTAGCACCAAATCAAAGGCATGGGTTTGAAAAATATCACTAAATGGTGGGAGTTTGTTTTAATGTAGCTGAGACATGGACTGTGGGGACTGATGTGATCAGAAGGAGGTGGATGTGATCAGTATACAGTAAGTAAAAGATTATCACTCATCTCCTTTTTCCTTTCCTTGCTTTTTGACAGAGCTGCTGAAACTGGTGTGGGATCAATAAAGTTTTAATCTTATCCTATGTTTTTTTCATGGTGTAGTTGAAATTAAAAGATACAGAAAATATAGTTAACCAATTCAAACTGGCAGACTTACTTCATACAACAACAATCAGCCCAATCCCTACTGTGTTTCTTTAAAGAACATGCCGGACATTTGAGGAATACTGTGTTAAATGCACCCATTTGTTTTACTGATCTCTCTTTCATGGGGTTAAAGTGAACCCATTAACTTCCTTCTTTGCACTGAGAGTTTCCTGTATTGACCCGTTCTTCTCTGGGACTCCTCCAAAGTGAGAGTACTGAGAGTAAAGTGAATTGTAAACACTGTAAAGTCCATAGATAAGCAGAAGTGTCAAAGAACACAGAGGCCTTTAATTCCTTGTCTGTTCAACCAAAAACATCTAAATATACTGTAGGTCTAAAGGAATATCTGCCGCTTTTGAAGGAAATGATTGGAGCTGATGTGATTAGCTTTTACTGCTGATACTGTCCTCATCCTACTGAAATGACATTCATCTAGCTCCAACCTCCTCTCCACATTTCAAAAATTGTCTGTCTGTAAGCTTGCACCCCCAGTTTGCTATAGGGTTGTATTTACGACCAGTTTAAGGAAAGGCATGAGTGTCAAGGTCTCACCATGTGTTGCCTCACACAAGCCAGGATAAAACCTGCAGTGAAGTAACAGGGAGTCACAGCTTTGCATGGCTTATAAGGCTTATTAGCATTCCTCCCCAACTGACAGTCGAAGAATAACAAATATTGAACGTGACTTTAAAACACAGTAACTGTGTTATTCCCATTTGAGGACTGTGTGTTGTAAAAGAGGAGAACGGCAGTGTGTTGTAATGTGGATTGATACTCTCATAATAACTGTGCTTGACTATGCAGGCTTTAAAAAAAAAAGTCCCTTTAGCTATCTGTCTTGTTCTTTTTATTTCTTTCATTTTTCGTACTAATGCAAATTTGATTGCATGGCAGACCAGCTCTAAGCACAACCAGTCCACTTTTCTTGTGGACTGACATGCTGATATGCATGGATATGAATGACTAAACATGAGTTTAACTGTGTATGTTTAATCATTGTCTCATATTTTTTTGCATATTGTGTACTTTTCTTTTTTTAACTCAGGCAATTTTTATTGTGTCACTTTTTAATCAACTTTTGTTGAATCAAAACAGTAGTGTGTTGCAAAATAAATAGCCAACCTCCAACATGTTCCACTGAGAAAAAGTCTGATTATTTCATCTTAGTTTCAAAAGTCATGCATTGATTTGAAAAGTGTTTAATCTACTTTTGGACAACAACACAAAAACAAATCGATACTCCAAACTAAAGGCCCTGAGACAATCAGCAACTTCGATCACCAGCCCCTGTCAGCCTGCAAATGTTTTACATCTCATGTCTTTAAAAAAGACCTTTTCAACATAAAGGATGCGCAAAGCCACAAACATCCTTGTAACAATAAATTATACCCTGTATACCACTAAAATTCAACGCCGCTCTCAATTAATCAGCCTTCTACATCAAAAACAAATTGTCTGCAGTCTTGTTATTTTTCAAACAACTGGAAACAAATGGAAATGAAACATCCACATACCCCTTAATCATGGACACGGTTGCTGCTCTAAGCTCTCGAAACTCTTTTGTTCCTATTTCTTACTTTCCCAAGACCTGTCTGAAACTACGTTTTGTTTATGTATGTAACCATGTCTTCCTCGCAAAAAAAATCATTGCTCAAATTAATTATGTACAGTACCTGCACTCACAAAACACATGCAGTGTACAAGTACAATGTGGAACACCTCCCTCATCCTCATGTATTCCTTTTCTTGACAGCCCAGCTCCTACAAAACAGCAGGAAATGGTTGTCTGCGCCGCCTCAGCCGTGTGTCTACAAGACAACACTTTCTCCACCCTATCCTGAACACGGCCAACTCCCATCTATCCTCCCAGACACATTTGCCCAGTGTGACAATGACTTCAGAATGGCCCAGTGTGGCAGGAGAGACCATCCATTAAAATCAGCCCATGACGGTCCATACATCAACCACCCTGGAGAGGAGCTGGCTTCCATGAGGTCCAGCCTTTTTTCCTGGCTGTTCAGCTACCTATCTGGAAGGCTGACTGACGACATCAAGAAGATTTAGTGCAGAGTCCCAGTAGCCCTGGTCGGGACAATCCCCGCTAGATAGGAAACTTTAATTACAGCTGGGTGGGAGGCTCGCCGGGAGTCTGGAGCCTTGCAGAGATTTGATGTCATAAGGCCAATAGATTCCTGGGTGCCTGGAACAAATGGTTGCCTCAGTTGTCAGAGCAGAAAAAAAGAACTACAGATTTGGGCATGTTTGACTTTGGAGGAGGTGATTTACTGTTTTAGCTGTCTCTTTAGTAAAATAATTCTACCTAGACGAGAATATTATGACTTTGAGTTCACATTTTGACTCATGTATGAGCTATTCAACATTAATACCACTTCAGCAAAGTCAATCTTCAACTTCAACTGACTATGCTAATAAACTCAAGTACCTATATTATTTCTGCAGCATATACATATTTAAAATTCACTCATGGTATGAACAATCTGCTTTTTGGATCAGCACAGTAAAGTAATGATTATAGGCCGGGTAGTGGATGACACGGGGGAAAGAATGGACATATAAATGCGGGACACGTCCTAAGAAAATATTTCCTCCTTCCCTTCCGTGAGTCATTTACAATATCTGCAGGACTTAATTAGGGTCAGCACAGACAATAAGGTGCCAACCTGACCTACAGGGACACAGACATTAACAGCAGGGTCCATGCAGCCTCTGGTGATGTCTGCAGCATCATCCATTTCTAAGTCTTCTTGCGTCGTCTTTATTTTTTACCATCTCCCTGTTTCACCTGACAACTCTGTCATTCTGCTGCACCTTTTTACTTTAACCTTTCAAGCCACAATCTCACTTTTCCCCACTCTCTCTATAAATATCTGTCTCTGAGTCTGTCTTTCTCCCACTCTCCCGCTTGCTTTTGATGAGAACAGGGGGATCTTGCATCCCCTGTAGATGTGAACACCCACTCAAGGTTAGTAGTACTGCAGTGGCAGGAGCTAACAGACCAGGGTTTCTACTGGCATACAGGACTAATTGGAGACATTTGTCCAGTCCGCAGCATTAACAGCCCATGCTGTCAAACACAAATTAATTTGTCTGCTACTAAAACTAAAGCCAAATTGAATTTTACAGTCTATAAGGTTTATATACAATGTTATATCTTAGTCTGTCCCTTTTTCCCCAAAAAAAATACAGCAAAACACAAAGTTTTATATCCTATTTAGCGGAGTGAAAAACACATTATGCATTCTTATCCCTGGCAAAGCAAAAAACAACAATGCCGCCATATTATGCATTAACCTTTTATGATACTGTCATTTTTTGATGGTCCAAATGGATTGCGCGCTTTGCAGAACTTTAGGTAGACCCACTTTCAACTCTCCCTCCTGGCAGCCGACACAAAAAAACAACAACAGTATCACAGCACATAATATCATTCCCCTGCCATTCCAACATGTGGATGTAAAGAATGTGATCTTATTCTGCTTGTAAATCTCACTTGATAAAAATGTCAGCAAAGGGATTAAATATAAAATGCAAATGTAAAATAGCCCGGTAGATACAAAATTCAATATTCTTCTTTTTAATGTTTTTTTTCTTAATGCTGTCTGATGTGGATATTAAAATGAGGTCAGCCAGGCCTGATAAAGAAATTACATGATTTAATGGCACCCCAGGGGAAGTTTAAATATAGCTCTGCATTACAACTGGCTTCCAACAGCACAGCATGACATGAGTTCATCCATAAACACTTCAATACTGAATATTATATTAATATTAGTATTACATACGTACTGTATTACAGCAAGTAAATACTGCATGTCAGTGAAGACCTGTCCATCTGCTTAAGCAAACGTATTTGCTTATAATTAAATATTGCATTACAGGGGTGAGGAAAGTGGCATTTAATTGGAGGCTGAGGTGCTGTCCCCTGCACTGCCACTAGGTGGAGGAACAACCCATATCTCCTGTAGTCTACTCAACAAAACCCAGCATTCTGGACTCTATAAAAGTATTTTATGAACACACATAACCTTGTTTTTAATTTAATGAATATCCAAACACAGAAATAAACCCATGAGGCACATGTATTCATAAGAAAAGTAAATAATTAGCCAAGCTTTTAAAATTGTGAATATAAGTCTATAAAAACATGCAAGCAGATCAAATATGGCTTAGTATTGATCATGTATTTAAGGAAAGCCTATTTTACATGACATTCACATGAAAGCAATTTAGATGGAGACATCCCACTGGGCGTGATGGGCAGTGTATTCCCTTTATACACCGTTTTCCATTCATCTATATTCAAGGTGGGAAATCTCTTTCATGAAGGTTTAAAAATAATTTCCCCCAGCACATCTTAAAAAAATAATCCTAAATGCAGAGAAGAGAAGTCAGGGTGAGACACACAAGGATCAATCTTGTTAGGAAATTAAAACACCAATCAATATCAAACAGGAAGCAAAGAAATAAAGTCCAATCTTCAGTCACGCTGAAAAACATGAAAGATGCTTGCCGAAGTGTAAAATGAAGAATTTCCCCGTGGAGATGTGTTTAATTTTGTGATCCCCCTTAAAGACTGATCAACTTTAGTTAAAGTCCCATCGACAGTGTGTTAAACAGCAAGAATATTAGTCGTCCTTTGGTACGACTAAATGCTAAATGCTGGGAAACTTCAAATTGCAAATTATAACTACTTAGATGTACCGATTGACAAAATTAACAATGCATGACAGATGTAGGTTACATCATGGCAGAAAGCAATCCTGTAGTAAAGGCAGGGAGGGCCCATCCACTGTGACAGCTCTATTCAAGGCCAAGCTGAGCTAAGAGGAGGTGAGAGCAGCAGAACTAACTTTAATTTACTAAGACTGCAGAATGCTAGCCTCCATTCAATCATTCACTCTGTAACAGCCAACAACTCTGGATTCACAATATGTACTTTTCTCTCTGCTTCACTCAAATGGCAAACTCCACAATCTCCCAGCACTCTTTTGTGAGCCTTCCTTGTTAACCCTCATGCAAGTGTTACCCTGTGCCCCCCCCCCTCTGAGTTATTAGACAACACCAACCCTCATCAGTTAGTGTGGAGTCATGGTAGTTCTGAAGTGATGGCAGATGACACGTGTCATCCCACAGGAGTGTTTTCAGCCAAAAAATAAATTAAAAAAGCAGCTCTCCAATTCAAATGAAGACTTAAGAACTCTAGACACATGTCACAGAGACAGCAAATTGTGATGCGTTGGGAAAGGAGGACCCGATGTCTGTCAAATGGTAAATGGTTGCGGAGCACAGACACAGGCGTTAATCCCAGGGGGGTTGTCCCCCCCTAGAAATATCATTAAAAACATGCCATGTATTGTAAATAACATAATGATGTATACTTAAACTGCTGCAGTAGTAGTAGTAGTAGTAGTAATACTGGTAGTAACGCTAGTTGTGGAATGTAGTAAGCAGGCCGTTCAAGGTTATTTTATTCACATTAACATCGGATGAAGTTGTTCTTTTTTCAAGTAGAAATGACGCTGAGTAATAAATTAGTCATGACAAAAAAAGTTTGCTATGTTAGTGTAATATAATGTAACGTTACCTAGCTTCTTTAACAGCTTGTACAGAGCCTCGTAACTATAGTGTAAAAGGGTTTTATAAAAATAACATGGAGGTGGTCATTATTAGACAGGCTGTAAAATGTCCCAATGGCAGTTCTTCAATTAAATGTGCTCCCTGTCCAAACACACACCAGCCAAATAATCCAAAAGAAGGTACATAGAGTACAGCAGATACATGTTCTAATCTCACATCACGATTTCAGACATGCACTTGCATTCCAAACTTCAACTTCACCTTCAAGGTGCTGACATGTCAAGGAGATGGTTGGCGTCTGTCATCCTAAGTATCTGGAATGTGTCACGCAACGGCCCTTCTCGTCATACCTCATCTGCTTCTTTTTCGGCCGGTTCAACATGCCTCTGAGACGTCAGTGAGAGGATTCCCTCCGATTGGCTATTCAGCTTAAGCAAGTTAGTGCGCGAGTATGAAAATGAAAATGAGGAAAGCAAGCAAATAACTAAGTTAAAGGCCTTTCTTATTTTTAATCTTCATCTTATCTGATCAATCCTATACACATAGAGCTATAAGACTGGCCAAAATGTCCGACTGTTCCTTATATATATATATATATATATATATATATATATATATATATATATATATATATATATATATATATATATATATATAAAAAAAAGAGGTTCAAAATAGGTTTGAACAATTGGAATATTTATGTTTGCACATTATGGCCATAAGAGGGCAAATGTAACACAAGATACATGACTACTTGTTTATGTATATTTATTTCAACATAAACATGTCTTTTAAAAGAAGTACATACTTACACTAATTTAAAGACTGTATACCTTGGTTCCTTTCTTCTTCGGCACCGTGACAGGTGCTAGAAAGAACTGACCCCCCTAGTAAGCTAGCTATCTTATAAAGTTGCTAATACTACCACCTCCACTAGTTCTTGGCCGTCTGCCTGGTGTGTCACCTCCCCACTTTGAACATTATATCACTTGGACTGTCCGCTTCTCATATTCTGTGGTGCACGCCCACCGAAAGACAAGCTCTCCAAAACAGCAACAGGTCAATGTCAATAAGTAAAGAAAAAAAACGTATTGTCACAATACTGTCCATATTCCTATTTACTGTTTACCCACAAACTAAGTGCACCACAAGACCACTGAGTAGGCGTTGCCCTTTTACTGACAAACGATCGCTTTGTGTTTGCCCTCAAGGGAAACTCTCAACAATGCAGACCGACAAGAAATTGTCAACAGCATGCATACAGAAGCAAGTTTACAAAGCTATTTTGATTTGACATAAGCTATATAGTTGGTCTGATTTATGACACATCAGTAAATAACCAACCAGAAAGACTAACTGCAACGACTGCAAATTGTTGCAAACACCTTACTGCTATAAATGTCTCTGCACTCTGCAAAAACAATGCCAGCTGTAGGGAGTGTAAAATGTATCATTAGGCTGAGCTGGACTGTTGCGCATTACTGCTTAAAGCGATAACCTAATACATAACCTATTGGCTGCATGTAGTCGATGGAATGTTCTTACTGTACACTGGGGACAATAGTCCAGCACAGTAAGCATATGTTCAAGCCCCTGCGGTAGTAAGATCGGCCTTCCTGTCCGGAGGAGTGCTTGAACCAGATTGAGACTCTCAGCTCCAGATGTAGCTGAATCCGCCCTCTGACCTGTGAATGCATTGAGCCAAGTTATGTTTCAATAACATGACAAGTACTGCATAATATTATTGTACTTCATTTTAAACAATGTATGACAAACTGGGTGTACATAGCTATATATATATTATTATATTATTATTATTATTATTATATATTATTATTATTATTACTAATCATTACTTTTCACCATTGAAACACCTTAATTATGTTAATTATGTAAATACTGTATCATAATATTCCTTTAACTACGTAAATATCCACACTCCTTATATTTCTTTATTTATATTTCTACTATTTGTGCAACTGCAACACAGAGTTTCCCTTCGGGGATCAATAAAGTATTTCTGATATAGATATATATATATATATATATATATACATACATACACACACACATATACACATGTATTATTATGTTGCCTGACCTAAAATTAGGTGGACAAATACCAATACAAACTTTGAATCCAGTTAAAGTACAGATACTTTAGTGTAAACATACTCATTTGCATGTAAAAGTCCCGTTTTCAGAGTCTTACTAAAGTAAATACAAGTATGACTTGTTATGCAGGAAAATGCGCCCTGTGAGTTCTGTATCGTATATTATTGGATTGGTAATATGGATGCATAGAAGACATGTACAAGACATAATATAATATTTATAAGATTATGACATGTTTTGTATGAACAAAAACTTTGTGGTAAAGTGTGCAATTTTCTCAAAAATGTATTATTTTTAGTAGCATTAGATTAAATAGAGATAACTCAAATATAGCACTTAAAACTCGTTAGTACAGTAAGTAAAATGTGCTGTTTCTTTTGATTAATGGAATGGTAAATATAACTTAACATGACAAACTGTGGAGAAATGTATATTAAAAAATCACAATCAGAATAATATTTCAAAACTCAAACTAGATACTAAGTCCAGCATGTTTTATTTCTGCATAAAAAGGACAAGAGAGAGTTGGCAAGTTTACAGGATATCGAAACAATGCAATAACTGAAGTGCGAACCCAACAATGCATAGGAGGCTGAACCGAAGCAACAAAAGGAGGAAGTCACCTTTGGAAGTAGAGGGCACACCTGTGATACTACCTGACAGTCAACAGAGTCGTTGCTGTCCTTTAAGGATAATGGCCAACGGCAACTTAAAACTATATTTGAACAAGAACGGACTGAAATGCGAAGATATCAAGAGAAACGGCTACCACAACAGGAGAGAGGTACGTATGTCTGCGGCTGGATTTGTTTACAAAATGATTTGTCCACCAAATTATTTCGTGTATGTGCTTACGTTTCCTGCATGGAGTCAGGTA
Organism: Etheostoma perlongum; assembly: GCA_026937815.1. Taxonomy (NCBI): domain Eukaryota; kingdom Metazoa; phylum Chordata; class Actinopteri; order Perciformes; family Percidae; genus Etheostoma; species Etheostoma perlongum. The sequence goes on from CM049387.1 coordinate 12,130,945, forward strand.
TATTACAATTTCTTTAGTCTCGAATCTGAGCAAGCGTTGTGTATTGGGGCTCTTTACTTAGAATGACCTCTGTGACGTAGGCAAACTGGTAACCCATAGAGACTGGTCACAATTACATCATGCTAAACCGCAAAAAAAGAAGGAAAAACATTAATACGCCGGTAACATGCACTTAAAAGACCATGATAGCATGCCACTGTTTTTCATCTTCATCTTACTGAAGTTCCAGTTACATCTGCTGTCGTTCTTTTAACAAGGGACTGGTTAGCTAGTAAAACAATGTAAACAAACGTAAATAAATGAACAAACTCGTCGACCCCGCCCTGAAATTGAGACTGGGTTAGACGTGAAGGTGAAGGAGCAGTCTGGTGTGCTTCAGTTTTGCATTCCTTCTGTGTTCTTTAGCGACGTATTATCATACTGTTGGTGAGTTAGATGCAGGTGGTTTGTCTTTGCAAGTTAAGGCTCCTTGTTGGGGATATTCAGTTTTTCTAAATTTCTGTATATTAAGTTCCTATGTATCAATGCAATTTCCATATTAATAATAGCTGATTAAACATGCAGTATAAAACCAATTGTTAATGCTTCGTTTTTTAAATACTAACTTAAATATAGATAAAGGCTGCAATGACGGCTATTATCATAGCATTGTTTTTTGTGAAAGCTAGCTAACGTTAGCATTAGTCAAGTGATTACTTTCCCAAACCCTAGAAGTTAACGTACGTTTCACAACACTTAGCTAGTTTTGTGAAGTTAGCTATATCCACAATCCTCTAAGAATATTCTGTAATTTACACATGGTGACATTTTATACCACGGCTGGGTGAATAGCTAACTACTTGAATTCCGATCAGCGGCAGGGTGTCTATTAAGAAGTGATATGGCGTTAGACGTACTAACGTAGCTAAGTAGTTCAGGTGAAACCGGACTGTTTACCGTTCCAAATTAATGCGCAACACAAAAAATAATAATAAAAAAAAAGAATAATCTGAATTTTTTTATTTACAACACTGAGTGTAATCATCAGGTGCCTCTCTGAACACCACAGAATGGCGCTAACACAAAAACTGCAAGAAGTAAGTTATGCTATGCCCCCTTTAGTTCGTTTCACATTTAGCTATCATCGCACATCCAGTTCTAAAATTAACGTTACTTCAGGCTGCAGCCGAGATTAACGTTATATATGGCGCCTTGATATTAATCTGGGGACAATGACATGGCTGGATAGCTAATGTTAGCTTGTGTTGTTAAACATACTGCCAAATGGTACTGATCAACCGTGCACAATGTAACTGAGTTTAAATCTTACTAGCATTATGTTAGCTGGCTAATGTCTGGTTCGTAGCTGAGCGGACTAGAAATATCTCCCGGTGTCAGGTCTATCGAAGGTCCGTCCTCTTTACTGGAGCAGTGAACAACGTTTCCATTGTATACAAACTTCGTGGGATGAGAATTATTGAGTCAAACCATCGGGTGTTACTAGGGAAACAGTAATTGTGTGAAAAAAACTGATTGCAAAACGCATGAGAATTTAGATTAAGTCTATGTTCTTTGGCAATTGTAAACGGGGCATACATTTCGTCCGCGCAAAGAATTACATTCGATATCCAAGGTCATACTTGACATTAAAGTCATTCAAGATAAAATGTCACTTCCAGGCTATCATCTTTGGTTAGTTGTCCAAGATGGATCCTTTCAACAGCTGACTGAAATTATAAGCTAATAACAGACAGGAATCTTAGCTTGCACGTCTATTTGGTGGGAGGAAATCCTCACGAACAAGCAAAGTCGTGCCAAAAAGTGATTATCCGCCAAAATTGTGGTCCGATAAGGTTACAGTAAAATCTCTGTAACTTAATGGTAACAAGTTTTCCATATTAACTATCTTATGGCATGTTTTGGCTTCCCAAACATTTGCAACACTCTACATGTTTTGTATTAATTAATTAAGAAAAAGTACATTTTGAGCCCAATATGTGAAGCATCAGTTATGCTGCTTTCTATACACAAAATCAGTGTTTACAAAATAGTGTGCATTTATATTCTGCTCTTCTAATGTTAATGAAAATATGTATGGTGTAACATCATGTTACACCATACATAATTAAATCTCTGAGGATTCCAGTTTTTTTCTGTGTTGAATAAGTATTAGTTACTTCTAAAAGTGAGCCACTGTCTGTCCCCTTTTTTATATAGGTTAGTTGGTGTGTTTAACTACAACCCTTTTATTTGAAATAAAGCCCCTTTTACGGTATAATGGTGTGTTCTTTTTTCCAAATCTGCAATATAAGACAGCTTATATGGGCCTCTTGTTGTATAGAAAAATGGCCCAGGGATTGGTGTTGCCTCCAGTCAGCCCAGGCAGGAGTCTTTTGAACAGGCCCCGATGTACGTGGCTGTCATGACATACCTGGGCTTTGGCATTGTCACTCTGTTTGGCTACCTTAGAGATTTCCTCAGAGCTGTGGGCTTAGAGAAGTGCCACCTTGCCCAAGAAAGAGAAGAACAGAAGGTAGGTAAAACATGCAGTCAGCACAAACATGGACATCTTGCAGTATGTGCATGTACATGCATACTGTAAACACACATACGCACCCAGACAGTTGATATAGAAAAGGATGCATGCCTAAGGTGTCAACACATTCAAATTCAAATTTTTGCCCTTAAGCATTGTCTCTGCTGCCTTCCTTCATGTTTTCTGCACTAGAATGTTGCCATGGGTAAGACAGGACACCGCAGAGAATATCTATTGCAGACCTAATTAAATCTCTGAGGATTCAAGTTCTTTCTTCGTAACTGCGCTTTAGATCCAAGATAACGCCTGAGCACTGCCACATAAGAGCCAATGTATTCCCATACATTTTTCTTTTTTTAATCAAAAAAATTGCAGTTATTGTAATATTTGGTAGAAGTTAATGATTTTTTTGTGTGGCTTATATTAACACAGCTATAACCTTTATAAAAGCAAAAGCTGAACCCATGTTTTGTTATTTGATAAGGCCGTAATTCCATAGCCAGAGACAATAAAGCAGTACCTTGGATGAATAACCATGCAGTTTGCTCCCTGAGTTTGACAACAATCATCATTTACAGTATGAGGTAAGCTGAAGAGAAGGATAGCTTTGCTGCACGTGGGCTCTGTTGTCATGGTAGCTTCATTTGATCAGACATACAGTGGGGCTCGAAATTTTGGGCACCCCAGGTAAAAAATTGTATTAATGTGCATACAGAAGCCAAGAAAAGATTTTTTCCAAGATTTGGAAAAAATCTCCAAAATTCATCAAATGGCAGATTAGACATTGGTATAATATGTCACAAAAAGTTAGATTTTATTTCCATCATTTACACTTTCAAAATAACATAAAACAAAAAAATGCAAAGTTTTTAGCATGCACCCCTTTGGAAAGCTGAGACCTGACAGTGTCATGGATTGTTCTCAATCATTGTCTGGAAAGACCAGGTGATGTCAATCTTAAGGTTTCAAATGCCCAGACTCATCTGACCTTGCCCCAACAATCAGCACCATGGGTTCTACTAAGAAGTTTTATAGGAAACTGAAAACAGTTGGCGCTCACAAAGCTGGAGAAGGCTATAAGAAGATAGCAAAGGGTTTTCAGATGCCAATATCCTCTGTTTGGAATGTAATTAAGAAATGGCCGTCATCAGGAACAGTGGAAGTTAAAGCAAGATCTGGAAGACCAAGAGAAATATCAGACAGAACAGCTCGCAGAATTGTGAGAAAAGCAAGTCAAAAACCACTGCACAATCCATCCAGAAAGACCTAGAGTTGTGGTACACCATTCCACTATAAAGAGATACTTGTACAAATATGGTCTTCATGGAAGAGTCATCAGGAGAAAACCTCTCTCTCACGACAATAACCAGCGTTTGAAGTTTGCAAATGAACATATAGACATGCCTGATGCATTGTGAAAACAAGTTCTGTGGGCCGATGACGTTAAAATAGAACTTTTTGGCCGGAATGACCAAAGGTACGTTTGGAAAAGAAAGGGCACAGACTTTAATGAAAAGAACCTCTGTCCAACTGTTGAGCATGCGGGTTGATAAATCAGGCTTTCTGGTTGTATTGCGGCCAGTGGCACAGGGAACATTTCACGAGTAGAAGGAAAAATGGATTCAATAAAATTTCAGCAAATTTTGGACACTAACTTGATGCCATCTGTGAAAAAGCTGAAGTTAAAGAGAGGATGGCTTCTACAAATGGATAATGATCCTAAACACACCTCAAAATCTACAGTGGATTACATAAAGAGGCATAAACTGAAGGTTTTTCCATGGCCTTCACAATCTCCTGACCTCAACATAATTGAAAATATATGGATAGACCTTAAAGAGCAGTGTGTGACAGAAATCTCAAAGAACTGGAAGACTTTTGGAAGGAAGAATGGGCGAAGATACCTCAAACAAGAATTGAAAGACTCTTGGCTGGCTACAAGAAGTGTTTCCAAGATGTGACACTTGCCAAAGGAGGCAGTTCAAGGTATTAACTCTGCAGGGTGCCCAAACTTTAGCAGACGCCATTTTTTTGTTTTCTGTTATTTTGAAAGTGTAAATGGTGAAAATAAAATCTAACTTTTTGTGACATATTATACGAATGTCTAATCTGTCATTTGATGCCTTTTGGAGATTTTGCCATCTTTTCTTGGCTTCTTTATGCACATTAATACAAATTTTTACCTGGGGAGCCCAAACATTTGAGCCCCACTGTACAGGGGGCAAAGTGAAAATGGAGAAAAAGGCTCAAAAGGGATCATTGTGTATGAAAACATACAGTACCTGTAAAGGCTATAGTAGTGTAGGTCTAACTCTCTTACCAAGGTAGAATCTAAAAAGGTGGTTTGGATAATTATAAGATAATTACAACAATCCTCTGCCTTGATGTAGTACAAGGGTAGACACAATAAAATGAACACCTGTATCGTTCTAGAGAGTTAGAGCATCTAAAGCAAATCATGTACTAAATGGTAGAGCCCCTTCTCACATGGAAAACTCATTTTAAGAGGATAGACAAGGAAATGTATCTGGTCACAAAACTAAAGCAAATAATCTTAATCTTAATTTCTATAACTTCAGTTTAACATAGCAAATACTTGTTTTTCTTGTTAATGCAGAAGCCACTGGGTAAAAAACTATAAAGAATATTTTTGTAAGAACGATCAATAAGAAGTTGTTAAAAATCCATCCTAACAACGGCAATCTTTTTATGATATTTAGTTTGGACATGGATTCTTTGTCCTGTTTGGTAGCTTTTAGTTTGATCAGAATTTGGGAAGTTACTTACCTGCTCCTATTGTTCCGCCATCTGTGACTTCCTCATGGGAAGTTGAAAATATTTATATATATTTATGCTTTCAGGATTTCATACCGCTTTATCAAGATTTTGAGAACTTTTACACTCGAAATCTGTACATGAGGGTGCGAGACAACTGGAATCGTCCCATATGCAGCCTGCCTGGACCTGTCTTTGACCTGATGGAGAGGGTGTCTGATGATTACAACTGGACATTCAGGTACTGTACTCCAGTCACCTTGGATAGACATACTGCAGATAGACATACTGCAGACTTATAACATTTACTTATTTATTTAAAATTGATGTTTTTCCAGCTTAGGAGAGACCAGCAAGTATTTTGAACACAGCCATCTCTGGAGCTAAGAACTATACAACCATATTTAAATCAATCTCCTGCTCTATTACTATATAAACTAAAGCACATGGGTAAATGTCATCAGCAAGGATTTGTCAGACCTGAATTTTTGGATGCAGTTGAGATGTCTCTGTGTTGCACGGAATGGTCAGGGACCTTATGACATTATAAATTGGGAAAGAGGGGTAGGCCAGGATTATGTTTATGTATGATCATGTTTTAGATGCTTTAATGTGACTTGAAAATGTAGAAATGTGCACTCAGCTTGTCCTCTGTGGTGATAGAGTAAAGAGACACAAGGAAGAGTTTTGTAGTGTGTGCATGTTTCTATGCGCAGTGAGAAGTAGTAGGTCACTTGATGAAATGGAGCTAATGCTTTTAAAACTCTAATGCTGATGTACTGTAAGGCTGTACACTCTTGACTGACCATGTGAACTTACCTCAAGTTGCCTTTTTGCAGGTTATGACACTCATACCATCCATCTTTTCCCATTTTATTCTCTGTGGACTTACATGTGTACTTGCATAATATAGGATGGCATAATGAGTTGTGAATATTGCATTTTAAAAAAGTAAAAAGGAATTAGTGATAACAGATGCCACTAACACACAGTCACTTCTGTTTACCTAATATAAACGTTGTTAAAATTGCCCCACTGACAAAAAAACAAGGTAATGGTTAGCAATTGCATTTTAATGAATCTTGATTGCTTTTATATTATGTAATTCATTCTCTGAGTATGTGTAGAAGAAAATGAAGTATACAGGCTAAGTGATTCCTAATGTTTACATACTTGCAGGTTAACCGGGGGGACAATACACAATGTCATCAACATGGGCTCCTATAACTACCTCGGTTTTGCTGAGAACAACGCTGATTTCCTGAAAACTGTGGCAGAGAAAACGCGCCAGTATGGGGTTGGGGTTGGCAGCACAAGGCAGGAAATGGGTACGTTTGTGGTCATTGTGCAGTTGTACTGGTACAAAAAAAGTGTGGCAATTGTCCTCTTTAGCTATTTTCAACAAGGCCCTTAATTTGATCTTGAGCAAAAAAGGTCCACTTCCTAACTCAAGTTAAAAGCATATTGTGTTGTCTCTTTGGCTTCATCTGCTTCACATTTCTTACATGTGCATCTATTTTAAAAGTCTCTGGCAGACCCTGGTGACTTTGTATAGGTTGAGTATCTAACAGGAAATAAAACTACATCTCCCTCATCACATAGGCTATCATTTAATATTTTTCTCATGAGTTATACTGCCCGCATGTTTAATTATCTTTCAGTGGCTCCAGTGTGATATTAATTATTTAGCCTTTGTTGAATTATGTACCGTTTGGGCATAAGCTGAGATCATTACGTAATGGTCCACACTGAGGAGGAGTGAGAGAAATGATATCATACTGGTATGTAACATTCCAAAACACCCTTGGCATTAGGCAGGATGCTAAAGGAATATACAGTATGAGATGGAAGTGTTAGAACATGGATCAGAAAGTGGGATCTGTAGCTTCAGATTAATTTTGAATGGTGTTTTATCCTCTGAACTTTTACTTGCCTTCTGATGGTGTTTAAGTGCCTGTGTGTGCGCCAGGATCTCATGTTCCGGCACAGCAATGTTGAGGCAGTGAAATCTGATGATTGGCAATCAGCTGTGTGTTTATTGGTCAAAAACTGCTAGTATGATATTGAGCTCACTGAATGAGGCACTCTGATTTTACTTGAGAAAAGTAGGTCCTATTCTCTCCGTCAATGCTGTTTAGTTTATGGCACCTTCTGACACCATCGTGCTGTATATCTACTGAGGGCAGGCTAGTGTAACGTGAGCTGACATAAAAGCTTAAAGCAGTGTTGAGTGGCTGTGTAAAGTTTCAGGATATCAGCATTTTCACAAGAACCGAGAAAACCAGGGGAGTTTAAGGCCATGTCATCGTTAGTTTGTTTGTCAGAGTGCAAGTACCTTCCCCCCCACCACCACCACACACACACACACACACACACACACACACACACACACACACACACACACACACACACACACACACACTCGGCACCATCTATTATTCATGTTTGTGATTTATTTATGTTTATTTCTCTGTTAAAATGGGACTGTTTTTCCCTAGGTTTGTAATCAGTGTTTCAGCTGGCTTACTGAGAGTGTTAAGGAATAACAAGAATTACTCCCATGAGACTTTATTAAGCATCCATTTTTAAAGACCCAAGTATCTCTATAGTAGCAGTGACTCCATCACCAGAGTTTTAGTTCACATGCAGCTATTTGTATTGCTGATACACAGGATTTGTTTTTATTGAATTTACCAGCACTCCATTTATTCCAAACAACAACGATGATGATTTAATGCACACTTCACTTGTCTGTGGTTCTCACATCCTCTTAAAGATTTACTATCAAATTTTAAATGTTTCATTTCTCCTTCTACATTATCTGATATTAAATTATTTTAGAAACTGCAGTTCAATTTTAGGCTTTTGGGTCAAATCCTAGAGATTAGTTGTACACAATGCCAAGATCTGTCCAGTTCAAAAATTACCAAAAACTCTAAATAATTCTCCCAGACACGGTATATTTACTGCAAGTGCAAAGAGAGAGCAATGAGTTTTTTTATTTTTTTATTGAAAAGAAATTTGGAAGTAGATACAAAGTACACTGAAAGCACACCCCGTTAATAAACTGAGAAGTCAAACATTCATGGATTTGTATTAATGGATAGCTCACTGTTCCTGCGTTTCCTTCAATCATTAACATAGTAAAGTGGATAATGATGGCATGCATTCAAATGAATGACCAAGACATAAATGCAGCTACCATGCATACAGTATTTTGCCAATGTTTACACAAATATACTAATGTAATATTGCTGTTGTTTATGTGTTAGAACTAAGCCATTAATGCTACACTTCCGCTAAGTCTCCAGCGATAGGGGTTTAATGCTTTCTATCAAGAAAGCAGGCTGTTTTTTCTCGTCTTGTTGTAAAGCCTTTGAAGAAAAAAACGCAATTCACAGGTTTACTATGAAAGACAAATTTTGCCTTTATTGTCCCTCCACAATAACACTCTCGATCTTTAACTTATAGATAGCGTATATTGTCAACAATCTTTGAGGATTGTGATGTGAATAGTAACCTTGGTTAATTCAGAGGGCAAGGGAGGGGGCCCTGCCTAATGAGATGCATGGGACTCAAAAGCTAACTCAAGTCAGCAAAGTGAATGAGATCCACTCTCTCTTACCTGTAGAATATCCAGACCTCAAGCATCCTAATGAGGTTAGCATTTCAATAAGGTGGCCTGGCATCTCTATGAGGTCACGGCTAAGCAAAATGGTCTACATAGAGAGTAAAAGCCAATGCAGTCTGATCATAAATGTTGTGCGTGCCAGCAGAACCTGTAAGCCTGAGTGGTCGAGGAAATGTATAAATTGATTTGACAAGGATCACCATAAAGACAGAGCTGCTTCACTGTATTATGGTTTTATACACATCACTCAATCAATACTCATTTTCCATTTCCAATCCTTCCTGAAACATTCAATCTGTTTGAACTGCTGTATATGCTTGCTCACTATGGTTACTGATTGTTATTGATTGCTGTATGACTACAATGATTAGTATCACATATTTTAAAATTGATGCACTGTTTTCTTGTGGGCATGGCCTCAATGACATCACAATACCTTAAAATGAGGCTTCTTTTGTATTGACTTTAATTTGATTATTTACTTTGGTAACTGATTTCATCTTGTAGCTTTTTGAAGAGATAGATATAAATGTTTAATAGAGATATTTTTGGGGTGTTTCTGTTGATGTTATGGGTCTTCCAAGCAGATCCCATGCAATGTTATCTTGCCAGTAGTGATTTACTGTAGCACTAAAACATTAATTCACAGTTAAGACAATGGGGTAGGAGCCCTGCTCGGTCTCACTGAAGGTGGATGCTTCAGGTGTACTGTGCTCATTACATCTTATGAAGGGCTCATTGCATGGGTAGAAAATTAAAAATGAAACCACCTTCAAACACGATGCAAGGGGATAAGAGGATGGAGGGGGGGTTAAAAGGAGGAGCATATAATGTGGCTACCAAGTCAAGGTGGACCAAATCCCTGCGCACATGATAAATTCGTCAATCTGTAACCTGACAACCAGGTTTATTAGTCTTCTTTTTTATCGTCCTACATAGAAACAACCACAGGGGCACTCCAGTCTACAAACAACATGTGTGGTGTTGCAATTGGCAATGTATTTTTTTAATATATGCGCTCACATCTTGAAAATGATTGATTTTCATAACATCACAATGATTGCATTTCTCAAATTCCCATGGGTCTTTTTTAGCCAGGTTGTTAGCGTGGGAGGGGGAAGGTAGCTTCGTACCACCTCGTCTCTCAGGGTCGGTACACGTCTGAATGAGAGCATAGGGGGTTCTGTGAACAGTGGTTGGAATGATTACCTTTCTCAAAAGACTGTTTCAATTGCATTTAATGATGCTTCTTATTTGAGATGCTTGTTCACTGTGTTGCTTCACAAAAAATACATTTTTTGAAGAAGTGGTTTCTTTTTGGTTCCATCATACTCAATGACAGTTATTAGTTACATTACTAATGAGTTAGAAATATTTATAGGGATCTTTAACTTCAGTAACTACTATGGTAGAGTAAGTAAAGAGTGTGTTAAAATGTATGGAACCTATATACCATATATACACGTACAACAATCCCCAGAGCCAGCAGAAATAAAATACAGTATATATGAACCTTTCACTGCCTACCTCTTTCACTGTAGATCACAATTATTACCGTAATTTGTTTTTATCAGCTGACCACAAGGGCAGTACTAAAAGCCACAGAGACACACAAAAATCCTACTTTTATTGCACAAAATAGAAAACACCGTGTTGGGCGAAAGATAAGTCTGATCAATGTTCTAAATGAATTCTGGTCCCCCACCTGTCACATTGGGTTATAATCAACTGTCTCAGTCCCAAAATGTGCTACAGAACAAGTTTAGACTTTGCCTTGATAGTGCCTGGGATGAAAAATGGTAGTTGAACTAAATTACAAATTTACCACACCTCGAATCTCTATAAATCTCTTCAAATATGTGAGAGGGGCTGATGCTGTGTATGTTGGTAATTGCATGTGGGTCTCTTGCTTTTTTTTATCAGGAGGCATTCATCTCTGTCAAAGCTTGCTTGTGTGGATGGAGGACACCAACTAGAAGATTAACCAACAGGTACAGTGATTTGTCAGGGTGAGTTATCCTTTTGTAATTTCTGTCTTGTAGGTAACCTGGGCATCCATGAAGAGCTGGAACAACTGGTGGCCGATTTCCTCCAAGTAGAGTCCTCCATGACCTTTGGAATGGGTTTCGCCACCAACTCGATGAACATTCCAGCACTTGTTGGCAAGGTTTGTTATTTTACTCACTAAATGCCACACAATATATATAGGAAATCCCACTACAGTATAAATGTAATTTTTACAGTGCAGCGGAAATTAATCTAATTAGCCTCGCTTTTGTTCCTTTCTCTCATATGGCCTAAATTAATGAATAACAGTCAACTAAACTCAGCTGTGATCAACTCCCGACCCACCCCCTTTAATTAAAATCATAATTACACACCACAGTAGCCAGGAGGACAAGGCCCTGGGCATGCATAGCTGCTTTCAGTCACATAGACAAGGAAGGGCAGGATTTGTTAAGAGCATAACTTAAGGGTATGATCACCCATACTCTGGCCTGTTGGCCCACCAGCCTGGCTCACACGCACAGCCATGGGTTGCCAGGGGCAACACACAGCATGAATATCTGTGATTGGACTAGACAGGAGGAAGGGGAGGTTGACTGTTTAAGTGATGAGAACAGGGTCGTTTATGCAGCTCAAGAGGTGTAGCAGCCCTTTAGGCTGGGGGGTCAACCCACACTGCCAACTCTATCCTACAGGGACAAGCCATGACAGGACAGGCCTTGCTGTGCAGACAGAGCTACATTAGAGTGACAGCTGCTGGTAGACTCGGGACCAGGCCAGCTGGACCCTAGGCCATACCCAGTGTATCCATCACTCAGAGACGGTGTCAACATACCCTCTACAAGCGCTTATTCAAACTAATGCAGTCAAATGCTCAGAGCTTCCGTGTTAAATATGATAATGTTCTGGGGAGAATTTTGTGGAACAGCTGAATTAATTTGCATGCTGATATTTATGGAATGTAAAGTACCATATTCTCCATTATGAAAATTGTGATGTGTCTTGCGGTCGAAACTTCATCAGACATGAAAGAAATTACTAATGTGTGGAGTGCATACAGCTATTATCATCATAAACAGAGGACATAGACATAGAG